>JAGXJF010003233.1:0-87577 GCA_019208055.1 Stipa capillata | reverse complement strand
CGGTGGCCCATGAACACGATTTTTTTGGATCCCTTTAGGTGTAAACTTGTAGTAGACTCCAAACACTTCACACATCCTTTGTACCCATGAACACACTGGCAGGATTGATATCCGTACGTGGGGTAGTCTTGGACCATCGTGAACAACAGCGCTTTCAGATTGAAGTACTCTTCTTCGTATGCGGCCCAGACCTGGGCCCCTGGTTCCCACAGTGTAGCTAGTTCTTCGAACAATAATTGTTGATACATGTTCAGATCGTTCCCAGGTTGCTTCGGCCCTTGTATGAGAATAGAGAGGTGTATGTACTTTCGTTTCATGCACAGCCATGGAGGAAGGTTGTACATCCATAGAACCACGGGCCAAGTGCTGTGTCTGCTGCCATAGCCCAACTCTCTGTCGCCCGGTTGTCGTACATCCAACTGCGATCCATCGATCAACACCTACGACACGAAACTAATCAGTTCGATAACCGAAAATCACATCAAATACATATACAAAATGAAAAGAACACTAGCGAGCATTATTACCGAGCGCTAGTGATCTTTTCGGTGAGAAATGAGAGATGTATGGAGAGAGTGAGAGTGAGAGGAGGAGGGAGAGATGAGAGAGAGCTAGAAATGAGAGATGTATGGAGAGAGTGAGAGTGAGAGGAGGAGGGAGAGATGTATGGAGAGAGTGAGAGTGAGAGGAGGAGTGAGAGATGAGGAGGAGGGAGAGAGGGAGAGTGAGAGGAGGAGGGAGAGAGTGAGAGGAGGAGGAAAAGAGAAGATCTAGATCTAGATCTAGATCTAGATCTAGATCTAGTCTCTCTAGAGCTTGGGGAGGAGGGTTGGGGAGAGGGGAGAATTGTTGGTGGTTCGGGGGGGGAAAGGGGGGGCGGCGGCGACGGCGGCAGCAGCTGGGGCGACGGCGGCACTCGCTGCTGGCCAGTGGGCGCGCGAGCACTGGCCAGCAGCGAGGGCCCGCTCTAGTTATATAGGCGAGATCACCACTGACGGTCGCGTAAAAGGGGACCGTCAGTGAATCTTCAGCCAACCATGCACTAATCTCCACTGACGGACGAGGACCTATACCGTCAGTGAAGACAACATCTCTACTGACGGGCCGGTTCCCAGGGCCCGTCAGTAAAATGCAACGTTATATGCTCCCATTTACACTGACGGGCTACATCCGCGCCCGTCAGTGGATATGTAATCTCCACTGACGGGCTCTTAAATTGTGACCGTCAGTGGAGTTCACGCGTCATCTATGCCACCTCACGTTCATCTCCACTGACGGGTGGATTTGGCGCCCGTCAGTGATGCTCCTCACGTTCATCTTTGCTGCCTTCTCCGCTGACGGGCTTTTTGGTGTCTGTCGGCGGTGTTCCCCTCCAGCGACGGACCTTTTTGTGCCCGTCAGTGGAGGGGGTTCAGGAGAAGGTCAATCTGCAGTAGTGTCGGTCCGGAACCTCCAGGTTGAACATCCGGGCTGCCCTGCCTCCGGGCGGTTTCCGGGTCATTTTTTCGGGCAAGCCGCACCCGACCCGGCCCCCATTTCAGACCTCGCCCTCCACGTCGCCGCGGTTGGTTGGCGACGGTGGGCGGTGGCTACCACGGCAGCATTCTGACCGCCGGCCTATTTAAGCCGGCCAAGTCCCCCTCCTCCTCTTTTTCTCCTCCTCCCTCCTCCCCTTCTTCTCCAGTGCCCGAATTCCTCGTCCTCGTCGCCGTCTTCCCCATCTTTGACCGAAGCTCTGGCAAGAAATCCCGCCACATCTGGTGAGCTCCAGCCTCCCTTTTTCTCCCCCAAGCGTCCCCTTCTTCTCCCTCACCTTCCCCGCTCTTCCTCTCCTCAGATTCGCGCCCGAGGACCCCCACCAGCGACAACCGGAGTTCTTCACCACCGTCGGCCACCGGGAGCTCGATTCCAACCTCTGTAGCTTCCCCGCACCCTCGCTTTGCCTCCGGGGTGAGCTGCTGTTGCTTCCGCTGCTACCCCCGAGCCCGCCTTGCCCTATTTGCAGCCCGGAGCCTCCCCGGTGATGCTCTGGCAAGGGCCCTACCACCCGAGCTCACCAGCCACGTAGGCAGAGCAAGGGAGCGATGTGGCGACCTCCCTTGGCTGCCAGCTAGACCGAGTCTAGGGTTAGGGTAGATCTCGGGTGGAGTTAGCAAATTCTTTTTCGCAGGGAAATAATGCCAAAAATGGAAATTAGGGTTTTGCCCCAAATCGGACAATTCGAAAACGCGATAACTTTTTACTCGTAGCTCCGATTTCAACAAATTTTATATTTCTAGAATCCTTGTGAAATTATCTATAGCCTGGTTCAAACACATTTTCAAAATTTGCAAATATACTGTTGGCCAATATTCAATTGTTTGATGATGTTTCCTCTCATGCACTGATTTTTAACAATACCTAACCAAATTGCTATAGCTCCGATTCGAGAAATTCCAACTGTGGTAATTTTGTATCTCAGAGTAGTTCCACCATAACCTACCTTAAGGTATGACCAATCATCGTGAATAACCATTTCCAACCCTAACACAAAATTGGGCATAGTCCATCATGCATGCATTACTAGGGCAATCCATTAATCCCCACAAGTTAAAATTGAGGAAATTCTTGTTATTTCAGATTCCTTACACCCTCAAGTCACTTAGAAGTTCACACTTAGCGTTACCCGTCATGCATTCATGCTGGACTTATTACTTTCTTTTGTCGTTTCTTTTCCGGTATTTCGTGTTGCTTACGAAAGAGCCCGAAGGGGAAGAACATCAAACTTTCGATCCCACTCAAGACCCCGAGCTTTGTGATCAAGGCAAGCAGAGCTTGTTGCATACCTTTAATTGTTGTTTATATGTTTTCCCTGTATGTGCTTGTGTGAGGAATGTTTGCTTGAATAATGGTTTGGAACAGAGCAACCTAGCATGTGTAGGAGGTATTGCCACAATGGGAACATCAAATGTTGCCTATTAACTTAAACTTGCTAAGGTGAGATGTGAGAGCCGAGGGTGTGCACGATGAATACAGTTGTTATTAATTGATGCCATGAATGTGACCCCCGGTGTTTAGAAGTGTTTTTGTCGCTATACCAACCTAAGGTTACTTCATCGTGTCGTTTCCCTTATCACCGTGTGGACGTTACCAGAATCACCGCTACGGGTTTATCTGATGGCAAGTCTCGACCACTTGGAGCCTTGCAACCTCCAAGTGGAGAGCACTCGTTATACCCATGGTGGATGTATTGCCGGTAACGGTCCGAGAGATTGATTGAAATTGTTGTGCGATGGATAAATGAGTAGGTTGGGGGTGTGGGCTGCCCCCAAATGAATTGAAAATGATGATATCCTCATTATCATGTTCGTACTTTGAATTGTATGAATTCTGAACGGCAAGTTGAGTTTATGTTTTCCTTCCATATTGTTACTAATGCCATGTTGTTTACTTGTACCTTGTTAATTCGGAATGCATCGTGTTTATTCGCTGCTGTAGTAAAGCATGTGTAGGGCATTTAATCAAGCACGAATAAGTCTTGTGAGTACCTTTGTACTCACCTAGGATATTCCTAGACTTTTGCAGGTGAGCCAGTGGTTGCAGATTTTTATGACGATGCTCAGTCGAGTGGTTTCCTTGGTTGGCATTCGACTTATGGGATCTGTTCTGGCTTTTGAGCAGCGGTTGATGCACCGCTGTGGGATTTAATTTCCTTTATCTGCTGCTGTGTAATTATTCCCGACTTGACTATGTTTCCGGTTATCGCCAACTAATATAACTCATGCGGTTCACTATGTGGACAGCTAGATATATTATCATATCGTAGTGGTTCGTGTGATGGTATTCTCCCTGTCCAACATATGCCCCCACCTCCCGTCTGTCATACGTGTATGTTGAAATGGAGAGTGTGGTTGGATGCAAATGGAGGTACTTGATATTTTATTTCGATTCAAATGAAGTGCAAAGTGAATATATGGTCCATTGCCAAAGTGAGTCATACGCGAGTGGCGTACGTTTTTGGAATCGTGATCCCTCAATCAGGCCGTGCTGAGTCATACGCATTGTGTCGTATGCATGTCACACGGGATGGGGGTGGGCCATAGTCTGTCGCAGGTAGCGGCTATGGTCACCGTCTTCACTTTTTGTGAATTCTTTAAATCGAGTTAAAATACCGGGTCCCTTACAGTCAAAGTCAGTGGTGAATCTTTTCTGGAGGATTAATCCATCACCAGTGATGAACCACCACTGACAGCTATCGTGCACCCGTTAGCCCGTCAGTGTTACTGCACTCACCACTGACGATATGTTTTTGAAATACTCTTCATCTCTCAATGACATTTTCAGCCCGTCATTGATCACCATTTCTATAGTAGTGTGAAAATATGCACTAGAGGTGATCACAAAGATGATTGCATTTTCTTATGTTCATGATTTATCACGTTGTCCTTGAATAATACCATTAATGTGGATTGACAAGTACGTGACTTGTTTGTGAAATTCCATATTTAACTATATGATGACTATTCAAAAAAGATCCCTGGTCAGTAAACATATGAGGATGCATATGTATAGACTAGCATATTGTATTCATTGATGATCATGTTTCACAGGTCATAGATATGGAGATAGCAAACCAATAATATGGACGCATGTTAGGGAACATGTGGTTGGATCGACCCACCATGAGACACTACAGGAACGTTGGTTTCTTGATGTCATCAGTTGGTCTCATGTACAATGTGTATGCTATATTCTTAGACTTGAGATTGTTGTATGTTCTTGAGACGTGGGATGACTTACTTAGGGATTGTCAAACGCTAGTCTATAACTGGGTAGTTATAAAGGTGGCTTTCAGGTTTGCCACGAAGCATGCCGCAAGGCACGATCAATCAAGATCGGATTTGCCCCTCCACACAATAGGAGAAATATCTCTAGGCCTCTCAAGTGATCAGATCCGGAAATGCATGGCCATGCTATTGTTAAAGAGTTAACCGTGTTCGGGGACTCCGAGTCACGAGATTGAGAAAGAGTGGTCGAGCTATCCAAACAAGGATGACAGTTGCTCGCCTTGAGTGGACTGATATCATGAGGCAAAAGGAAATGCATATGACTAGAATTGTAAAGGTTCGTCCGATATGATCTTTTTGCATATTTGGGATCGGCACGTTCTGCTACGAACCGCTACCGATCATTGGTTGACTAGGAGTATGCGGACCATGTCAAATATATATGAACCTATAGGGTCACACGCTTAAAGGACTGAAATCAGAAACGGATTTGATCCAGAGGAAAAGAAGAGGAGGCGCAATAGCTAGAGGCCTTCCTCCCCTAATGGGCCGTAATGGGCCTAGGCCTATTAGGGGGTTTCTACCTGGTTTAGCCTCATCTTGCTTGTGGAAAGAGGAGGGATCCCTAGTTACCCCTATATAAAGGAAGGGGAGGGGACTAGAGGGACACGCCTCAACCCCAAACTGTCCCACCTCCTAGGGTTTTGGCCACACCCAGGGTTTCCCCTAGGACAGTCTCGTTTCTCCTCTCATTAGTTTTGGTGGAGTTCTTCAAGGGCTGTGCCTCCTCTTCCGTAGATTGGATCTATAGATTGGTTTTTCCTCCCTCTGCTGACTTGGTGAGAAGCTAGCACTTCCCTTTCAGCAGTTCTAGTCCAGTACGTGTGGATACCTTGGAGGCGTCGTTGCTTCGGCGCTAGGACGATACGCTTGAACCATGAGGAGGAGGAGGAGGTAGTATGACTACTCTGCAATGACACGCAACATCGACTCTACTTCTGCTATGGATATGTGCATCTAGTGGTAATCTCGTGGTCTATAACATGTAGTGATTCGTCGGTTATGTGGTAGAAAATTTTGAATTATGCTATAATAGCCTACCCAAAACCCAACAAAACTTCATCATGATGGCTTGGTCGCCCCGCAAAAATCGGCAACTCTACCTTCGCCATAAGCGATCACAGAAGCACCAACCGCCCCAACACAGTAGAAAGCCCAATACCAACGGCGACAACGGATGCCAAAGTCCGAGCCACGACCCAACTACGCACATTACCATCATCCCCACACTGGTCCCATCAGCTGCAGCTAGCTTCGAGACGATGCGTTCAAGGAGATAATGATGTAGGAGAGCCGCCATTGCCCGATCCAGAAAGCCGGGGTCCAAGATTTCTTGTAACATACCCATTTTGCTAAAAATGTGTTAATGTGCATCATGGATACTCCATGACATAATTGTCTAAATATGAAAATGAGAGTTTTGAACCTCAAGAAATGGCAAAAATACCATATCAGACTAGGCCAAAACCCAGCCCAACCAACGGTCAAGCCCAGCGGACCGCGCCGCGGCCGTGCATGCACACCCTACCAGCGATTACACGCTAACAGGCGGGACCGGTTGTAACATCCCATTTTCTACATACATGTTATTGTACATCATGGACATATCATGGCATCATTCCATCTTAATACATAATAGAGAATAATTATGAATTTTTCAAATGGCAAAAACCATTTCAACATGAAACAAAATTCTAAGTATCAATAATGGATATATCAAAGATCTATTAAGCAGAGAGAATATCCAATGTTAGAATCTCTTCAAAACTTATATATAAGCACAACACATTAATTCTGAGCCTCTAAATTTTTCCCATAAGTTTAGGATAAATTTCACACACTTGTAGTTCAAACCAAAATTTGGACCAAATTCGAATTCTAGTTTTATTCCAGAAAATATTATGCAAAGTGACCCTGCAAATATTTTTACATGATTCTAAATGTTCCAGGAGCCTCCTGTAAAATTTATAGAAAATTTTCAGCTCATTTAATTTGAATTAAAAAATAAAACCTAAATTCAAAATAGAAAAGGAAAAGAAAAATAGAATCTAAACCTCAGACTGGGCCTAAACCAGCCAAGCTGGCCCGCCTAGCCCATTAGACCGTGTCGCAGCCACTCGTGTTGGTCTGTTTGTATTGGGACACTAACAGGTGGGACCCATATGTCAGATCCCTCTTTTCCTCCTAGTGCCAACAGCTGTGAGCCGCACACGCGCCCGACGATGCTACCTCTTGCTAGCAAGCTCGATCGCCCACCTTAGCCTTTTAACTTCACCAGCAGCTTCACTAGGCCAAGCCATGCTTGACTATATCCTCAGCTCAGTGACTCGTGCATGAGACGAGTCGCAACCATCGCTAGATCCGATCACAGCCGTCCGCACCCTTTCCGATCACGATCGCTGTGTTCATAATCATCCTCCACTAACGGCACAGGTAAGATCACCTTGCCCTCCTCTTCCTTTTCGAGCAAGTCATAGAAATGCGGTCAGAGCACCGCCATGGACACCTCACCGTGGAAAAGGTGGCCAACAGCTTCCCCTTGAAGCACCAATGTGTCAGGAAGCTTCACCATCACCACTTGCACCGATTTCACCGATCAGTTGGTCCCAAAAAGTGTTGTAGCTCCAGTCACTGTCGTCTTCTTCATATCTGGCAAGCTCTACCACCATCATTGCTAGATTTCTTTGGTGAGCCATCTTCGGTTCTGATCCCCTCGATTCCTTCCTAGCATCCTTCTAAACCTTCTCCCCTCCTCAGTTGAAGCCCATAGCATCCAGAACCTCCCCGCCATGATCAATGTTACCGAGCTCCTCCGACCGTCCTGAGCCTATAGTGAGCTTCTGGTGAGCCCCTGAACCTTTTGCACACCTTCACAAGCACATGCGCATCCTTGGAGGGCCTTCCCGATGGGCACTGCTATACTGAGTGGCCTCAGCTCACCACCAATGATCCCCCAACCACCGCACCACACAGATGAACTCAGTGTGGTCCCACGACCGAACGCACAAAAGTGCTAGTCCTAGAACCCCCTATAAAACAAAAATGGCTCCTATCAAAATCCCTACAGGGTGCCACCGGTGTTCAACCGCCGGCGAGAGTGTTACTGCCGTATCTCAACGGCCGGAACAGTTTATAAACTATTAACAATTACAGTTAACCCATAGTGAGTCTATGACATGAGAGCCCTAGTCGTTGAAGTTAAACTTAACTGTCATCTTCGGTTGAGTCATTGACCAGTGGGTCCTTTTCGGTCGAGTCACTGATATATGAGTCCTCTGACCTCAGACCCCACCTGTCATAAACTCTGTCTAGGTTAATAGCGGGAATAAAGATTATTTCCTCTTAGTTTAAATCAAAATGATTATCTGATATTCTAGAATTTTTTAATTATTTAAATCTTAGTGTAACATCCCGGATTTTGTAAGTTTGATTAGTGTTTGAGTTAACGAATTCGAGTAAGTTTTAAAATTTTTGTTCGTGTTTGCAACATCTCATGCATCGTGAGAGCCCTAACCATTAAAACCTAGCAGAGGTGACGTGAGAGGACATAGACACAGCTCGCGTTGCTGAGTTGTGTCTGTTTTGTTGTATCGTATCGCGCTGCTATCTAATGCTAGTTGGGTTAGTGTTCTCTGCATACATTTTTTCATTGCAAATATCTCATACCAACATTTGAACAACTAAAGTTTATTCAATTGAAGGAACATCCTTAAAAGTGTACAAGAGTTGATTACAAGATGCCAAAATAAAGGAATACAATTACAATTGTATTATGTATAGAAATGAAGAAAGAAGATTACATCATTGCATTTCTACCTATACAAGATCTAACCTAATCTTCAATTCTCGATTAAACCCTAGATGTGGGGGAGGCAACCTTGAAATGTTGGCACTCGTCGGATCTTCAGACATGTTCGTCTGAGATCGTCGTGTTGTGCCGTTTGTTGTAGGAGGCAACACGTTTTTCAAAACCTTTTATTTTGAAATAGAGGTGGTCCCACCGACACAGTTCCGCCTAAGCCCGTGAAATTAATCACAGGGGCAAAATAGTACCAAGGTGGAACCTAAATAGTTTCTAGGTTTCAAAATAAGTTAATAAAACATTTTGTTTTCAAAACCGTCCAAAGGCCACATGGCTAAGACCTTGTTGGACTAAACTAATATAAATATATATTGGAGAAGAGGGATGAGGATAAAAATATCTTTTCTTTCCCTATTCTACTTATATACATTGCCTCCCTGGATTTTCTTTTCAAAGAAAATCTCTTTTAAAACCAAAACTGTATGAGATAATCCATCGAGTGAATATCAACAACCCACATATTTGACTGCAGTCAAATATCTTGATTCGTTAGGAAAGATCCATCAAAAGATAGCCATCCAGCAAGCCCGCATATGTTGACCAGGGTCAACACCTTAGCATGAAAGCCAGCTGAGCTCATCAAAAATGCTGCTATGGTTATCCAATGACCAACACTAGCATAGGATCAACTCAACCGAAAACCCAAGCAGGAGGTGGCTTTCTTGCCACCGAAGGAAATAGGGCATTATAAGCCTTTCTCCAGGAACCAGAACAGTAACTAAAATCACCACAAGCTTCATAGAGACCACCAGTGAGAGCAAAGGGAGAAAGAACAAGAGCCATCGAGAAGCCCAGCTCCAAGAGGTCCAAAAGAACCAGGGGAAGAAGAAGAAGAAGCTCAGGTAGAGAGGGAGTCCGAGGCAAGGGGAGGATACAAGGCATTAACAAGCCTAGTAGCAGGACCAATAAAATGGAGAAAGCTCAGGCATACCCCTGTCCAGCAAGGTATGAGGCCACCATTGTAGTGTTCTTGTTCTTATTAAGTTATACCCTTCCCAAAACCTATCATCAGATGTTAAAATCATCATAGGGTTTTCATTCCGAGGCATCCGTAGCATCTGTTCTTATCCTACGATTGCCTTTCTCTAACCTTTTTCTTAGATAAACAAATCAACACAGGATTAAGACAAGATCAATTGAGCATCGGTTCTCATCAATTTAACCATGTAAAAGCATGCCAAAAATTTCAATTGCAAAAGCATCATCATCCATAAGCTAAGATCTGATGCAGCAACATGTTCTTATCAGATTTACTTTCTCAGTTTTGGATCATCAGAGATAGAAAAGTAAACCAAGCATAGCACATGTTCTTATCAGTTTTCCAAAGCATATATATGTGGACCATACATACATATGAGCAACCCAAGATCAAATGAAGTATCTGTTCTTAACAGTTGATTAAGTTAACATCTGTATTAGCTGGCTAACAATCAAGCATAACACGTATTCTTATTCATTCTAATCATCATAGGAATAGATTTATGTGGATGCGTATCACAGCCACCAGAGATAATAAATCTCTCAAGCCTAGCATGAACAACATATACCAGGTCAATCATAAGCAACCAAGCCACTAAAACACTTAGCCAGAATCAAGTGTAGTATCTGAATTTACCAAAATTTGAACATATATATCATAACTAGAACCCTAAACTGAGCCAAATCACAGGTGCACAAGGTTAAGTATAAAATCCGTTCTTATCTAAATCAGAGCATATGCACATCAATTCAAATCCCAATCACCACGAGCTTCCGATTACCATCAACTGAGCCACACAAGGAACCATGGTCAAGGCAGTGCAGAGTAGAAGGGGGGGAAGAGAGTGAGGACCTTACCGAGTGAGGAAGTGGTCGGCGGCACAAGCAACTATGGCGTGCCACCGGCAAGGGGGCCGGGTGGGCGGAGCACCGGCAGAGCCGAGCTATGACGCTAGCCCTAACCACCCCAGGCGGCAGCCGAAGAGGAGGCCAAGGGCATCCGGAGCAAGGCAAGCGTAGGCAGCGGTGACACCACCCATGACGCACGTGAGGTGGCCCAGCCTTGGCGGGGATCCAACCCGAGGAAGGGCCTCGTAGGCGGCGGCGGAGCCCGAGCCAGGGTTAATGGTGGGTGGCGGCAACCCAGGCAGGGGAATCGGCGGCAGGCAACGGGATCGGGCGACCTGAGCGGGGGCAGACGACGAGCGGAGTGGGAAGTTGGGGCGGCGGCGTGGTACTCAAAGAGGAGGAAGCCAAATAGGTAGAGGAAAAGGAGCAACCAGTGTGGGTGAATGGCGTGTTTTTTTTGAAATATTATTTTTTTACCAGAAATTTTAGAAATAATACAACGTTCAAATTTTTTACAAAAATAGCCTCAATCGCCACGAGTGGTGGTGGTAGGGCCCTAATCGCCACGGCCCATGGCGATTTCCAGCTATTGCTAGCCCAGTTGACGATTCACTATGGAATCGGTACGTGCCATGGCGATTTGTCAGTAATCGCCACAACCGGTGGCGAAGTGGCGATTTCTCCTAATCGCCATGACCCATGGCGATTTCTCCTAATCGCCATGACCAGTGGCGATTTCTCCCATGGTGTCAGTAATCACCAGACGCCTGCCATGGCAATTTGTCAGTAATCGCCACGACCTCCGCACCCCCTTCTGCTATTTAAACGGGTGAGCAGACGCTCCCACCAGGTAGCTAATCTTCCCTGAGTTCTTCCGAAAAATTATTGGTATCTCGGAGTAGATTGTTTTGATTTGGGAGGAGAAAAAGAAGGAGTTCGTGGATGGATAGCGACGATAGAGGTAAGTCTTGTAATATTTTTCCTCCTCATATGCGTTGAAACATTGATATCTACAATTTTTGTTTTGTGCAATTATAATTATTCGTGTAAATTACTAGATGCCAATGATGCTGTTTGGAACCCGAGAATGGACTACGAACTTCTCACTCGTGCGGAAATGAGGAGGTGGAGTTGTAAAATTATGCTTTCGCAGATCTTTGAGGAGGTTCATACACGTGCTCTTGCAGAGGTGTTAGCGAGAAAGGGTTTTCCTGGAATTACGTACAAGCAGGTGTGCAAGCGTTTGAGAGAATTCCACAAGATGTGGGAGAGGGTGAACGAGCTTAGAAAACTACTTGGGGCGGAGTACACAAAAGGCGAATTCTGCGAAGGAATGATAAGTATCCCGCAATCTCAGTACAATAGCACATAAGGGTTATCACAATTCCTTTGTTCTTAGTTCGTAAGCATTTCATACACCATTTTCGTTTGATACATCACATTCTCGGTGTGTAGGCACATCCGGAGGATGTAGGGTTGCTGAACTACGAGATCCGAAACTTCGGGCATGCGGACCGATTCTGAAGAGACCCATTTGCTAATAGAAGACACCTAATGAAGACAATATTTGAAGAAGATGAATGCAAAGTTGCTGGACTCCCCCATCTGGCAAAACGTGGGCGCACATCTAAAAAAGATATTCGATCATCAAAGGATAAAGGCGCATACAGTTCATCGAAAAAGGCGTTACTGAGTGCTCGTCGAGTGATGAGGAATTCTCGAAGCTGTTTTGCTTCAAAGCCCCCGCTCCAGGGCCCCAAGCAAGCGATAGCGAAGATGATTTCATATAGTCGTATTAGAAGTGGTAGCGAATAATTGCTTGTTCTACCTACGATATGTGTAGCCAACTATTAATGTGGCAGTGTAACGTGGCTCTGTAACCTATGCTTGTGTAATCGGATTTAGATGTTAATTTGTTAGTCTAATATGGTTCGTCGATCACTGTGTCGAAATACGTAGCAGTGAATACAAATGTACTAATTCATACAGTACGAAATACTGGTACAATATAATGTAGTGAAAGAAATGATAAAATGATACTCGTCGACGCCTAGCCTCATCGTCCCCTCTTCCTGATCAGCGACGGTGAGTACCTCGGCCTAGGCTGTCCCGCTCCCGCTCTAGGAGCCCTGCCCACCCGTAATCTGATATTTTTGCTTAACCCCATTTGCTTCCCACACATTGATAACTCTAGAATACTTCCGAGGTGAAATGATGTAACGCTTTTCCGTGCGCTTGCAGATATTAATATCTATAGGCCATAAGAATAGCCAACACCACATAGGGGGTTCTCAGACCAGTCCTGACAGGCGCTCTGACCGGTCAGCTCCCGGAGTCAGACCGTCATGGATGTCCGAGGCAATGGAGATGGGTGGAACGTCCAATAATAGTCCTGGGGATGTAGACCTCGGCTGAACCTCGTTAGCAAATCTTAGTGTCATCTTCCTCACTTGATTGCTTCTCAATCTAACATGGCGAGATAGACATCGTCCATCGATGAAATCAGTCCTCTAATGGGGCTGGTTTTATAACAGTAACCGTTTGTGATGACAGGAGATCATGACATGCCCTTGTTTACAAACAGTTTGGCACACTGATTGTATTCAAACAGTTCGGCAAACTGATTGTATTGAGATTTCTAAACCGCCTACAATGGCCTTTTCTTTGGTAGCGACGTATGCACCCATGCTTGCTCGCCTACATCAATCCTTGATATATACATTCGTCATGTACTCACTGCTTCACTTCAAATGTAGTTACACCTGCTTCTTTTGCATTTGTCTCAAATGATTGGCTTCTAGGCCATTAGCTGCAGCGATTCATTGAGATACTGAAGTGAAGAGCGCAGCTTTGGTAATGGAAAGTAGCAGTCTGACCACGTGTTTGATATTTCAGTGTTTCTTCAATTTATACTATCAGGTTTTGAGGCACTTTGATACACCTCAAGAGGCCGTTTATTTTTAGGCGTTTCTACTAGAACGTCTTCTAATGCGAATACAATTTAACGCATTGAAAAAGTTTGGCTTCAAAAGATTATTAATTAAGACATTTTTATCAACATTGTCTTGAAAAAATTATAGCTGAGGTATTTTTGAAAACTGCCTCCACGATAAGGCCTGTAATCCACGTCATGGTATAGTAAAGGGAGGTGAAGGTGGATCCCACAACAAGAACCGCCAGAGAAGCAGAGAAAGGTAGAGGCGGCATGCACGGATGAGGATGACTTGGCAGCGACATCAGAGGAAGAGGCGATTGCACGGTAGACGACGGGGAAAGTTATGGTTCGGGCGATGGTCAATGGAGGGCGAGGCCAGGTAGGGATGATTGGGGCTATCCTGGGCAATTTGATGTGGATCCGACGGTCCAGAAATTAATTTCGATTGTTAGCAGGAGAGAAAACAGTCCAGTGTTACATAGACACCCCCTGAGATTATGCTCTGATTACACAAAGTACACAATGGAGTAAATGGTCAGAGGTTTAGTAAAAAACATTATGTGCAATATTCACAAGACAGTGTTAAAACATGACTTAGTACGAAGAGTTGATTTTTTCCAGGAGAACTTAAACCCGATCAAGAACGCCTTGGTCCGCATATCCCACGATCTTGTCCCCTTTTTTGTACTCCCCATAAACGTAGGACGAGAAGGCCCAAAGACAGAGTATCATCGCGATGGCCTTGTCTGCACCGAACTCGTCGCCGAACACCACCACGCCGCCGGCAACGTTCACCGCGAGCAGTGCCGTCATGCAGATGCCGCCGTGCAAGGATGTCGTTAGGAACACCGTGCCCGCCGTGCCGAGGAAGCACAGCTGCCAGCTCAGCACCGCCGCCCCCACGACTGCGTAGTATGCCGCCGCGGACAGCTCCCACGTTGCCTCAACGCCGCTCCACGGCCAATCGCGGCCCGCGGACGCAACCATGCCAGCGGCTCCCACGGCAGTCGCGACCGCCTCCATAATCACCTGCGCCTCCACCACCATGCGGAATCCCGTCACCCCGCCGTGCCGGTAAACGAGCTCAGCGGCCGGCAAGTAGAGCGCGAAGAGGAGCGCGGCGCCAAGGATGGCTGCGACGCCAACCATGTAGTCCCTGCTGGTTGCATCGGTAGAATCTGATCCACCGCCGCCACCAGCGCCGTGCCGGAGTGCGAGAAGCATCGATGAGATCGTCAGGAGCACGACGGCGTTGAGGTTGGCGAAGGAGAGCGGCACGCGGACAAGCGCCGCCGCGAGCGCGAGCGTGAACGCCAGCTGCATCGAGAGGAGCAGCGACGTGGTGGACACGGGCAGGTAAGACGTGCCCCACGAGTAGAGCAGGTTGTTGAGGCCCATCACCAGGCCAAGAAGCACGCAGTAGAGGACGAGGCGCGGCGTGAACCCACTGAACGGCCTGGATGCCACGGGCCGCCGGGCGCACAGCAGCAGGAGGAGCACCGGGAACCCGGCGGACTGGACGAGCGTGGCCAGCCAGCGGTCGGTGCCGCCGTGCGCGAAGTAGAAACCGAGAGAGTAGGCTGGACGACAGCGACCCAAGAAACAACGCAGCGTAGTTCGCGGCCAGAAGCAGCGCGCCGCGCACAGCCCGGCTCCTGAGCACAGGCACATCAGCAAGCAGAGACGGTGCCGCGTAGAGGAGGCGCTCCTGTGCGTGGTGGTGGAGCAGGGGTGTGGTGGCAGAGGGCTGCTTGACGGCTGCGTTGTTGGTCGTGTCCATCACGACTCAGTGTGAGGGAGAGGGGGACAGCGAGGGGTTTGATATGTTTATGGTCTTTTCAGTGTCATCTGGGAGGTATTTCAAGGGGATTGCTGGGGGATTCTGGTGTAGTTTGGTGCACCTTAGTTTAAACCCCAGTCCCAGTTGGTGACACAACACGAAGTGGACTAGCTCCTTCCTTGTACAAGTATGTTAGTGGAGTGCAATTATTTGCTCCCAAAAGGATGCTTTCGCTATCAGTGACGTGTTCATTGTTTTCCTTTTTGCTCAGGGACCTACATCCGTAATGTTTATGTTCCCTCTAATCATTATGCACTAAACACTGTCCTCTGCCTATGTGAACGGCACTGCAGAGATCGTGCTGTTCACATGTATCTATTATTTTGCGTGGCTTTTGATGGATGGCTGCCGGGAATAATATCTCGTTTGTCTCACATGTGACATTGCAAGCACAAGAAATTTCTGTGGGTCAGGTACCTCTGCACACTAGAAACGTCAGCAGTCTGCACGCCACATTTCTAGTCCGGCACTACAAGCATTATCGTCACAAGGGAGAGTTTTCCTTCGGAATCATCATATCCAGGGAAAAACATCTTAGCCTCTCGGTGAACCGCGCTTAGCGGTATATCTAGCCGGTTTGGAGGGTTGGGCACCAGATTTGAGTTTCAAATTTTCTATTTTATCTGCATTTGCACCAATATTTCAATATTCCAATATCTAGTTCTTATCCAGTGATTTCAAAAATTTCCCAAAAAAATCAGTAAATTTCACTAAACATTCATTTGATTATAAAAGCAGTAAAAAAGCGAAGGAATCATCTATCGAAAAATCAAGAAGATGCAAAAGTTTGATTGCGTTGGAAATTATTTATTCGCGCCCAATTCGGTGGGCATAAATTCAGTCAGATGGGATCTATATCAAGCGATGGAGAAGCTAGCAACCTACCTACCTATGCAGATCTTAACATGATCAGACACGGACCCATCCATGCTTCAGCTTTCCAAAAACTGATTGCTCACAGAACTTGGGACAGAGCTTCCCACTTTGATGCTTCCACATCTCAAATAGCATTGTTACAATCTCTCATCTACGCTTACATTACGTAGAATTTAGAGAGGAAGCAAGTAGATATACGGGAAATATGCCCTTATTTTTGGTGGACTATATCACTCCTTCATCTACTGTCGTTTCATGTTTTAACATTCACATATTTTATGTTTCTATACTATGTAATAGTGTACTCTCTATGATGAGTCAATCCATATTTAGTTCGTATCAGTTCATTTCTATGTATATTAGACAATGAAAATGAATTAAAAATTAAGTGATAATCGAATTCAAACCTTATTGACCATCTTCTAGACAAGACGATACTATAAAATTAAATTTATTAAGATGTGAAATGAGGATGTGTTATAACGAAGATGATAAAAATATTCAAATCTTAGAGCATAAATTGACAATGAATAAAGGAATGATATAGTTAGAGGTAACAAATCCACACGCGTAGATATATATTTTTTTTGGGGCGACCACATGGCGACCATATATTACAGAATTATATCTTTGATAATTGATTTGGTTGGCTCAGTACTGCAGTGCCATCTGTTAGAATTAATGGGCTTTAGGCCCATGTTCCAATTAATTCCTGAAAAATCTCGAAGGCCCATGTGGTTGGATGGCATGAGTGGAAGTTTAGTCCCACATTGCTAGTGGAGGTGGAGGGGGACCAACTTATAAGGAGTTGTGTTTCCCACCTCCTTGAAACATGAGAATAATTGACAACAACGCGCGCGCTCGCTCGCCTCGCCACGCCACGCCTGCGCGCGCGTGCGTTTCGTGATCGAGCCGAGCCAAGCTAGAATCTGTGCGCTGCTTATCGGATTGTGAGTCAGTTACTGACTCGAACGTGGAGTCGTGAAGTCCCACGTCCTACCCGAGTGGCTATATGAGGAGGAGCAGGACAACCCTAGCCGTCACGTTTAGATTGCATCTGCTTCCTTGCTCTCACGTCTTCCGCCGCCTTTGTTCCTTTTCGCTGTGCTGTCTTCCGGCGACTTCATCCCGGCGACCACGTACACGGCCGTACGGGAGAACAGGCCTCTAGAACCCCGCCTCTCGAGAACTTGTACCGGGTGAGGGGCAACAAGGTTTTTGGGGAGCATCTCGGCACGACTGCTCACGACCAATCTGCTCCTTCATCGACGACCGTACGGCTGCCTCGACTGCTTCCTCGTCGTTGGACGACTATTTCGACTACGAGGACTTCATCGCCATGGCTTCTGACTCCAACGCTGGATCATTCGCCGCAGTTATCCCGACGTACGTGTTTTTTAGCCTCCTGTACTTTTGCTTTGCTTTTGATGCAAATGAAATAGACATGCTAGCTTGTTATTTAACTTTCAGTTGCATGTCTAGTTCGCCTGAGTTGGTTTATCCTATTTGCGCATGTGTCATGATGCTTTTCTGTGTTAGATTAATTCAAAAATTGCTAATTAGTTCAACAATCCAAAAACCTTGTTTGTTTAGGCAAGTTTCGACTACTGGTTTTGCCGCATCACTGAAACTGAGCCTGTTTACGGGTGTGCATTTTAAGAGATGGTAGACTAAAACCATCTTGTGGCTCACTACTATGAACGTCTACTGGGTGGCGGGTGGCAAGCCTGGAGGGATGCCTACTCCTGAACAGGAGAAGGCATTCCAGGATGCCACTGTCCTCTTTGTGGGTGGCGTCATAAGCGTGATCGGAGACAAGTTGGTGGACGCGTATTTACACATACACGATGCCAAAGAACTGTGGGATGCACTCGAAGCTAAGTTCGGCACAACAGATGCCGGCAGTGAACTGTATGCCATGGAGCAATTTCATGACTACAAAATGGTTGATAACCGTTCTGTAGTCGAGCAGGCTCATGAGATATAGTGCATTGCAAAGGAGTTCGAACTTCTCAAGTGTGTTTTACCCGACAGGTTTGTCACGGGGTGCATTATCGCTAAGCTTCCTCAGTCTTGGAGGAACTTTGCCACTTCACCGAAACACCAGAGACAAGAGATTTCTGTTGAGAATCTCATGGGGTCTCTGGATGTGGAAGAGAAGACGAGGGCAAAAGACTCACACACTAAGGGAACCGAGGGACAGTCCAGTGCTAACATGGTGCAAAAGAATGCCCACAAGTTCGAGGGAAAGTTCAAAGTCTCTCAGATTGCCAACTTCAAGAAGAAGAAGTAGGACAAAGACAACAAGCCTTGCTATGTGTGCGGTGAAGTTGGTCACTGGGCTAGTTAGTGGAAACACCGCAAAGGCAAAAAAGGCCCTCAAGGACAGAACTCCAAGTCTGTCAATGTGACTGTCAGCAACAATGAAGCTGGAGCAACCGGGTACGGTAATTTACCTATTGTTCTTTCTGTAAGTCAGTCCACTGATTAGTGGATTGATACCGGTGCTAATATACATGTGTGTGCTGATATTTCCTTGTTCTCTTCCTACCAGGCTGCTCGGGATTCTACCGTCCTAATGGGGAATGGGTCACATGCTTCTGTTCGTGGTGTTGGCATGGTAGATTTGAAGTTTACTTCGGGGAAGATCGTGCGGCTGAAGAACGTGCAGCATGTCCATTCGATGAATAAGAATCTCGTTAGTGGTTCCCTTCTTTGTAAAGAAGGGTTTAATTTGGTGTTTGAGTCCAATAAAGTTGTCGTGTCTAAGTATGGACTTTTTATTGGTAAAGGCTATGAGTGCGGAGGTCTGTTTCGCCTTTCTCTATCAGATTTTTGCAATAAGGTCGTGAACCATATTTGCTCTAGTGTTAATGAAACTGGTGTTTGGCATTCACGACTTTGTCACATTAATTTTGGTTGTATGACGCGGCTTGCTAGCTTGAATTTAATTCTAAAATTTACCTTAGCCAAAGGCTCTAAGTGTCAAGTTTGTGTGCAAGCTAAGCAACCTCGTAAACCTCACAAGGCTGTGGAGGAAAGAAACTTAGCACCATTAATTGGAGCTCATACATTCAGACATTAGTGAGATGAATGGTGTGTTGACTAAAGGTGAAAAGAAATATTTCATGACATTGATTGATGATTCCACTAGATTTTGTTATATATATCTCTTGAAAACTAAAGATGAGGCTCTGTACTACTTTAAAATCTATAAGGCAGAAGTTGAAACTCAACTTGAAAGAAAAATCAAAAGGCTTCGGTCAGATCGTGGTGGAGAGTACTTTTCGAATGAGTTCAACTTATTCTGTGAGGAATATGGTATAATCCATGAGAGGACACCTCCCTATTCACCTCAGTCAAATGGGGTTGCTGAGAGGAAAAACCGCACTCTAACTGATTTGGTTAACGCCACGTTAGATACTGCGGGTTTATCCAAGGCATGGTGGGGAGAGGCGATTTTGACTTCTTGTCATGTCCTAAACAGAGTTCCTGCAAAGAATAAGGAGATTACTCCTTTTGAACAATGGGAAAAGAAAAGATTAACACTCTCTTACCTATACAATTGGGGTTGCTTGGCCAAAGTAAATGTGCCAATAACCAAGAAGCGCAAGCTTGGACCTAAAACCATTGATTGTGTCTTTCTGGGATATGTTCATCATGGCATCGGTTATAGATTTCTAGTAGTAAAATCTGAAGTACCTGACATGAGAGTCAGTACCATCATGGAGTCTAAAGATACCACATTCTTTGAGGATATTTTTCCTATGAGAGAGATGCCTAGCACCTCTAGTCAGGAATCTGAGTTAACTCCTGCACCTACCATTCCAACGGAACATCTTGAACAAACACATGACGAAAATTATGAGAAGGTAGACAATGAAGCTCATACAAGGAGCAAGAGACAAAGGACTTCAAAGTCTTTTGGTGATGATTTCATTGTATATCTTGTGGATGACACTCCCAATACCATTTCAGAAGCTTATGCATCTCCTGATGCAGACTACTAGAAGGAAGCAGTTCGTAGCGAGATGAATTCCATCATGGCTAACGGAACATGGGAGATCACTGAACGTCCTTATGGCTGTAAACCTATAGGATGTAAGTGGGTGTTCAAGAAGAAGCTTAGGCCAGATCGTACAATTAAAAAGTACAAGGCACGGCTTGTGGCCAAGGGTTATACCCAAAAGGAAGGCGAAGATTTCTTTGACACTTACTCACCTGTGGCCAAATTGACCACCATTAGAGTACTACTTTCACTGGCTGCCTCACACGGTCTTCTCATTCATCAAATGGACATTAAGATGGCTTTCCTAAATGGAGAGTTGGACGAGAAAATTTATATGGAACAGCCAGATGGATTCGTAGTAGATGGTCAAAATAGAAAAGTGTGTAAGCTATTAAAATCTTTGTATGGCCTGAAACAAGCACCCAAGCAATGGCATGAGAAGTTCGACAGGACTTTAACGTCTACTGGGTTTGTCGTTAATGAAGCTGACAAATGTGTGTACTATTGCTATGGTGGGGGCGAAGGAGTTATTCTGTGCTTGTATATCGACAACATACTGATTTTTGGAAGCAACCTCAATGTGATTGAGGAGGTTAAGACTTTCTTATCTCAGAGCTTTGAGATGAAAGATCTTGGAGTAGCTGATGTTATTTTGAACATCAAGCTGTTGAGAGATAATGATGGTGAAATTACATTGCTGCAATCCCACTATGTGGAAAAGGTTCTGAGTCATTTTGGCTATTCAGATTGCAAACCTTCTCCAACACCTTATGATCCTAGTGTGCTCCTTCGTAAGAATTGAAGAATAACTAGAGATCAGCTGAGATACTCTCAAATTATTGGTTCACTTATGTACTTAGCTAGCGCAACTAGGCCTGACATCTCGTTTGCTGTGAGCAAACTGAGCCGTTTTGTTTCCAATCCGGGAGATGATCATTGGCGTGCTCTTGAGAGGGTAACGCGCTATCTAAAAAGCACTGTGAGCTATGGTCTTCACTATACCGGGTATCCAAGGGTACTAGAGGGGTATAGTGACTCAAATTGGATTTCAGATGCTTATGAGATTAAGGCCCTGTTTGTTTAGGCTTTTTTTGACTTTAAAAGTTGTTTCAGGCTTTTCGAAGCCAAAAGCCAAAAGCAGGTAAATAGGTGCTTTTCTGGCTTCGAAGCCAAATGATGTGACGGTGGCCCGATCTTTCGATGAGACGAATGTAACTATCGATTTGGTGGAGTGTGACCTTGACGATCCGACTATACCGTACGTGACGATACGCCTTGGCAATCGCTAAACCAACCTCCGATGGTTATTGACCTTGCCGTAGGCGCGATCAACCTGAACAACGAAGTTCAAGTTCCTGCAAGCAACCGAAGAACCAGCAAGAACTAAGATTGCAATCTGAAATTGCGAGTATAAAATTGGCACAAGAGCTAAAGAACAAAGTGTGGGATTCCACTGGAGATCTAAACAAGGCGGTAGTCCTACACGACTTGTAGATGCAATATTGTAGCAGTAGCTAAACAATTCAATGAAACCCAATTAACCCTAGGGGTGGCAACTACTACTTAAAGAGAGAAGGAAGGGAAAGGGCGCGTGAACAGTAGCGTGAACAGTAGCATGAATAGTGCATGAACAGTACATGGGGCCCCACTATGGCTTACAAGGCCCTTGGCCCAAGAAAAAGGTGACGCAGCACCATCCATTAAGTATATGTCGTCCCTCACGGTGACTCCAACCTTGTAGCGCCACCATCCATCTCCTCACTTGAACCCATGTTCCTGAGTAACATAACATCATCTCCTTTAGGCAGCATCATGGAGTTCATAGCAAATGACGGAGCTCCAAGAAACGAATTTACCTGACAATTAAGTTGGCGTGCGCGAGCTCGTGTTACAGGACCATTTACTAAGGTTGTATCGATGTTAGGGATGTCCTCATCACCAAAGTCCAAAAAGCCAAAAGCCTGCCAAACAAACAGGCCCTAAGGCCACAAGTGGATATGTGCTCACTCATGGTGGTCGCGCTATTTCATGGAAGTCTTGCAAGCAGACCATCTTAACGAGGTCAACAATGGAAGCAGAAATCACAGCACTGGATACGGCCACTGTCGAAGCAGAATGGCTTTGTGAGCTCCTAATGGACTTGCCGGTGGTTGAAAACCAATATCGGCTATTCTTATGAACTGTGATAATCAAACTGTGATTGTTAAAGTGAGCAGTTCGAAGGATAACACGAAGTCTTCTAGACATGTGAAGAGAAGAATGAAATCTGCAAGGAAGATGAGAAACTCCGGAGTGATAGCTTTAGATTATGTCCAAACAGCTAAGAATCTGGCAGATCCTTTCACAAAAGGGCTATCAAGAAATGTGATAGACACTGCATCGAGGGAGATCGGTATGAGACCCACGTGAGTTACTGATGCGGAGGGCTCCCGATCTTCACGATTTGGATAAGGATAACTAGCTAAGCCTAGATGGAAACCCACCCCAACAACAAACTCCAACGAGAAAGCCTTTGGGGAACTAGGAACCAAATCAACCAAGCTCTCAATTGAATGCCACGTTTACCACTCGGAGGCACGCACCTGTAATACCCGAATTCGATGATTAGGTTTTTGCCGTGCATTCATGCATACATGCCATCATCCCCACCCACACCTTGTTTAACTTAAATGTATGAAAACTTTATTTTATAGAATATGTACATATCTCATCCTCGGTGGGATATTGTTGCAAACGCCAATCAACTTATTTGAAGTATCAAAATCGACTATAGCAAAGATAGGTGGGGAAAGATTGGGATCCTAGTGGGATTACCCCTCTAGGGTTCCCCTTTCGAAAGTTTCAAACCTCCCCAGCTCGACGAAGACGTTCGGATTCGAAACCCTATCGAAGCAGGATTAGGGTTAGGGGTTCAGACAATGCTCCTATTGTTGAAAAGCTCCCCCAATGTTCAAACAGCCATGAGATTGAATACTCCAGCCACATGTGAAATTTCAAAATTTTTGGAGGGACATAAAACCTAGTTGAAGTTTAAACTCCGAATCAGGTCAAACCTGAGAATTGAACTAGAGACCAGTTCAAAATTTGAACCTCCTGTAAAAATTTCAAAATTTTTGGAGCAAAAGTTGCACATAAAATAACGCAAATACCAATTCTGTAGTTATATAAAAAGAAAAAGAAAAGGGGAGTGGGCCGAGGCCTGTTCGGCGGCCGGCCCACCAGCCGGCCCGCTCGCCCCTCCCACGCCTCCTCTCTCCCTGCCACGCGGGCCCGGCTCGTCAGCCTCTCCCTCTCTCTCTCTCACCCGCCACGTTGGGCCCGCCTGTCATCTCCTCCCCTCCACGTCGCCGCCGCTGGCTGGCCGGGGTGGGCGGTGCCCCCATCCTGACCACCGCTGTCCGAGCCGCCGCCGCCCTATAAAAGCCGTCCCGACAGCCCCGCTCCCCTCTCCTTCCTCCCCATCCCGAAACCCTAATCCCCTTGCTCCCCCATTTCCTAAGCTCCTCCGCCGTGTTCTCCCCCATCTCCGGCCGTCTTCTCTAGTGAGAAATTCCTCTGCCTCGAGTAAGCCCCGGCCTCCCTTTTCTTGTCCCCGAGCTCATCCACCTCTCCTCTGACCCGCTGCGCCCCATGTCTTCATAGATCCAAGCCGGGAGCAACCCCGCCGCCGCTTTCTCCGTCGCCTCCGGCCAACACTCCGACGAGCTCGCAGAGCACGCTCCGGTCCTCCCCGAGCTCCATTCCTCCGCTCCCGAGCATCCTCATCTTCCCCCTAATCTCCCCCTCCTTTTTCCTTCGCAGGACCGAGCCCGAGCTTCCCTGCCGACGCAACCCCGGTCGCCGCCGTCTCCCCCCCACGCCGCCGGCTCGCCTCTGACCTCCTCCGCTCCCCTGCAACCGCGCAACGCCTTCGGGGTAAGCTGCCGCAGCTCCTCCGCTCTTGGCCGAGCTCGCCGTGCCCCGGGGCCTTGCTCCGGCCTTCTTCGGTGAGGCTCCGGCCAGACCACCGCCGTCCCGAGCTCGCCGGCCACGTGAGAGAGAGAGAGAGAAATTAAGGGAGAGACGTGGCCCCTTCCCATTGGCTGTGGAAACCCAGTCAGCAGCTGACTGGGATTTAACCGCCCAGTCAGCACTGACAGGTAGGACCCACGCGTCAGCGGGGTGCAATTATGGGTAGGGATGTTGGGGTAGATTAGTCGGGTGCGCTTAGCATTTTTAGACCTGACCGAATTTGGAAATTAGGGTTTAGGGTTTTATTCCTTTTCAGGTAGGTTTTGAAAATGCAATAACTTTTGAACCGTAACTCCGTTTTTAACAAATTTATATATTCGGAAACCTTGCGAGATTTCCTACAATATGGTTCAATTAGATTTCCAGTATTGGCACATGCGCAGTAGGTCATTTTAGAGTTTGAAATCGTTAGTTCCTTTTATCACCGACCGTCGATAAACCCTAGCTTGCCGACCGTAACTCCAAATCGAGTGGTTCCAGTCACGTTATTTTGGTATCGCTGAGTCCTTTCATAATATGAACACCTTGAGTCATGACCCGCTCTTATTTGTCGTGATCGTAACTCTAACCAACCATCGAGCGAACCCTAACATGCACGCTCGATAGGACTAGGATTTAGGTGCTACAAATGTAACCTGATAAATGCTTGTAGCCACAACTTCGTGACACCAGTAGATCCCCTTAAACCTGCATATCCAACTTTCGCATCATGCATACATGCTGGGTCTCATTGTCTTCTTTTGCCATTTCTTTTCCAGTACCTCGAATTGGTTACAATAGAACCTGAAGAAGGAGACCACCCGGCTTACGACTCCACGCAAGACCAGGAACAACCTTAGCAAGGCAAGCAGAGCTTGTTGCATCTTTACTTTCCATACTCTTGTGTATGCCCTATTCATATGTGCTATGTGTGTGGATGTTTACCTATTTATCGTTCACAAGGTTGCGTACACTAGCATGTTTAGGATGTATCTTACGTTGAGAACATCTTATGGCTCTTCAACCAAATTGTTAAGTGAGTTGGGAGAGCCGAGGGCATGCACAATGGGTACGGTTGGTGTTAATTGCAGTGTGAAGGCGACCCAGGAGTAAGTAGAGTTTTGTCGTCACACCAACCTTATTTCAGCGTGTCACAATCCCTTATCACCGCGGGAACGTTAGCGGGAACCATCACTGAGGCATAGTTGAGGTAAGTCTCCATGCCCCTTGGAGGCTCGCTACCTCCAAACGGTTATGCACTCACTATACCTGCAGTGGTTGGGTTGCCGGTATCGGTCCGAGAGATTAAATAAAATGTGTATATGAGGGATCAAATTGGATTTGACATATGGGCTGCCCCAATTGATTTGGAATTTGTTAAATGGATCAATTTGGATTTGACATATGGGCTGCCCCAATTGATTTGGAATTGGTTAAATGGATCTTGTGGTGATTTGACATTGATTGGATCTTGTGGTGATTTGTCTATGATATGTCTGTAACCTGATTAGCATGTTACCTACCTTCTCTTTCCTTCATACTGTTAATGCTATGTTCTTAATTTGTATATTGTTACTTTGAGAAGCATCATGTTTACTCCTGTTGTAGTAGATCCATGTGTAGGACATTTAATCAAGCACGAATAAGTCTTGCGAGTACTTTTGTACTCATCTAGGTTATTCCTAGAGCTTCCAGGTGAGCCGGTGGTCGAGGACTTTTTCGACGACGCTTGAAATTGTGGTTTCCTCAGTAGTGTTCGACTTATGGGATTCTTGTGCGAATGTTTTGGATAGCTGTCGATGCGCCGCTATGGGTCTTGTTTATTCCATCCGCTGCTACTCGTTTCACTTTATGGATTCGACTAAAACTTTCGGTTATAGCCGAGTGATGTAATATTTGTTCACTATGTGGACAGCTAGTATTATTATCGTATCGTAGTAAAGCTTTGTAGAATCGCCGGGCTCCTCCGATCTTGCTTTGCATGGTAGAATTCGGGAACGACTCTAAACCTCCACCGGATCAGGGAATTGTATGTGGTTCTGGGAAGTTTAGTCGCTTCTGGCCGGCTTGCGTTGGTCAGGTGTCGGATCACTCCGCCTCGGTGAGTACGGCGCAGGTACAGTGCCACCAGGTCGACTGGTCCCTCGGCCCTTGGCG
Organism: Stipa capillata; assembly: GCA_019208055.1. NCBI lineage: Eukaryota > Viridiplantae > Streptophyta > Magnoliopsida > Poales > Poaceae > Stipa > Stipa capillata. Next base: position 61,255 of record JAGXJF010003233.1, on the reverse strand, counting down.
ACCATTCGTTCCCCTAATCATATGTAATTCCCGGGTCCGTGACAGCTTGGTATCAGAGCCGAGCTGACCGTAGGAAGCCAATTGCAGGTGGTCGTTAGATAGGACTTGGCATCGCCGAGAAAACTATTTAAAAGGTTAAACCCTATGTTTAAAATTAGCAAGTAGATTGCTTTTTATTCCTTACCCTCATCACTCTTAGTTCTGAATGTTCTCCTCTATTGCATTTGTTTTTCTTGTGTGGCTGACCTTATCCTCTCTAACCCTAAAATTGTCATAGGATGGTGTACAACATTGTGACCGACCCGAGCCAGCTAGGAAGCTGGGCCACCCTGTTATGGAGAATGTTGGAACACCTCGATGTGCCCCAGGGAGACCTCCCCGCTTTCCATGCCAAGAGTTATGAAGTTCACGGGAAGACGCACTTTTGGACTGGATGGGTTACAGTGAGAGCCCCTGAACTGGATCGAACCTTTAGGGCAGCCAGGGCTGGTGATAACAACGCCCGGCTTGAAGCTGCAAGGAAAGCAGTCCTCTACATACGGCATCACTTTGATGACATCTTCCTATTCTCCCAGTTCCGCCTCATTCCCCAGGTCAGTAATGGAGGCAACAACATTTTGGTACCGGCGCCAAGCGACGACGAAGAAGATGAGACTGAGCTGGAGACTGCCAATCACATTGTCTCTGCGGAGATAATGTATGACGGGTTGTATTTGGATTACAAAGAGGCTACTCAGGAGTTGCAACGGGTGACAAGAGCTAACCGCAAGCTCCGTTCTGAGTTGCGCCGGAAATGGCGTGTTGCGAATGGAGATGAATCATCCTGTGGAGAGAGCCCTTATGTTCCGGTACGAGAGCCGACCCCAACTCCACCCTGTGAGACCAATCAACCCCAGAGTTCTGGAGCAAAGCCACGTAAGAGGATGACATCTCGTGAGTATCTACGGCTTTTCACCCCAAGACCCTCACGAGGAGGTACCTCGACACCAGCCGCTCCAGTCCCTACCTATGGAGCTGCACCGTCTGCCGCTAGAGAAGAAGAGGAAGAAGACCCCTCGATACGTATGTGGTACACCAATAGTAACCCACCGACCGATGAAGAGTAGGATGAGTGCTTGGAAAGTATATTTGGAGGCTTACGAGACCCGTCGTCGCAACGGAGGAGCACCCATATAGTCCCTAGAAGTGCTGTCCAGATTTTGGTATGAAGTTGACGGTCTCATTTGGTGGTGTAAGGCGAACCAAACCCTAGGTTAAGTTATCTTTTGGAGGCATGTATTTGGGTATTGGAGGCTGCAATTTTTGGCATCTTGTAACGTTTATTTCACCGTAAGGTGATCTAAACCGCAGCCCCATGTATGAACGATGTCGAAACGTATTAATGCAATTGGGAATTGTGGTCAATCGTTCTTGTCATGTTTTGTACTTCATTTTCTCGTGAAAATGTGTATGAAATGATGTGGCATGTTCATGAATACCTCGCTGCACCGTTGCGGAAATACTTTAGTTTTCCATCTCTCAAGTGTTGCCATCTCATTCTGTTGTCCTTTGGTTGCAACAGAATGGCATCTGGAACCCGTGGTGCTGCTCGTGGTCGCCGTGAGCGTGAAGAGGAGGAAGTGCCACCTCCCCCTCAGCAACCCAACATCGCGGACCTGCTGGCTACCCAGAATCGGATCCTCGAGCAACTTGCGCGCAACCAAGGCGCAGGAGGTGGACAAGCCCGAGGCGGGTTAGCTGATTTTCAGCGGACTCAACCGGCAACCTTTGATCGTGCAGATGACCCATTAGAGGCAGATAACTGGATCCGCACCATCGAGAGGAAGCTTCAGTTGGCCCAATGTGCTGAGGCCGACAAGGTCAACTTCGCCTCCCATTACCTCGAAGGAGCCGCCGCAGATTGGTGGGAAAACTTCCTCGCCATGCAAGCTCAAGGACATGTGGTCACGTGGGCCGAGTTCCGAACCGGCTTCCATGAGTTCCACATTCCCTTCCGGAATTATGGCATTGAAGAAAGAAGAGTTTCCGTGACTCTACGCCAAGGCAAGAAACCCATTCTTGAGTTCCTTCACGAGTTCAACCATCTGGCACGATATGCACAGCGTGAAGTGTCCTCCGATGAGGACAAAGTGGAGAAGTTCATGGGCAAAGCTGAATGAAGAGATGCAGGCCAAAGCTCGCCGCAGTGGATGTGCGTAACTTCCAACACCTAGTGGACAAAGGCCATCAAGTAGAGGCGAAAGAATCAGCACTCCATCAGACCCGCAAGCGTGAGAGGGAGTTACAAAAATCTGCGGGGAGCAGCTCGCAGAAACCGCGGACGTGGCTGCCACAACCACCCCGTCCTGCGGGACCGTATCCGCCAAGACCACAAGGCTACGCGCCCCGTCCTCAGCAGCAAGGTTACCAGCCCCGTCCCCAGGGAGGACAGTCTCGGCCTTTACCTGATATGAGTAAAGTTCAGTGTTATAACTGCGGAGCTATGGGGCACTATGCCAACCATTGCTCCCTTCCACGCACGGGGCACACCTTTGCCCCCAAGGTGCAGCAAGGGCAGACAAGAGGAGGTTCCCAAGTCAGAGGACCAGCCCCCACCAAGCCCCAAGTCCCCGGCCGTGGCAGGGTGAACCACGTCACAGCCGAAGAAGCACAGGATGCGCCAGAGGTGGTGCTGGGTACGCTCTCCGTGAACTCAACTCCTGCCACCGTTCTTTTCGATTCCGGAGCATCGCATTCCTTTATATCCAGCAAATTTGTGCATGAGAATCATGTTCCATCATCAGCATTGCATCCTCCCCTCCTTATTGCAACGCCTGGCTCGGAACTGAGAACCGAGTCTGTCTGCGAGGGTGTTAAGCTAGAAATTGATGGGAGAGTTATTCCTAGCCAATATGGTAGTCCTTGGATCGAAGGGTTTAGATGTTATTTTGGGCATGAATTGGTTGGCCCAACACAAGGCAAAGATAGATTGTGCCGAAAGGTCTGTCTCCCTTGTCACCAACTCCGGCAGAGAAGTGAAGTTCGTGTCGCCATCTTCCTCAGGGCATCTTTTCGCCATGAGCGGCACCCCAGACCAAGGAATTGAGCTTGTTCCCGTTGTATGTGAATACCCCGACGTCTTTCCTGAAGAATTGCCGGGTATGCCCCCTGACCGTGCAGTGGAGTTCGTCATCGATCTTCCACCTGGAACCGCTCCTGTGTCAAAGCGCCCGTATCGAATACCCCCAAATGAGTTGTTGGAGATGAAGAAGCAACTTAAGGAGCTCGAGGACAAGGGCTTCATTAGACCTAGTTCCTCGCCATGGGGTTGTCCGGCCATGTTTGTGAAGAAAAAGGATTCGAGCCTGCGGATGGTAGTTGATTACCGCCCGTTAAATGAGCTTACAGTGAAGAATAAATACCCTCTTCCCAGGATTGATGACCTATTCGATCAGTTGACCGGAGCATGTGTCTTCTCCAAAATTGACCTCAGGTTGGGCTACCACCAGATAAAGATCAGATCCGAAGACATTCCAAAAACAGCCTTCACTACTCGTTATGGGTCATACGAGTACACTGTTATGTCTTTCGGTTTAACCAATGCCCCTTCCACCTTTATGCAACTCATGAACTCAGTATTCATGGAGTATCTTGATCGATTTGTTGTCGTCTTCATCGATGACATCCTCATCTATTCCAAATCTGAACCGGAGCATGAAGATCACGTGAGAATGGTACTCGACAAACTCCGTGAGCATCGTCTGTATGCCAAATTCTCAAAGTGTGAGTTTTGGAAGCACCAAGTGGAGTTCTTGGGCCATGTGCTATCAGCTACAGGTGTCGCGGTGGACCCGAGCAAAGTGCAAGCCGTCCAAGAATGGAAGCAGCCTAAGTCAGTTACCCAGATTCGCAGTTTCCTAGGTCTGGCAGGCTATTACTGTCGGTTCATCGAAGGCTTCTCTTCCATAGCAAAGCCAATGACCGAACTGTTAAAGAAGGACAAGAAGTTTGTGTGGTCTGACAAATGTGAAGAGAGTTTCCAAGAACTCAAGAAGAAGTTAACATCAGCTCCAGTGCTTATCCTCCCTAGATATCCACAAAAGCTTTCGAGGTGTATTGTGATGCTTCTCAGAATGGGTTGGGTTGTGTCCTTATGCAAGAGGGTCGCGTGGTAGCCTATGCTTCACGTCAGCTGCGCCCTCATGAGGCCAATTACCCCACTCACGACTTGGAGCTAGCCGCTGTGGTTCACGCTCTCAAGATTTGGCGCCACTACCTTATCGGTAACCGTTGTGAAATCTATTCGGACCACAAAAGCTTGAAGTACCTGTTTACCCAACCAGACCTGAATCTTCGCCAAAGGAGATGGCTTGAGCTCATCAAGGACTATGACTTGGGTTTAAATTATACCCCCGGTAAGGCCAACGTTGTCGCCGATGCACTTAGTCGGAAGGCTTATTGCAACAACACCATGATTATGGAGCAACAACCACCACTCCATGTGGAATTTCAGCGGCTCAATCTAGAGATGGTTGAGCAAGGTACCCTCGCTACTCTTGAGGTAAAATCAACCTTAGAAGACCAAATTAAGGCTGCCCAAGCTCAGAATGTCGGCATGCAGAAAATCAGGGAAAAAGTGAAGGAAGGTACCGCGACCTGTTTCACTGAAGATGAGAATGGAGTTCTGTGGTTTGGAAAAAGACTCGTGGTGCCCAAGGACCAGCAACTAAAGGACCTAATCCTTCATGAAGCACATAACTCCCCGTTGGCCATTCATCCTGGCAGTACTAAGATGTACCAAGACATTCGTCGCCGATTTTGGTGGACCCGAATGAAGCGGGAGATCGCTCGCTATGTTGCCGAGTGCGACGTGTGCCGTCGTGTGAAGGCCGAACATCAGAGACCAGTGGGCCTACTTCAGCCACTCCCTATTCCCGAGTGGAAATGGGAAGAGATTGGTATGGATTTTGTGGTAGGCTTGCCGAAATCCCCAAAGGGCAATGATGCAATATGGGTGATTGTGGATCGCCTTTCCAAGGTCGCTCACTTCATCCCCATGAAGACCACACATAAAGTGAGCCACCTAGCAAGGTTGTATATCGCTCGAATTGTTTGTCCTCATGGTGTTCCCAAAAGAATCGTTTCAGATCGAGGCACCCAATTTACAGGCCGGTTCTGGAAATGCTTACACGAGGCTATGGGAACCTCTCTGTCTTTCAGCACCGCATTTCATCCTCAAACCGGAGGTCAGGTTGAACGGACAAACCAAATTCTTGAAGACATGTTGAGGTCCTGTGTTCTCACGTTTGGTTCCAATTGGGAGGACTGCTTGCCATATGCGGAGTTTGCCTACAATAACAGTTATCAAGCTAGCCTCGGTATGGCCCCTTTTGAAGTGCTCTATGGAAGAAGATGTAGAACCCCACTAAATTGGTTCGAGACAGCGGAGAGGCAATTCTTTGGACCAAATGCAATTGAAGAAGCCGAGGACCAAGTTCATCTCATACGGGAACGTCTTCGTGAAGCTCAGTCCAGGCAGAAAAGCTATGCCGATCCTCATCGCCGAGAGGTTACCTTTCAGATTAGGGATAGTGTGTACCTCAAGGTCACCCCATGCAGGGTGTTCGCCGCTTTGCAATGAAGGGAAAGTTAGCTCCTCGTTATATCGGTCCCTATCGAATCCTAGCCAAACAAGGGACCGTGGCATACCAATTGGAATTACCTCCTGAGCTGTCTCGGTTGCATGATGTCTTCCATGTGTCCCAGCTAAAAGCGTGTCATCGCGTCCCCGAGACGAAGATCAACCCTGAGATGGAAGTACTACATAAAGATCTTACATATCGAGAACACCCGGTGTGCATTCTCGATGAGGCCGAGCGCAAAACCTGGAACCGCACCATCAAGTTCTTCAAGGTTCAGTGGAGTAATCATACTGAAGATGAAGCTACTTGGGAACGTGAAGATTGGCTCAAGACCGAGTTTCCTTCCTTGTTTGCGACCGTTAGAGATCTCGGGTCGAGATCTTTTTAAGGGGGGTAGGTCTTGTAATACCCAAATTTGATGATTAGGTTTTTGCCGTGCATTCATGCATACATGCCATCATCCCCACCCACACCTTGTTTAAATTTAAATGTATGAAAACTTTATTTTATAGAATATGTACATATCTCATCCTCGGTGGGATATTGTTGCAAACGCCAATCAACTTATTTGAAGTATCAAAATTGACTATAGCAAAGATAGGTGGGGAAAGATTGGGATCCTAGTGGGATTACCCCTCTAGGGTTCCCCTTTCGAAAGTTTCAAACCTCCCCAGCTCGACGAAGACGTTCGGATTCGAAACCTATCGAAGCAGGATTAGGGTTAGGGGTTCAGACAATGCTCCTATTGTTGAAAAGCTCCCCCAATGTTCAAACAGCCATGAGATTGAATACTCTAGCCACATGTGAAATTTCAAAAAATTTGGAGGGACATAAAACCTAGTTGAAGTTTAAACTCCGAATTAGGTCAAACCTGAGAATTGAACTAGAGACCAGTTCAAACCAGCTCCAAATCATTTCAAATTTTTACAATAGGTCCTATATATCATTTTGAACCTCCTATAAAAATTTCAGAATTTTTGAAACAAAATTTGCACATAAAATAACGCAAATACCAATTCTGTAGTTATATAAAAAGAAAAACAAAAGGGGAGTGGGCCGAGGCCTGTTCGGCCGGCCCACCAGCCGGGCGCTCACCCCTCCCACCCCTCCTCTCTCCCTGCCACGCGGGCCCGGCTCGTCAGCCTCTCCCTCTCTCTCTCACCCGCCACGTGGGGCCCGCCTGTCATCTCCTCCCCTCCACGTCGACGCCGCTGGCTGGTCGGGGTGGGCGGTGCCCCCATCCCGACCACCGCTGTCCAAGCTGCCGCCGCCCTATAAAAGCCGTCCTGACAGCCCCGCTCCCCTCTCCTTCCTCCCCATCCCGAAACCCTAATCCCCTTGCTCCCCCATTGCCCGAGCTCCTCCGCCGTGTTCTCCCCCATCTCCGGCCGTCTTCTCCGGTGAGAAATTCCTCTGCCTCGAGTAAGCCCCGGCCTCCCTTTTCTTGTCCCCGAGCTCATCCACCTCTCCTCTGACCCGTTGCGCCCCATGTCTTCGCAGATCCAAGCCAGGAGCAACCCCGCCGCCGCTTTCTCCGTCGCCTCCGGCCAACACTCCGACGAGCTCGCAGAGCACGCTCCGATCCTCCCCGAGCTCCATTCCTCCGCTCCTGAGCATCCTCATCTTCCCCCTAATCTCCCCCTCCTTTTTCCTTCGCAGGACCGAGCCCGACCTTCCCTGCCGACGCAACCCCGGTCGCTGCCGTCTCCCCCCACGCCGCCGGCTCGCCTTCGACCTCCTCTGCTCCCCTGCAACCGCGCAACGCCTTCGGGGTAAGCCGCCGCAGCTCCTCCGCTCGTGGCCGAGCTCGCCGTGCCCCGGGGCCTTGCTCCGGCCTTCTCCGGTGAGGCTCCGGCCAGACCACCGCCATCCCGAGCTCGCCGGCCACGTGAGAGAGAGAGAGGAATTAAGGGAGAGACGTGGCCCCTTCCCATTGGCTGTGGAAACCCAGTCAGCAGCTGACTGGGATTTAACCGCCCAATCAGCACTGACACGTAGGACCCACGCGTCAGCGGGGTGCAATTATGGGTAGGGATGTTGGGGTAGATTAGTCGGGTGCGCTTAGCATTTTTAGACCTGACCGAATTTGGAAATTAGGGTTTAGGGTTTTATTTCCTTTTCGGGTAGGTTTTGAAAATGCAATAACTTTTGAACCGTAACTCCATTTTTAACAAATTTAATATATTCGGAAACCTTGTGAGATTTCCTACAATATGGTTCAATTAGTTTTCCAGTATTGTCACATGTGCAGTAGGTCATTTTAGAGTTTGAAATCGTTAGTTCCTTTTATCACCGACCGTTGATAAACCCTAGCTTGCCGACCGTAACTCCAAATCGAGTGGTTCCAGTCACGTTATTTTGGTATCGCTGAGTCCTTTCATAATATGAACACCTTGAGTCATGACCCACTCTTATTTGTCGTGATCGTAACCCTAACCAACCATCGAGTGAACCCTAACATGCACGCTCGATAGGACTAGGATTTAGGTGCTACAAATGTAACCTGATAAATTGCTTGTAGCCACAACTTCGTGACACCAGTAGATCCCCTTAAACCTGCATATCCAACTTTCGCATCATGCATACCTGCTGGGTTTCATTGTCTTCTTTTGCCGTTTCTTTTCCAGTACCTGAATTGGTTACAACAGAACCTGAAGAAGGAGACCACCCGGCTTACGACTCCACGCAAGACCAGGCACAACCTGAGCAAGGCAAGCAGAGCTTGTTGCATCTTTACTTTCCGTACTCTTGTGTATGCCCTATTCATATGTGCTATGTGTGTGGATGTTTACCTATTTATCGTTCGCAAGGTTGCGTACACTCGCATGTGTAGGATGTATCTTACATTGAGAACATCTTATGGCTCTTCAACCAAATTGTTAAGTGAGTTGGGAGAGCCGAGGGCGTGCACAATGGGTACGGTTGGTGTTAATTGCAGTGTGAAGGCGACCCAGGAGTAAGTAGAGTTTTGTCATCACACCAACCTTATTTCAGCGTGTCACAATCCCTTATCACCGCGGGAACGTTAGCGGGAACCATCACTGAGGCATAGTTGAGGTAAGTCTCCATGCCCCTTTGAGGCTCGCTACCTCCAAACGGTTATGCACTCACTATACCTGCAGTGGTTGGGTTGCCGGTATCGGTCCGAGAGATTAAATAAAAATGTGTATATGAGAGATCAAATTGGATTTGACATATGGGCTGCCCCAATTGATTTGGAATTTGCTAAATGGATCAATTTGGATTTGACATATGGGCTGCCCCAATTGATTTGGAATTTGTTAAATGGATCTTGTGGTGATTTGACATTGATTGGATCTTGTGGTGATTTGTCTATGATACGTATGTAACCTGATTAGCATGTTACCTACCTTGTCTTTCCTTCATACTGTTAATGCTATGTTCTTAATTTGTATATTGTTACTCTGAGAAGCATCATGTTTACTCCTGTTGTAGTAGATCCATGTGTAGGACATTTAATCAAGCACGAATAAGTCTTGCGAGTACTTTTGTACTCATCTAGGTTATTCCTAGAGCTTGCATGTGAGCTGGTGGTCGAGTACTTTTTCGACGACGCTTGAAATTGTGGTTTCCTCGGTAGTGTTCGACTTATGGGATTCTTGTGGGAATGTTTTGGATAGCGGTCGATGCGCCGCTATGGGTCTTGTTTATTCCATCCGCTGCTACTCGTTTCACTTTATGGATTCGACTAAAACTTTCGGTTATAGCCGAGTGATGTAATATTTGTTCACTATGTGGACAGCTAGTATTATTATCGTATCGTAGTAGAGCTTTGTTGTGATATCGAGTTGTTATTCGGGCTGCCCATATGCAATGTGTGTATGATATGAAGTATATGGGTATGCCGTGAAGGATTAAAGTTGTTCCCCTTTTTACTATGTCGAGTAGGTATTGGTTGAGTGACCCGCTGGCTGAGATGCTGTGCCGGCCAGGCAGGGTGTGGGTGTATTCTACCGGGCTTTCGAGTGACCCACTAGCTTCCGGGCTAGGTTAGGGTGTGGGTAGAATCGCCGGGCTCCTCCGATCTTGCTTTGCGTGGTAGAATTCGGGAACGACTCTAAACCTCCACCGGATCAGGGAATTGTATGTGGTTCTGGGAAGTTTAGTCGCTTCCGGCCGGCATGCGTTGGTCAGGTGTCGGATCACTCCGCCTCGGTGAGTACGGCGCAGGTACCGTGCCACCAGGTCGACTGGTCCCTCGGCCCTTGGCGACCATTCGTTCCCCTAATCATATGTAATTCCCGGGTCCGTGACAGCACCGATCCGTTCAATCCAAAGGAAAGAAAGGCCTAAGGTGGAACTCCCAAACCTAGAGGGATGAACCCTAGATTAGGAGCTAAGCTCACTTTTAGTCTTAACAATCAGTCTAATCTTGATTAGGGTTTGGGTACGGGTATTTATAGCCCTAACCCCGTAACCCTTGAGGGCTAAGTCAAGTCCTTACATGGGCCTCGGCCCGTTACTGTGCGCAGACAGTACGCCCGGACATTCCGGGGTAACTTGTCCGGAATGTCCGGCCGTAGGGCCCGGACATTCCGGGGTAAGTTTTCCGGAATGTCCGGACGTCTTGTTCAGTGGACGTCCAGAGGGTCGGAGTTGGCGCTCCGGGAGGGGTCATCCGGAGTCTCCAGGTCTGGGGTCCGGAGTGTCCGGGCGTGGAGTTGGAGGGCGTTGTTCTCGGCCACCCTCCCTGAGTGTCCGGGCGTGGTGCCGGAGTATCCGGGCACCATCCCGAGAGGAGCACATTCCTGGCGGGGGACGTCCGGAGACTCCGGGCTTGCCCAGAATGTCCGGGTGTGTTGTGAGATCTCGGTGCCTCCGGGATTGGGTCATCCGGAGTGTCCAGGTATCCTTGTCCAGAATGTCCAGACATACTTCCCAAGCAGCATCCCAAGTCCTTCCTCCCCTTGGCGTCGCTCCACTTGGTCGTTCCTTCACATCTAAGCAAGCAAACAGTTGAAGCATCAGGTAGTATGCCATTCGACCTCAGATCAAGTGGGAAGGAGTCAAGGAATAGAAACACCTCATGTTGGATAGCCTTAGCTCGAGCTCTTGTCATTGGACCACGAGAGTTTGGAGGTGGACTTGGTGGATTGGAATGAGCCGTGGTATCTTCACCCTTGGTGCAGGAGATGTCCGCATCAGTTACCATGGTGGTACCCAACCTATGTGATCGGAGATTCCGTGAATTAGGACCTAGGAAAACAAGCTATTGGTTAACTGAAGGAGAGTGCCCTACTAGCCTACTCCGTTGAAGATACAACACTCTCACAATCTGTATGGCAGGTTGATGTTTATCTTAATGTGTTCTGTGGCTTTTACAAGCAAAGACGTTGTCCTACATAGCAGTCTTGAAAGAACGCACCTATGTGAGCCTAACTGCTGGTCACAGTCTATGAGATGAGGGTAATCTCTAGCAAGCTCATGAATAGGCCAGGAGTGAGACTTATATGCTCCACCTGTGGGATAGCCTACGACAGCCTAGTACTGGTAGGACATGCGGTGAAACTCGTTCACGCAAAATTAACAATTCAAGGCATAGTCCATTGTTCAGTTGTGAGCAAGCGTATCTTTATGTTCTAGGTGGATGTTCAAGCTTAATCGGTCTCCACTGAAAACACTGGTATATCAAAGCAGTGTATTGGAACAAAAGGCAATCAAATGTGCCTCCGAGATCTGGTGGGGGATTGTTAGAATTAATGGGCTTTAGGCCCATGTTCCAATTAATTCCTGGAAAATCTCGAAGGCTCATGTGGTTGGATGGCATGAGTGGAAGTTTAGTCCCACATTGCTAGTGGAGGTGGAGGAAGACCAACTTATAAGGAGTTGTGTTCCCCACCTCCTTGAAGCATGAGAATAATGGACAACAACGCGCATGCTCGCTCGCTCGCTTGCCTCGCCACGCCACGCCACGCCCGCCCACGCACGTCGCGTTTCGTGATCGAGCCGAGCCGAGCTAGAATCTGTGCACTTATTTTTGCCACTCGGGATAGAGGTTTTGCATGAGTTGTTAACGGACGCGTTAACCCGTGCTTATTGGATTGTGCCACTCGGGACAGAGGTTTTCCACGAGTTGTTAACGGACGCGTTAACCCGTGCTTATCGGATTGTGAGGCAGTTACCAACTCGAACATGCAGTCGTGAAGTCCCACGTCCTACCCGAGCGGCTATATGAGGAGGAGCAAGACAACCCTAGCCATCACGTCTAGATTGCATCTGCTTCCTCGCTTTCACGTCTTCCACCGCCTTTGTTCCTTTCTGCTACGCTGTCTTCTGGCGATTCCATCCCGGCGACCGCGTACACGGCCGTACGGGAGAGCAGGCCTCCGGAACTGTAATACCCAGATTCGATAATTAGGGTTTGCCTCGCATTCATGCATACATGTCATCATCGTCATGCGTAAACACACACACACCCACCTTCATTAAACTAAGGTAAAGTGCGATGAAACTTTATAGAATACGTGCATATCTCATCCTCGGTGGATATGTTAACAAACACCAATCAACTTATTTGAAGTATCAAAATTAGATAATAACATTAACAACTGGTGGGCCAGTGGACCTCGTTGATGAATCCTCCTACTAGCCTCCTCTCCTCTCTTCTTCCCGGACTCCTTTCCCGAGCCCTTAAACCTAGGGTTAGAAAGCAATTGTAAGAAAGAGGACTAAATCGTAATATGTCGATTAGGTCAAGTCCTTGTGGATGAAAAGTTGCAAAGCAACATTGTTTAGCCTCGATTATGCAAACCTTAGTCCCACTTCGATATTAGAGGCTTCGGAAGAGTTTAGGACTCGTTGCAATTCAGATCTACCCCGAAGTCCTACGAGAAACTTGAATTGAAGTGGGGTCAACCCTACTCCTAAAGACCTGAAAATTGTACAGTGGGCCCCATACCCCATTCCTAACAACCTTGGTGAAGTTTGGAAGGTGTTCGAAGTCCGCAAGACCTAATCCCAGTTCAACCCTAAAACTTGGTCGAACTTGAACTTGAGCTAAAGATTAAGTCAAACGAACCCCAAGCCAATTCAAGGTTGCACAGTGGACCCCACATGACCTAGTGAACACCCTGGATGGATCTTGAAATTCCTAGAAGCCCAAAGGACCTACTTGCAAACCCTAAACCGTCGAAAACTAGGGTTAAGCAATTGGGCAAGTTAAGGTACCTAGAATCTCGTCAAAACTTGGGAAGAGCCAAATATATAAACATGCTAGCTCCATGCAAAATTTCCACAGCCTTGGAGAAATTTAAAACCTAATTGGAGTTTCAACGCCGAATTAGGTCAAACCCGACGATTGAACTAAGGACCCATTCAAACAAGCTCCAAATTGATTCAAACTTCTACAGTAGCTCAAGAATAAGGTTTAGAGGGTCCTGTAAAAATTTGAGAATTTTTGGAGCAAGGAATGCACATAAAATAACACAAATACCTTCTCTGTGTCATATAAACAGAAAAAGAAAAAGAATAAAAAAAGGGGAAAAGGCCGGGGCCCTTTGGGCCGCCTCGGCCGGCCCATGTCACCCCGCCGGCCTCCAAACCCGCCTCCTCCCTCAGATCTTCCCGCCTTCCCCTCGGGGAAGCGCCTCCGGCGCTAGCGCCTTCTCCCCCTTTCTTCCTGCAGCGTGGGGCCCGCCTGTCGGCACCCCACGGCCACGTCGCCGCCGCCCATTCGCCGGGGTGGGCGGTGCCCCGCTCTGACAGCCCTTGCCCGAGCCACCGCCGCCCATAAAACCCCGTCCCGACCGCGCCTCGCTCTCCTCCCCCTCCCCTAACCCCCAAAACCCTAGATCCGTTCCCTGGAGCTCCTCGCCGCGGCCGTCTTCCCCGTCTCCGGTCGCCTCGCCGGTGAGCCTGAGCGGGCGCACCAGTGCTTCCCCACTCCTCTTTTCTCCTTCCCGAGCTGCCCTTGCTCCTCCCTAACGCCCCGATTTCTCCTCGGTTGCAGACCCTTGCCCGAGGACCTCCGGCGACGTCGCTCCGGTCATCTCCGCCGTCTGCCCCGTTGCCGGCTTCCCTCCCGGCTCCCTCCGCTTCCCCACGACTGGACAGCTCCTCCGGGGTAAGCTCCGGTGCTCCCCCTCCTCATCCCCGAAGCCGACGTGCCCCGAGCGCCTCCTCGACCAACTCCGGCGAGGGCGCCGCCTTGTCCGAGCTTTGCTCCAGTCGGCCAGAAGAGAAGAGAGAGTGTGAGAGAGAGAGGAGCAAGAGGGGCAACGTGGTGGCCTCCCATTGGCTGCCACTGGGCCCCTGTTGTCAGTGAGGGTTAATTAGAGTTAGGGGTAAGCACTGGGGTAGGATCTCGGGTGAGTTTAGAGTTTGAGCCACTGCAGCAGAGAGAGAGAGGGTTAAGTCCCGGGTGTGCATAGCAGTTTGATATTCGTAGGGTTAGGGTTAGATCTCTCGGTGATCTTCAAATGCGCGTAACTTTCCGACCGTAAGTCCGATTTCAAAATTTTTTATATATTCGGAAACCTCTCGAGATTTCCTACAATATGGAAGAAATAAAATTTCAATTTAAGCAACTGCACTGTAGAGTAATTTGAATCTAAATGTATTAGCACCGTTAGAGGTGATTCGATAAACCCTAATGCGACGGCAGCTCCGATCCCATTAATTCCAGTAGCATTAGAGCCGTGTTTCCGCATATTTTCGAGATAGCAACCCTTGTAACATGATCACCTACTAAGAACCCCCACCTCTAACCCTAATTCGACACTACCCCAGTGGACACGCATGCACGATATCTTCCACGATGTAACCCTAACTCCAATACCGTAGGGACACATGCATGTGTGACCTGGTAGGGTGCAAGTTGTTAGTCCTTGTTATGGTCATATGTCGTTAAACCCTAACTCGATGGTTGTAGTCCCGAATTGAACAATACCACCTACGTTAGCCTCGTATCCCAGTGCACTTCCATATGGTACCGGTTGTAGGTCGCGACCATCCTTGGTGAGTAATAACATCCTAGCCCTAGCTCGACATTTAATAGAACTCAACATCTGATAAAACTTGACCTAGATAAGGTTAGAGTTATGAGTTCACCTCTATTGGATTCGTAGAAACCATACTCGCTGTAGTGAAGTCATGACACCCCCTACAACACCTTAGGAGTTCTTTCCTAGCGCTTCATCGTGTCGCACGTCCACGTACACCGTTAGGACAACTGTCTAGCCCTTACATATATCATCTAATACATCGTCGTTACGCCGAAACCCTAGTATTCTTAGGTCGTCTTGTCTAGTTATGCATATATACCACCCCTATTCATGCATACACGCCGAGTCTTAATATTTTCTTTATCGTTTCTTTTCCGGTTCTTCGTATTGTTTATAAAAGAATCTGAAGAGGAAGACCACCGGGCTTACAGCTCCCCGCAAGACCAGGATCAAACCGAACAAGGCAAGCAGAGCTTGTTGCATCTTTACCTTCCGTACTCTTGTGTATGCCCTTTGTATATGTGCTATGTGTATGAATGTTTATCTGTGAACCGTCGCAAAGTTGCGTACACTAGCATGTGTAGGATGTGTCTTACGTCGAGAACATCTGATGGCTCCTCAACTAAATTGTTAAGTGAGTTGTGAGAGCCGAGGGCGTGCACAATGGGTACGGTTGGTGTTCATTGTAGTTTGATGGCGACGCAGGTGTAAGTAGAGATTTGTCGTCACACCAACCCTATCTTCAGCGTGTCACCATCCCTTATCACACGGGAACGTTAGCGAGAACCAACACTGAGGATAGCTGGGGTAAGCCTCCATGCACTTTGGAGACTCATGACCTCCAAACTGTTATGCACTCACTATGCCTGCAGTGGTTGAGTTGTCGGTAGCGGTTCGAGAGATTAAAATGAACATGTGTGGATGTTGGATCAATTTGGATTTGATTTAGGGGCTGCCCTAATTGAATTGGATGATGTTTAGTGGATTGATTTGGATTGGACTCAAGGGCTGCCCCAATGGATTTGGATTTGGATTTGCTGATTTGATCTCGTGGTGAATTGGTTGTGATATGTTTGTATCCTGAGTTGGATTGTTACTTAGCTTGTCTTTACTTCACCTTGTCAATGTTATGTCCTTAATTTGTATATTGTTACTCTGAGAAGCATTCATGTTTAATTACTGCTGTACTAGTATGAGTAGGACATTTAATCAAGCACGAATAAGTCTTGCGAGTACGTTCGTACTCACCTAGGTTATTCCTAGAGCTTGCAGGTGAGCCGGTGGTCGAAGATTATTTCGATGATGCCTGAACTTGTGTTTCCTCGGTAGTGTTCGACTCATGGAATAGGATGTGGTTTTTGTTCAGCGGTCACTATGCCGCTGTGGGACTCATTTACTATTCTTCCGCTGTCGTTTAATTACTCCGTACTCGGATATGCTTTCGGATATGTCCGACTAATGTAATATGTTGTCCCATCGTGGACTGTTATTAGTAATATCGTATTGTAGAGCTTTGTGATGATATCCGAGTTGTTAGATCAGGCTGCCCCTGCACAATGTGTGAATGATATGAAGTGTACGGGTATGCCGTGAAGAGTCGAAGCCGTACCTTGTTCTACTAAGTCGAGCAGGTGTTGGTTGAGTGACCCGCTGGCTGAGATGCTGTGCCGGCCAGGCAGGGTGTGGGCGTGTTCTACTGGGCTTTCGAGCGACCCACTAGCCTCCGAGCTAGGTTAGGGTGTGGGTAGAACTGCCGGGCTCCTCCGACCTTGTTTGTCGTGGTAGGATTCGGGAACGACTCTGAACCTTCACCGGGTCATGGAATCGGATGTGGTTCTGGGAAGATTGGTCGCTTCCGGCCGACTCGCACGTAGCGGGTGTCGGATCGTTCCGCTTTGGTGCGTACGGCGCAGGTACCGTGCCACCGGGCTGACGAGTCCTTCGGTCCTTGGCGACTTCGCGTTCCCTTAATCATATGCAATTCCGGGTCCGTGACAGGAACCTTGCCTCTCGAGAACCTGTACCAGGTGAGGGGCGACAAGGTTTTTGGGGAGCGTCTCGGCGCGACTGCTCACGACCGATCTGCTCCTTCATCGACGATTGTACAGCTGCCTCGACTGCTTCCTCGTCGTCGGACGACTACTTCGACTACGAGGACTTCATCGCCATGGCTTCTGACACAAACGCTGGATCATTCACCGCGGTTATCTCGACGTACGTGTTTCTTAGCCTCCTGTACTTTTGCTTTGCTTTTGATGCAAATGAAATAGACATGCTAGCCTATTATTTAGCTTTCAATTGCATGTCTAGTTCGCCTGAGTTGGTTTATCCTATTTGCGCATGTGTCATGATGCTTTTCTGTGTTAGATTAATTCAAAAATTGCTAATTAGTTTAACACCATCAAATACTGCTTTTATAATACATGTGGGATAGTTACATATTGGTTACTACCTCCACATGCCAGAGTCTATATGAACCAGAGAAATCACATTTGCTAGGGATATCATCTCTTACAAGAAATGCCTTTATTAAAAGCTTTATTCCTATCACCTTACCAATTAATGATGCATATATACATAGATTTGCTACAAAATTTGCAAAGAAAACTTAAAGGAAGTGCTATACTGTGGGGACCAGATTCTATAATATGAAATTTTAAATGGAATCGCCCGTTAAGTCAGAACATCAACCCCGACCTTAATCCTGAGTACAAATTTCAAGAGAAGTGGAGTGATATGGCTTCGAATAGCCCGAGATTTCAACCCCGAACTCTTTTCGGCACAAATTAAGTAGGGTGATATGGTCTCCTCACTCTTTTCTCACTAAGCCGGAACTTCAATACCAGATTCGTCCCGACAAATCAATGCTTGGCTGGAATAGGATAATATAATCTCCAAACTCTCAATGGAAGAGTCATTTCACAGGGGTGATCACACCTAACAATTTTATACCATAGACTCTAAAACCCTACCTACATCATGTGCTCAATAATCATACATGCATGGCACATGAGGCAGACGAGAACGAACCAGTATCATAACATAGCTTTAAAGCATCCCAAGAATACTTCAATAATAAGAGGCTCTTATAACGAGTAAGTTTAACAACTAGATGCACACATGGTCGGATGACCAAGTACGAACACAACAGAAGTATATTAGCAACTTAGACAGTTGTAAATTTAACAAATGCCATAAGATGGCTAGAAAGTAATATCATCACCTTCCAGATCGCTACCTGGGATCCCCTAAGCCGAGGCGTTGTCGAAGACGATCCTTCACGTAGAGAGCTAACTAAGTGGACAATCCGATCATAATAACAACAAAGTGAGTATAAAAATTGTACTCCGCAAGACTTACGGGAAATTAGTAGTAGATGCACAAGGTATCAAAGAATGGTATTTATGGGACTAATTTGCATAAAACCAATTTCTACTTTTCATTACTTTATATAGATGTAAATCGACTACTAGAGCAATTCATGAGAGAATAAGCGAGCGTTCTTCCAAAACTAGTACAGAGCTTCCGTCACCATCAGCTTAACACCACCTGACTCTTCCTCAACCACCTAAGAGGAAATAGCCACTAGCTTCTCTTGAGTAAAGTTGGAAATTTTAGAGTAACATTGGAATTGTCTAATTCGATGCGAATTCTCACCAAGTTGTCCATAACCGCGGCATGGCTATTCGAATAGTTCAAACCCTGTATGAGTGTTCATCTTTACCTACATGTATCTGTCACGGACCTGGGAATTACATATGATTAGGGGAACGAATGGTCACCAAGGGCCGAGGGACCAGTCGACCTGGTGGCACGGTACCTGCGCCGTACTCACCGAGGCAGAGTGATCCGACACCTGACCAACGCAAGCCGGCCGGAAGCGACTAAACTTCCCAGAACCACATACAATTCCCTGATTCGGTGAAGGTTTAGAGTCGTTCCCGAATTCTACCATGCAAAGCAAGGTCGGAGGAGCACGGTGATTCTACCCACACCCTAACCTAGCTCGGAAGCTAGTGGGTCGCTCGAAAGCCTGGTAGAATACACCCACACCCTGCCTGGCCGGCACAGCATCTCAGCCAGCGGGTCACTCCACCGATTCCTGCTCGACCTAGTAATAAGAGGAACGGCTTTAACTCTTCACGGCATACCCATACACTTCATCTCATTCACGCACGGTGTATGAGCAGCCCGAATAACAACTTGTATATCACAACAAAGCACTACGATACGATAATAATACTAGCTGTCCACCTTGGGAACAAAGATTACATCACTCGGTTATAACCGAAAGTTTTAGTCGAATCCATAAAGTGAAACGAGTAGCAGCGGATGAAATAAACAAGACCCACAGCGGTGCATCACCGCTGTCCAAAACATTCCCACAAGAACCCCATGAGTCGAACACTACCGAGGAAACCACAATTTCAAGCGTCGTCGAAAAAGTCCTCGACCACCGGCTCACCTGCAAGCTCTAGGGATAACCTAGGTGAGTACAAGAGTACTCGCAAGACTTATTCGTGCTTGATTAAATGTCCTACACATGGATTTACTACAGCAGGAATAAACAAGATGCTTCTCAGAGTAACAAGATACAGAATTAAGAACATAGCATTAACAGTGTGGAGGAAAGACAAGGTAGGTAACATGCTAATCAGGTTACATACATATCATAGACAAATCACCACAAGATCCAATCAATGTCAAATCACCACCAGATCCATTTCACCAATTCCAAATCAATTGGGGCAGCCCATATGTCAAATCCAAATTGATCCATTTAACAAATTCCAAATCAATTGGGGCAGCCTATATGTCAAATCCAAATTGATCCATCATATACACATTTTTAATTAATCTCTCGGACCGATACCGACAACTCAACCACTGCAGGTATAGTGAGTGCATAACCGTTTGAGGTAGCGAGCCTCCAAGGGGCATGGAGACTTACCTCAACTATGCCTCAGTGATGGTTCCCGCTAACGTTCCCGCGGTGATAAGGGAATGTGACACGCTGAAATAAGGTTGGTGTGACGACAAAACTCTACTTACTCCTGGGTCGCCTTCACACTGCAATTAACACCAACCGTACCCATTGTGCACGCCCTTGGCTCTCCCAACTCACTTAAACAATTTGGTTGAGAGGGGCCACAAGATGTTCTCAACGTAAGATACATCCTACACATGCTAGTGTGCTCAACCTCGCATATAATATTTTAGGCAAACATCCACATATAAGCACACATGAACAGGGCATACACATAAGTACGGAAGGTAAAATGCAACAAGCTCTGCTTGCCTTGCTCAGGTTGTTCCTGGTCTTGCGTGGAGTCGTAAGCCGGGTGGTCTCCTTCTTCAGGCTCTTTTATAAACAATACGAAGAACCGGAAAGGAAACGATAAAAGAAAGTATTAAGATTCAGCATGAATGCATGATGACAAAAGCTGGTTATGCATTACCCATGTGACCTAAGAAGGTTAGAAACCCGTTGTAACAAGGGTTTCCTAGTTGAATAAGTTGACGTCGTGTTACAACCCTACGCTATATGCATGTCATTTAATGCGGTTGTTAGCTATAGTGGAGATTACTATATACAGTGAATGGTAATGTTATAAAGTGTTGGTGTTATGAAAGTGTACTGCGATATGATCCTAACGCAACTGAAATCACTAAATTTAGGGTTATATTCACCAAGTTATGAGCTATCGGAAATATCGTATAAAAAGGGGGTGATTTCCTTCAACTCAAGTGGATCTGGTGTTACATTGCAAATTTTGAAGTTTTGTTCTAGCCAAATTGTAGGAAATTTCATAAGCTTTCCAACGATATAAAATTTGCTAAATTTGGATCTACGGTTGAAAAGTTACGACGTTTAGAAGTTTATCGAAAATCTAAACCAAACCCTAACCCTAACTGCGGGAATCAATTTTGCTAAATCTACCCGAGAAACAACCCCCGTTCTCCCACTCATAACTGCACCCACTGACATGCGGGGGCCCTCTGGTCAGTGCTGACTGGTCCAAAGGGTCCAGTCAGCAGCTGAGGTGGTGAGGGCGGCCAACCGGAGGTGGCCACGCGGCCCTTCGCTCCACTCCCCCTCTCTGCCTTGCTGGCTTGGCCAGAGAGAAAGGCTCCACGGCGGAGCACTCACCGGAGGCTCACCGGAGAAGGCCGAAGCAGCCGCTAGGGCATGGCTAGGCCGGAGGGAAGGGGTGGTAGCACCGGAAGCTCACCCCGAGTCCAAGGCGCGGGTGCGGGGAGGCAGAGGCGGTCGGAGACAAGCCGGCGACGAGCAAGAGCGGCGGCGAGCTTCGGGAGACGTCGGCGAGGTGGTTCCAGGCACAGATCAGCGAAGAGGGGATACGGGCGAGGTTAGGAAGAAGGAGGGCCAGCTCGGGAGCTAGAGGATGGGAGGAGGGGAGGACCGAAACGGGGTCGGGAGCTCACCGGAGTTTCGGCCGGACTCGGGGAAGAACACGGCAATGCTGACGATCTAGGGCACGGATCTGCGAGGCAAGGGAGGAGGAGATGAGGGAGAAGATGGGATTCTCGGGAAAGAAATAGGAGAAACCGAAGCTCACCGGACGTAGCTGAATTGCTCGTCGGAAAGTTGACCGGAGTTGGAGAAGAACGTGGTGGGCTCTGCGACAAGAACAAGGGGAGCTAGGGTTTCGGGAGCGGGGAAATGAGAGGAGAGGGGAGCGGGGCTGTCGGGATGGCTTTTATAGGGCGGCGGCGGCTCGGACAGCGGTGGTCGGGATGGGGGCACCGTCCACCCTGGCCAGCCAACGGTGGCGACGTGGAGGGGAGGAGATGACAGGCGGGCCCCACGTGGCGGGTGAAAGAGAGAGGGAGAGGCTGACGAGCCGGGCCCGCGTGGCAGTGAGAGAGGAGGCGCGGAAGGGGCGAGCGGGCCGGCTGGTGGGCCGGCCGAACAGGCCTCGGCCCACTCCCCTTTTGTTTTTCTTTTTGCTTTTTCTTTTATATAACTACAGAATTGGTATTTGCGTTATTTTATGTGCAAATTTTGCTCCAAAAATTCTAAAATTTTTACAGGAGGTTCAAAATGATTTATAGGACCTACTGTAAAATTTTGAAATGATCTGGAGCTGGTTTAAACTGGTCTCTAGTTCAATTCTCAGGTTTGACCTAATTCGGAGTTTAAACTTCAACTAGGTTTTATGTCCCTCCAAAAATTTTGAAATTTCACATGTGGCTAGAGTATTCAATCTCATGGCTGTTTGAACATTGGGGGAGCTTTTCAACAATAGGAGCATTGTCTGAACCCCTAACACTAATCCTGCTTCGATAGGGTTTCGAATCCGAACGTCTTCGTCGAGCTGGGGAGGTTTGAAACTTTCGGAAGGGGAACCCTAGAGGGGTAATCCCACTAGGATCCCAATCTTTCCCCACCTATCTTTGCTATAGTCAATTTTGATACTTCAAATAAGTTGATTGGTGTTTGCAACAATATCCCACCGAGGATGAGATATGTACGTATTCTATAAAGTAAAGTTGATATACAACTAAGTTTAGGCAAGGTGTGTGGGTGTGGGTGATGATGACATGTATGCATGTATGCAGGCAAACACTTAGTTTCGTTAAAATTGGGTATTACAGTATCGATCCACTCTTAATGCCACCGGGTTGACACAGTTCATGAGGTGTGCTGGCGGAGTGTGATCGAACACAACCGTTATAATTCTTTTGACCTTAGGTATGAGCCACACTTACGGGCCGATCCATGTACACTAGTCTGGCCGTAACCTCGACATGGTCCCATAAGTTGTGGATCAAGGTACATCCCCAGCCTCTTAGACTGTGTGTCCACCCCACCCTTATATTGAAACACCACACCATGTCACATCATTTTTCACGCTGTCACGGACCCGGAATTGCATATGATTAGGGGAACGCGAAGTCGCCAAGGACCGAAGGACTCGTCAGCCCGGTGGCACGGTACCTGCGCCGTACGCACCAAGGTAGAGCGATCCGACACCCGCCACGTGCGAGCCGGCCGGAAGCGACCAATCTTCCCAGAACCACATACGATTCCATGACCCGGTGAAGGTTCAGAGTCGTTCCCGAATCCTACCACGACAAACAAGGTCGGAGGAGCCCGGCAGTTCTACCCACACCCTAACCTAGCTCGGAGGCTAGTGGGTCGCTCGAAAGCCCAGTAGAACACGCCCACACCCTGCCTGGCCGGCACAGCATCTCAGCCAGCGGGTCACTCAACCAACACCTGCTCGACTTAGTAGAACAAGGTACGGCTTCGACTCTTCACGGCATACCCATACACTTCATATCAATCACGCATTGTGCAGGGGCAGCCTGAAATTAACAACTCGGATATCATCACAAAAGCTCTACAATACGATATTACTAAGAACAGTCCACGATGGGACAACATATTACATCAGTCGGTCATATCCGAAAACATATCCGAGTACGGAGAAGTTTAACAACAGCGGAAGTTAAAAGGGTGAGACCCACAGCGGCACCATGACCGCTGACCAAAAGCCACATCTATCCCACAGATCAAACACTACCGAGGAAACCCAAATTCAAGCATCGTCAAAGTAATCTTCGACCACCGGCTCACCTGCAAGCTCTAGGATTAACCTAGGTGAGTACAAAGTACTCGCAAGACTTAATCGTGCTTGATTAGATGTCCTACACATGCTAGTTTAGCAACAAGTAAACATGATGCTTCTCAGAGTAACAATATGTAAAGTAACAACATAGCATCATCAGGGTAAATAGAGACAAGTAAATCAACCAGCTAAATCAGACAATAACAGGACATGAACAAATCATCACAAATCCGATTCCTCAAGTTCAAATCCAAAGGGGCAGCCCATACATCCAATCCAATCCGATCCATTTAACGATTCAATCCAAGGGGGCAGCCCTGTATCCAATTCCGAATTGATCCAACAACGACACATTATCAAAATCCAAAGTAATCCATTAAAGACACGATATCAAATCCGAATTGATCCACCAATCTCATTATGATTTGATCTCTCGGACCGCTACCGACAAACCCAACCCTGGACGACATAATGAGTGCATAACCGCAAGGGGGTAGCGAACCTCCAAGGGGCGTGGAGGCCTATCCCATTACGCAACAGTGTTGGTCCTCGATAACGATCCCGTGTGATAAGGGATTGTGACACGCTGAAGATAAGGTTGCTGCGGTGACAAAACTCTACTTACACCTGGGTCACCTTCACGCCGCTATTAGCAACAACCGTACCCATTGTGCACGCCCTCGGCTCTCACAACTCACTTAAAGTTTGGTTGAAGAGCCACAGATGTTCTCGACGTGAGACCCATCCTGCTTGTATTGTGTGCTTAACATCTCCTAATGACATCTAAACTGATCCTACCCATACGACATACAACGGAGACGGACACATACAAGCACACATAAGAGAGGGCATACACAAGAGTACGGAAAGTAAAATGCAACAAGCTCTGCTTGCCTGATTCGGGTTGATCCTGTTCTTGCGAAGGGTCGTAAGCCGGGTGGTCACCTTCGTCTTCGGGCTCTGTTGTAATTAACGCGATCACCGGAAAGGAAACGATAAAAGGTAATGAGACCAGCATGTATGCATGTATGGATGATGCAATTTGCTTGACTAGAAGTGCAATGGTGTCGAAGAGTTGCAATGATCTACATGGGTTCATATTAGGTCATCGGAGACATGTGATTTGTAGATGCATGCATGATGACTTAAAATGCTCCGATGAGGTTAGGGTTGCGTCTTAGTGATGAACATTGCAAGGTGTGTAATAAGTCAATATTAGGTTGAGTTATGCCGTAGGAGCTTGGGAAACTTGGAATCATGCGAGGTGGAGCTAACTTGCGAAGCTAGGGTTTTATCGGATTACGACAGGGCAAAATAACAATTCTAAATATGGTGCTGTGCATGTACCCAAAATTAATCTTGGTTTCAGTCAAGTTGTAGGAAAGACTTCATAAGCTTCCCAAGGGTATAAGGTTTGCTAAAATCCGAGTATGGATCACAAGTTATCGCATATTGAAACTCGACGGAACAAAAGATTAAACCCTAGATAACCTACTGTGCATGTAACCAAAATGAACTTTTGATGCATCCAAGATGTAGAGAATTTCACCAGCTTTCCAACCATATAAAATTTGTCCAATTTGGATTCACGGTTCAAAAGATATGAGCATTTGAATATTTGAACAAAATCTGCCCTAAACTCTAACCTAACCCTAATTGCTATGCGTACCCAGACTCTCCCTCTCTCTCTCTCTGCGCTACAGACCTTCCTGCTAAATCCACCCACGAACGACACCCAAACCTAACCCTCATAAACCGACTCACTGACCAGTGGGACCCCACATGTCAGTGGCACGGGAGCTCGAGTCCAATCAGACAGCGCCACGTGCTCCCTCTCTCTCTCTCTCTCTCCATCTCTCGCTTCCTTCTCTCTCGGGACCGGCCGGAAGGGTCAGGCGGCGGAGCTCTCGCCGGAGGGCTCGCCGGAGATGACTCCCGAGCTCGGTTGAGCTCGGGAGAAAGGCAGAAGGTCGGGGAGCTCACCCCGGATCTGATTTGGTGCTCGGGGAGGACTGAGGAAGGTCGGAGGAAGGCGGACGACGAGAACCGGCGGCGGCAGCTTCGGGTCGACGGCGCAAAAGGGGCTCCGGGCGTGGATCTGCAACGGGGAGCACACGGGGAGGTTAACGGAGGTGAGAGGAACCTTGGGGTGAAGAAAATGGGAGAGGAGGACCACGGGAACGGGGGAAATTGCTCGTCGGAGTCTTGCCGGACTTGGAGGAGGTGGCGGTGCAATCTGTGAAGTTGGGCACGGTTTCTTGAGGAGAAAAGGTGGAGCCGGCGCAGGGAGGTGTGGGAGAGCTTGGGAGGGAGACGATGGCACTCGGGAGGGCTACTGGAGGTGGGGTGGCTCGTCGGAGAAGACACCGGAGCTCGGGGAGGAAGTGGTGGCGAGGGGAGAAGAGCACCGGGGGCTAGGGTTCTGGGCGGAGAGTGCGAGGAAGGGGGAGAGAGCTGTCGGGAGGGAGCTTTTAAGGGGCGGCGGGGGCTCGGACAGGGGGCGCCGGGAGTGGAGCACCGCCCACGCCGGCGTACCGAGCGCGGAGACGTGGCGGGTGCGACCC
Organism: Stipa capillata; assembly: GCA_019208055.1. Lineage (NCBI taxonomy): Eukaryota > Viridiplantae > Streptophyta > Magnoliopsida > Poales > Poaceae > Stipa > Stipa capillata. The sequence goes on along the minus strand of JAGXJF010003233.1, from coordinate 35,510 downwards.
GACAGGTGGGCCCCGAGGCGCGGCAGAGAGGGGGAGAGGCTGACAACGAGGGGCCCAGGCGGCAGTGAGGAAAGGGGAGGGGGAAACGCGCGGGCTGAGTGGGCTGGGGAAGGTGGGCCGGCCGAGAGGGGGGGTCCGGCCCAGGGGTAGTTAGGGTTTTTATTTTCTTTTTAATTTCTTAATACCAGCATCCTTCCCTTTGTTATTTTATGTACCAAATCAACTCCAATTAACCTGAAATTTTTACAGGAGCTTCATGACATTATTCTTGAGCTACTGTAGGGGTTTGACTTAATTTGGAGCTGGGTTGACCTGTGTTCCCATTCAAATTTGAATTAGGGTTTGAATGCGGGTTTGAGCTATAATTAAGTCCTAGACATGCCCAAAAATTCTAAATATTGGTCAGGGACTAGGATTATCTCTTTTGAAACTATTTATGAAGTTTGAATGTTTGTATTACTGGGAAACTACTCTGTCGGCAAAACCCTAATTCTGGCACCGTTAGGGTTTTAGGGTTAGGGACGGAGATTCTCTGAAGGGTTCGATGACTTCTACCACCCTTATCATGACTTTGTAATTCAATCTTCAAATAAGTTGATTGGTGTTTTGACATTGTTAGTTGAATACTTCAAATAAATTGATTGGTGTTTGCAACAATTATCCACCGAGGATGAGATATTAACATATTCTATAAAGTAAATTCATATACAACTAAGTTTAATAAGGTGTGGGTGATGATGATGCCATGTATGCATGGATGCAGATCAAAAACCTATTTATCGTACATTTGGGTATTACAAAACCTACCCCCCTTAAAAAGATCTCGACCCGAGATCTCTAACGGTCGGCAAACAAGGTTGGAAACTCGGTCTTGAGCCATTCTTCACGTTCCCAGGTGGCTTCATCTTCGGTGTGGTTGCTCCACTGAACCTTGAGGAACTTGATGGTACGATGCCGAGTCTTGCGTTCAGCTTCATCGAGGATGCACACCGGATGTTCTCGATAAGAGAGATCTTCATGTAGCACTTCGATTTCAGGGTTGATCTTCGTCTCGGGACTCGATGGCAAGCTTTAACTGGGAACATGGAAGACATCGTGCATCCGCGACAATCCAGGAGGTAATTCCAGCTGGTATGCCACTGTTCCTCTTTTGGCTAGGATTTGATAAGGTCCGATGTAACGAGGCGCTAGCTTTCCTTTCATTGCAAAGCGGCGAACACCTTTGAATGGAGTGACCTTGAGGTACACACTGTCTCCAACCTGAAAGGTAACTTCTCGGCGCTGAGGATCTGCATAGCTTTTCTGCCTGGACTGAGCTTCACGAAGACGTTCTCGGATGAGTTGGACTAAGTCTTCTGCTTCTTCAATTGGGTTAGGTCCAAAGAACTGCCTCTCGCCGGTCTCGGACCAGTTCAATGGAGTCCTACATTTCCTCCCATATAGCACTTCAAAAGGGTGCCATACCGAGACTAGTCTGATAACTATTGTTGTAGGCAAACTCTGCATATGGCAAGCAATCTTCCCAATTGGATCCCAATGTGAGTGCACAAGATCTTAACATGTCTTCAAGGATCTGATTTGTCCGTTCAACTTGACCACTGGTTTGTGGATGAAAAGCAGTGCTGAAGGATAGAGAAGTTCCCATAGACTCGTGCAGGCATTTCCAAAACTGCTGGTGAATTGAGTGCCTCGATCTGAAATGATTCTCTTGGGAACACCATGGAGACAAACAATCCGAGAGATGTACAACCTTGCTAGCTGACTCACTTTATGTGTTGTCTTCACGGGGATGAAGTGGGCGACTTTGGATAGACGGTCTACAATTACCCATATTGCATCGTTGCCCTTTGGGGATCTCGGCAGACCTACTACAAAATCCATACCAACCTCTTCCCATTTCCATTCGGGAATAGGGAGTGGTTGTAGTAAGCCTGCTGGCCTCTGGTGCTCGGCCTTCACACGACGACAGATGTCGCACTCAGCAACATACTGGGCAATCTCCCGCTTCATTCGGGTCCACCAAAATTGGCGACGGAGGTCTTGGTACATCTTGGTACTGCCTGGATGGATGGCTAATGGGGAGTTGTGTGCTTCATGAAGGATTAGGTCTTTCAGTTGCTTGTCCTTGGGCACCACAAGTCGTTTTCCAAACCATAATACTCCATCCTTATCTTCAGTGAAACAGGTTGCGGTACCAGCCTTCATCTTTCTCCCTAATCTTCTGCATTCCGGCATTCTGAGCTTGAGCAGCCTTAATTTGATCTTCTAAGGATGGCTTCACCTCAAGAGTGGCGAGGTTTCCTTGTTCAACCATTTCTAGGTTCAGCCGCTGGAATTCTTCGTGGAGGGGTGGTTGTTGTTCCTTGATCATGGTGTTGTTGCAGTAAGCTTTCCGACTAAGGGCATCGGCAACAACGTTAGCCTTGCCAGGGGTGTAATTCAAACCCAGGTCATAATCCTTAATGAGCTCGAGCCATCTTCTTTGGCGAAGGTTCAGATCCGGCTGGGTGAATAGATACTTCAAGCTCTTATGGTCCGAGAAGATCTCGCAGCGAGTGCCGATGAGGTAGTGTCGCCAGATCTTCAGGGCATGCACTACGGCAGCTAATTCCAGATCATGGGTGGGGTAGTTGGCTTCATGGGGTCTCAATTGACGCGAGGCATAAGCCACCACGCGGCCTTCTTGCATGAGAACACAACCCAATCCATTTCGGGAAGCATCACAGTAAACCTCGAAATCCTTATTAACATCTGGGAGAATAAGCACTGGGGCTGAAGTCAACCTTTCTTTAAGTTCTTGAAAACTCTTTTCACACTTGTCAGACCATATAAACTTGGCTTCTTTCTTCAGCAATTCTGTCATCGGCTTGGCTATGGAAGAGAATCCTTCAATGAATCGGCGGTAGTACCCTGCTAGTCCAAGGAAGCTTCGGATCTGGGTAACCGATTTGGGTTGCTTCCACTCTTGTACCGCTTGCACTTTGCTCGGGTCCACTGCGACACCTGCAGCTGATATTACATGGCCCAAGAACTCCACTTGGTGTTTCCAAAACTCACACTTGGAGAACTTGGCATACAGACGATGCTCTCGAAGCTTGTCGAGCACCTTTCTCAAATGGCCTTCATGTTCTGATTCAGACTTGGAGTAGATGAGGATGTCGTCGATGAAGACGACAACAAATTGATCCAGATACTCCATGAAGACTGCGTTCATGAGTTGTGTGAAGGTGGAAGGGGCATTGGTTAAACCAAAGGACATAACTGTATACTCGTACGACCCGTAACGAGTAGTGAAGGCTGTCTTCGGGATGTCTTCGGATCTGATCTTTATCTGGTGATAGCCCAATCTGAGATCGATTTTGGAGAAGACGCGGGCTCCGGTTAGCTGATCGAAGAGGTCATCAATCCTAGGAAGGGGACATTTGTTCTTCACCGTAAGCTCATTCAGTGGACGATAGTCTACGACCATCCTTAAGCTTGAATCTTTCTTCTTCACGAACATGGCGGGGCATCCCCATGGTGATGAGCTAGGTCGGATGAAACCCTTTTCTTCAAGCTCCTGGAGCTGCTTCTTCATTTCTAATAACTCCTTCGGGAGATATCCGGTAGGGTCGCCTTGACACAGGAGCGGTTCCAGGTGGAAGTTCGATAACGAACTCCACGGCACGGTCAGGGGGCATACCCGGCAACTCTTCGGGGAAGACGTCCGGGTATTCACACACTACTGGGACGAGCTCGATTCCTTGGTCCTGGGTACTATTCAGAGCAAAGAGACACCCTGATGGGGACGAGGACACAAATCCACTTCTTTGCCGGAGTCCGAGGTAAGGGATACTGATCTTTTGGCACAATCTATCTGGGCTTTATGCTGGATCAACCAATTCATACCCAGTATAACATCTAGTCCCTGTTGACCCCAAGAACTACCATGTTTGCCAGAAACGTTTCTCCGCCAATTTCTACTTTAACACCCTCACAAATCAGACTCGGCTTTCATCTCCGAGCCGGGGTGTTGCAATAATAAGAGGATGATGCAATGCTGAGGATGGAACATGGTTGTTATGCACAAACTTGCTGGAGATGAATGAATGGGATGCTCCGGAATCAAAAAGAACAGTTGCAGGAGTTGAGTGAACGGAGAGCGTACCCAACACCACTTCTGGCGCATCCTGTGCTTCCTCGGCCGTGACGTGGTTACTCGACCACGGCCGGGAACTTGGGCTTGGTGGGAGCTGGTCCCTCTGACTTGGACTCCACCTCTTGTCTGTCCCTTGCTGCAGTTTGGGGGCAAAGGTGTGCCCCGTGCGTGGGAGAGAGCAATGGTTGGCGTAGTGCCCCATGGCTCCGCAGTTGTAGCACTGGACCTTGCTCATGTCTGGGTAGAGGTCGCTGCTGCACTCCCTGAGGACGGGGCTGAGAGCTCTGCTGCTGGGGACGGGGAGCGTAGACTTGAGGTCTTGGCGGATATGGCCTCGCAGGATGAGGTGGTTGGGGCTGCCACACCCGCGGCTTCTGTGAGCTGCTTGCAGCAGACCTCTGCGCCTCTCGCTCACGCTTGCGGTTCTGTTGAGAACGGACTCTCTTGCTTCTATGTTAATGACTTTATCCACCAAGTACTGAAAGTCGCGCACGTCAACCGTGGCTAGCCTTGCCCGCATCTCATCGTTCAATTTGTCCATAAAGTGCCGAACCTTCTCTCTGTCGGTGGAAACTTCCTGAGGGGCATATCGCGACAAGTGGTTGAATTCGCGAAGGAATTCCATGATGGGTTTCTTGCCTTGACGGAGATCTCGGAACTCCTCCCTCTTCAAGTTCATGATTCCGTCGGGGATATGGAAATTGCGGAACCCGGTCTTGAACTCGTTCCACGTGACCACATGGCCAGCAACTTGCGCGGCCAAGAAGTTTTCCCACCATTCTGCGGCAGCGCCTGCTAGGAAGTGGGAAGCGAACCTGACCTTGTTAGCTTCAGCGCACTCTGCTAGCTCGAGTTTCCTTTCAATTTGCCGGATCCAGCTATCTGCCTCCAGCGGGTCATCGGCTTGGTCGAAGGTTGGCGGTTGGGTTCGCTGAAACTCAGCTAGGCCACCTCGAGCCTGTCCACCACCGGCGCCTTGATTACGCGCCAGCTGCTCGAGGATCCTGTTCTGGGTCACCAGCAGGTCCGCAATGCTTGGCTGCTGAGGAGGGGGTGGCACTTCTTCCTCCTCACGTTCCCGGCGTCCACGGGCAGCTCCGCGTGTTCCAGACGCCATTCTGTTGCAACCAAAGGACGCGAAATGAGACGGTAACACTTGAGAGGTCAGAAAGGGCAAAGTAATCGCACTATGGTACAGCGAGGTATGTCATAAACATGGCACACAACAAGGCAGGAACCGGTTGACCATAATCCTCAATTGCATTACACATTTTAACATGGTTCATAGGTGGGCTGCGGTTTAGATCACCCTTATGGTGAAATAAACGTATACAAAATACCAAAATTGCAGCCACAAGTACCCAATTACATGCCTCCAAAAGATAACTTAGACTTAGGGTTTGGTTCAGTTTACAATCCATAATAAGACCTTCAACAACTTGCCACTAGAATCCAATCGGCACTACGACGACTAACTCTTATGACTGGGTACTCCAAAACCTATCTTCCAACCACTCATCCTAATCTTCGTCGGTTGGTGGGTTACTGGTGGTGTACCACACACGCTCCTCAGGGTCCTCTTCCTCTTCCTCAGACAGTGCAGCTTCAGCAGAAGGGACTGGAGCGGCTGGGGTCGAGGTACCTCCACGTGAGGGTTTTGGGGTGAAGAGTCGCAGATACTCACGGCACGTCATCCTCTTGCGTGGCTTGACTCCAGAACTCTGAGGTTGAGTTGCCTCACCAGGTGGAGTTGGGGTCGGCTCTTGTACTGGAACAAAGGGGCTCTCGCCGCAAGACTCATCTTCATTTGCTACATGATACCTTCGACGCAACTCATAGCGAAGCTTGCGGTTAACTCTTGTTAGTCGTTCCACCTCTTGAGTAGCATTTCCATAGTCCCGATACAATCTATCGTGCATTACTTCCGCAGAGACAATGTGATTGGCCGTCTCCATCTCAGTCTCATCCTCTTCTTCGTCGTCACTTGGTGCTGGTACCGAAATGCTGGCGCCTCCATCAGTAACCTGGGGAATAAGACGGAAGGGGGAGAATAGGAAGATCTCATCGAAGTGATGTCGTAGGTGGAGAACTGCTTTTCTTGAGGCTTCCAGTCGGGCATCCGCATCACTTGGTCTGGGTGCTGTAAAGGTCTGATCCAGATCCGAAACTCTCACTGTGACCCATCCCATCCAAAAATGAGTCTTCCCGTGAACCTTGTAAGTCTTGGCGTGGAAAGCAGGGAGGTCTTCCTGAGGCACTCCAAGGTACTCCAACATTCTCCACAGTAGGGTAGCCCAACCTCCTAGCTGATGTGGGTCGGTCACAATGTTATACACCATCCTATACAATGTTTAGGGTTAGAGAGGACATAGTTAGCCACACAATGAAAACAAATGCAATGGAGGAGAATTTCAGAACTAAGAGCGATGAGGTTAAGGAATAAAGAGCAATCTACTTATTAATTTTAAACATAGGGTTTAATTTTAAATAGTTTTGCTGGCCTATCAGCGAGGCGCAGCGGAAGCCCTATCTAACGACCACCTGCAATTGGCTTCCTACGGTCAGCTCGGCTCTGATACCAAGCTGTCACGGACCCGGAATTGCATATGATTAGGGGAACGCGAAGTCGCCAAGGACCGAAGGACTCGTCAGCCCGGTGGCACGGTACCTGCGCCGTACGCACCAAGCGGAAAGCGATCCGACACCCGCCACGTGCGAGCCGGCCGGAAGCGACCAATCTTCCCAGAACCACATACGATTCCATGACCCGGTGAAGGTTCAGAGTCGTTCCCGAATCCTACCACGACAAACAAGGTCGGAGGAGCCCGGCAGTTCTACCCACACCCTAACCTAGCTCGGAGGCTAGTGGGTCGCTCGAAAGCCCGGTAGAACACGCCCACACCCTGCCTGGCCGGCACAGCATCTCAGCCAGCGGGTCACTCAACCAACACCTGCTCGACTTAGTAGAACAAGGTACGGCTTCGACTCTTCACGGCATACCCATACACTTCATATCAATCACGCATTGTGCAGGGGCAGCCTGAATTAACAACTCGGATATCATCACAAAAGCTCTACAATACGATATTACTAAGAACAGTCCACGATGGGACAACATATTACATCAGTCGGTCATATCCGAAAACATATCCGAGTACGGAGAAGTTTAACAACAGCGGAAGCTAAAAGAGTGAGACCCACAGCGGCACCATGACCGCTGACCAAAAGCCACATCTATCCCACAGATCAAACACTACCGAGGAAACCCAAGTTCAAGCATCGTCAAAGTAATCTTCGACCACCGGCTCACCTGCAAGCTCTAGGATTAACCTAGGTGAGTACAAAGTACTCGCAAGACTTAATCGTGCTTGATTAGATGTCCTACACATGCTAGTTTAGCAACAAGTAAACATGATGCTTCTCAGAGTAACAATATGTAAAGTAACAACATAGCATCATCAGGGTAAATAGAGACAAGTAAATCAACCAGCTAAATCAGACAATAACAGGACATGAACAAATCATCACAAATCCGATTCCTCAAGTTCAAATCCAAAGGGGCAGCCCATACATCCAATCCAATCCGATCCATTTAACGATTCAATCCAAGGGGGCAGCCCTGTATCCAATTCCGAATTGATCCAACAACGACACATTATCAAAATCCAAAGTAATCCATTAAAGACACGATATCAAATCCGAATTGATCCACCAATCTCATTATGATTTAATCTCTCGGACCGCTACCGACAAACCCAACCCTGGACGACATAATGAGTGCATAACCGCAAGGGGGTAGCGAACCTCCAAGGGGCGTGGAGGCCTATCCCATTACGCAACAGTGTTGGTCCTCGATAACGATCCCGTGTGATAAGGGATTGTGACACGCTGAAGATAAGGTTGGTGCGGTGACAAAACTCTACTTACACCTGGGTCACCTTCACGCCGCAATTAGCAACAACCGTACCCATTGTGCACGCCCTCGGCTCTCACAACTCACTTAAAGGTTTGGTTGAAGAGCCACAGATGTTCTCAACGTGAGACCCATCCTGCTGTATTAGTGTGCTTAACATCTCCTAATGACATCTAAACTAATCATACCCATACGACATACAACGGAGACAGACACATACAAGCACACATAAGAGAGGGCATACACAAGAGTACGGAAAGTAAAATGCAACAAGCTCTGCTTGCCTGATTCGGGTTGATCCTGTTCTTGCGAAGGGTCGTAAGCCGGGTGGTCACCTTCGTCTTCGGGCTCTGTTGTAATTAACGCGATCACCGGAAAGGAAACGATAAAAGGTAATGAGACCAGCATGTATGCATGTATGGATGATGCAATTTGCTTGACTAGAAGTGCAATGGTGTCGAAGAGTTGCAATGATCTACATGGGTTCATATTAGGTCATCGGAGACATGTGATTTGTAGATGCATGCATGATGACTTAAAATGCTCCGATGAGGTTAGGGTTGCGTCTTAGTGATGAACATTGCAAGGTGTGTAATAAGTCAATATTAGGTTGAGTTATGCCATAGGAGCTTGGGAAACTTGGAATCATGCGAGGTGGAGCTAACTTGCGAAGCTAGGGTTTTATCGGATTACGACAGGGCAAAATAACAATTCTAAATATGGTGCTGTGCATGTACCCAAAATTAATCTTGGTTTCAGTCAAGTTGTAGAAGACTTCATAAGCTTTCCCAAGGGTATAAGGTTTGCTAAAATCCGAGTATGGATTACAAGTTATCACATATTGAAACTCGACGGAACAAAGATTAAACCCTAGATAACCTACTGTGCATGTAACCAAAATGAACTTTTGATGCATCCAAATTGTAGAGAATTTCACCAGCTTTCCAACCATATAAAATTTGTCCAATTTGGATTCATGGTTCAAAAGATATGAGTATTTGAATTTTAATACAAAATCTGCCCAACTCTAACCTAACCCTAATTGCTTTGCGTACCCAGAACAGACCTCTCTCTCTCTCTCTGCGCTCCAGACCTGCCTGCTAAATCCACCCGCGAACACACCCCAAACCTAACCCTCATAAACCGCACCTACTGACCAGTGGACCCCCGAGACCAGTGACCCGGGAGCTTGAGGCCCAATCGGACAGCGCCACGCGCCCCTCTCTCTCTTTCCCTCTCCATCTCTCTCTTTCTTCACTCGGGACCGGCTGGAAAAACGGGTCAGGCGGCGGAGCTCTCGCCGGAGGGCTCGCTGGAGATGACTCCCGAGCTCGGTTGAGCTCGGGGAGAAAGGCAGAAGGTCGGGGAGCTCACTCCGGATCTGATTTGGTGCTCGGGGAGGACTGAGGAAGGTCGGAGGAAGGCGGACGACGAGAACCGGCGGCGGCAGCTTCGGGTCGACGGCGCAAAAGGGGCTCCGGGCGTGGATCTGTGATGGGGAGCACACGGGGAGGTTAACGGAGGTGAGAGGAACCTTGGGGTGAAGAAAATGGGAGAGGAGGACCACAGGAACGGGGGAAATTGCTCGTCGGAGTCTTGCCGGACTTGGAGGAGGTGGCGGTGCAATCTGTGAAGTTGGGCACGGTTTCTTGAGGAGAAAAGGTGGAGCCGGCGCAGGGAGGTGTGGGAGAGCTTGGGAGGGAGACGATGGCACTCCGGGAGGGCTACTGGAGGTGGGGTGGCTCGTCGGAGAAGACACCGGAGCTCGGGGAGGAAGTGGTGGCGAGGGGAGAAGAGCACCGGGGGCTAGGGTTCTGGGCGGAGAGTGCGAGGAAGGGGGAGAGAGCTGTCGGGAGGGAGCTTTTAAGGGGCGGCGGGGGCTCGGACAGGGGCGCCGGGAGTGGAGCACCGCCCATGCCGGCGTACCGATGCCGGAGACGTGGCGGGTGCGACCCGACAGGTGGGCCCCGAGGCGCGGGTGAGAGGGGTGAGGGGCTGACAACGAGGGCCCAGGCGGCAGTGAGAGAAAGGGGAGGGGGAAACGCGCGGGCTGAGTGGGCTGGGGAAGGTGGGCCGGCCGAGAGGGGGGTCCGGCCCGGGTAGTTAGGGTTTTTATTTTCTTTTTAATTTCTTAATACCAGCATCCTTCCCTTTGTTATTTTATGTACCAAATCAACTCCAATTAACCTGAAATTTTTACAGGAGCTTCATGACATTATTCTTGAGCTACTGTAGGGGTTTGACTTAATTTGGAGCTGGTTTGACCTGTGTTCCCATTCAAATTTGAATTAGGGTTCGAATGCGGGTTTGAGCTATAATTAAGTCCTAGACATGCCCAAAAATTCTAAATATTGGTCAGGGACTAGGATTATCTCTTTTGAAACTATTTATGAAGGTTGAATGTTTGTATTACTGGGAAACTACTCTGTCGGCAAAAACCTAATTCTGGCACCGTTAGGGTTTTAGGGTTAGGGACGGAGATTCTCTGAAGGGTTCGATGACTTCTACCACCCTTATCGACGATATTGTCAATTCAACTTCTTCAAATAAGTTGATTGGTGTTTTGACATTGTTAGTTGAATTACTTCAAATAAATTGATTGGTGTTTACAACAATTATCCACCGAGGATGAGATATTAACATATTCTATAAAGTAAAGTTGATATACAACTAGGTTTAGATAAGGTGTGGGTGATGATAATGCCATGTATGTGTGAATGCAGAGCAAATACCTGTTTATTGTAAAATGGGTATTACACACCCACACGCCAAATGGAAATGACAAACTAATATAGCTCATACACTAAGACTAGACAAATTATTTAGTCGTGGGTGGCCCATTATTCCACCCATTAAAAGTACGCAAATCTTGGATCAAAAAGACATCGGGAACCGACCCTTGTGGGAAAACGAGACAAGCCACCATACTCCCAGCCATGGCCTCTCGTCTAAGCCCAATGAGTATTAGTCAAGTTCATTAATTACTTCCCAGTAGTTTCTAGACCATACCACACTTAACCCATCGATCAGGTGTTGACTTCTCTATCATCCTAAGAATTATGACTTTTACATGTCTAAGCAGGGCTAAGCATGAAATACCAATATAAGTAGATTAAGAGTTCGGCTAATTCAGTATAGTTAGGTTGGGAGTGGTTTTCATGGCTTTCAGGTTACTAGGCAGTTCAATGCAAAAAGAATAGGATATAAACTACCTACCAAGAAACTAGAAGTTGAATGCATGCGATATAGAGTGTGAACACCAATATTAACTTTGCAAATAATAAGAATCTTCAATATGTTCAAAGGGAGGGCTATTTGCCTTGCTGGTTATGATTTGAGATCATCACAACGGTTGCCCCTAACTCACATCAACTCCGGCATTTACTCAGAAGAAGTAAAGACATCGAAAAAGCAAGATAATAATTAACGATTGAAGACCAGCATGATTGATACAGAGGGCTCCCGATCTTCACGATTTGGATGAGGATAACTAGGCAAGCCTAATTGGAAACCCACCCCAACAACAAACCCCAATGGGAAAGCCTTTGGAGACTAGGAACCAATTCAACAAACCTCTCAATTGAATGCCACGTTTACCACTCGAAGGCACACGCCGATCCGTTCAATCCAAAGGAAATAAAGGACTAGGGTGGAACTCCAAATCTAGAGGGATGAAACCCTAGATTAGGAGCAAAGCTCTACTTTAGTCTAAAAACAAGTCTAATCTCAATTAGGGTTTGGGTACGGGTATTTATAGGCCTAACCCCGTAACCCTTGGAGGCTAAGCCATCTCATTACATGGGCCTCGGCCCGTTATTATGCGCAAACAGTGTGCCCGGACATTCCGGGGGACCTTGCCCGGAATGTCCGGACGTGGTGCCCGGACAGTCCGGGGTAACTTTCCCGGAATGTCCGGACATCTTGATCAGTGGACGTCCGGAGGGTTGGAGCTGACGCTCCGGGTTGGCCGGAGGTTCCGGGGCTGTGGCCCGGAATGTCCGGGTGCAGAGTTGGAAGGCGCTGCTCTCGGCCACCCATCCGGATTGTCCGGGGTTGGATCTGGAATGTCTGGGTACCATCCCGAGAGGAGCACATTCCGGATGAAGAACGTCCGGAGAGTCCGGGTTTGATGCCCAGAATGTCCGGGTGTGTAGTTGGAGCTCGGTGCTTCCGGGATTGGTACGTCCGGAGTGTCCGGGATCCCTTGTCCGGAATGTCCGGACATGCTTTCCAACCAGCCCAGGTTCTTCTTCCTCTTGGTTCCGTCGCGCTCCCTCTTGGTCGGTCCCTCGGACCTTGGCATATTTAGAGTCAAAACATTAGGCAGCATACCATTCAAGGTACGATTAGATGGACACTTGTAAAGGAGAAGATTCACCTCTTCATGCCATGTCTTGGCAACATATGACTCCCTACATGTGTCACTTGGAGTTGAATAGCTTGATAGAGTGTTGTCCATGGCGATGTCCGCATCATTCCCCCCTTCTTGAAAAGGAGTCGTCCTCGACTCCGCTCTTTCAATGCCCAAGGGGGATGATGTCCAAGCTTCTTCCCTTTGATACCTCGTACCGACGTCTTCCTTGTAGTTGGTACTCCGTGGTGTTATTTCTCCTTCCATGATATATATCAAGCTGACAATGAAGAAGAAACAACATTCAAAGAGTAGACCATCCTTAATGTTCATTAGAGGGTTGTCAGAAGGGAAAGAATTCACCTTGGTGAGGTTTCATCTTGCTTTCCTTGTTAGCTCTTGATGCGTAGCGGTGCTTGGCACGAACATTTCTTGGATGCTTAAGTTTCTTTTGGTCAGATCATGTTGTTCGACCATTGATGTGTAGACCTTGTTTCCTGCACCAAAACTAGACCAAACGAACAACGTGTATGCGTGGTAGATGAACACGTCATACGTCATGACGTATTCCTTCCCTCGCACAACATCATTAGCACACAAAATGTATAACGAATATAATGTGTATCCATGGTATATGTACACGTCATCCATCATGACATGTTCCTTGTTTTGTTCAACACTAAAAGAGCTAAAGATGCATGGCAAATGTGCAGCATGTATCTTTTTACTCATGCTATCCCTAGTGTTAGGCATCATGGTTTCTCGAGTGTCATGTATGCTCTTGTTATTATTCTCATCATACTCTAGATTTTCAAGCATTAGGTCATTGTTGCAAACAAATCTATGGAAAGAACAAGTGTTCAACATATTTGTTGCAAGAAAAGAGGCAATTTGATGAGGTTTGTTACATGGCACATCTAGAACACTAACATGGTTACAAGAAATTTTATGGAGAGAGTAAGTAGTCATCAAATTTCTTGCAAAACGAGGGGTATTATGATCATTTTACGTGTTAGATTGTGCATAACATGGCATACAAGATGGATTGCCTGAAATATGCAATTTTAACATGCAACTTCATTACAAGTGATATTCATGCCACATACTAGGAACTTGTCATTTATGCCATATTCACCAATCAAATTAAACTTATATTGATAGGCATAGGTGCTATTAAAAGATTCCAAAGATGTCAATTGGGAAATCTTAAACATAGCACATGACAAAGTTAAAGATTCATCAAACTTGATATAGCATATGCAATGAGTAAGTGTGATTTTAGAAAGAGCTTCATCATGTCTAATTAACTCCATGTGATTAGAATGTTTTGCAATCAAATCATCACATGGGTGAGTCAAAATGACATGGGAAGAAACATTAAGCTCCTCTACATCATGCAAGCAATCAACATCTATCACATTTGATTGTGGGACAATCATACCAACACCTTGAATGTTACCTTTGATGTCCTCCTCAGTTGAAGTAGGTGTTTATGTTGGCATTGCCTTCTTTAAGCCTCCTTCCTCTTCTTGGCATATCCTCGGGGTGGCAAGTTCTTCGTCTTCCATTGGAATGAACTCTTTCGCCTCCAATGCTGGGGCCGGCTTGTTGAGAGTGGATGCTGCTCGGATCTCCAATTCCTGCACCAAATGAGAAACAACACTAAAAGGAGAGGGTAAGTAGTTAGTCTTTGACATGACCTCACTTGACCTATCAACTACCTCTCTCAACTCTTGTGGTCTCTCTTTCTCGCTCACAACCTCGATGCACTCAATCTCACATTTGGTGGAGTCGCACATCTCTCTCTTTTTACCACTCTCTCTCAAGTTAGTTATGTGGCTCTCAACCTCACATGGGATTGTTTGCATTCAAGTTGATATGGTGGAGGTACTCTTGGTGCATTCATCTCCATGCGCCTCCTCGGTCGAAGGGAAAATCCCATGCTCGACCATCTTTTCGCTCGCCTCGCCGCCAAAGATGCAAGCGCCATTTTGGATAGCGCCATTCACCACCGTGGTCGAAGGGAAATTCCCATGCTCGACCAACTCCATACTCGCCTCCAAAGGTGGAGCCTTGGTCTCCTTGATAAGCTTCTCCTCTCGCTGTTCCTCTTCTTGGGCCTTGATCACCTTGACTCGTTTCTCCGCCTCGAGAGCACCATCCAAGAGATCTAGCAAGCTCTGGAAGTTCCTGAGAGGGAGTGCAGAGATGATGTCGAAGTTTAATCCATCCTCAAAGTACTTCATCTCCGTTCTTGTACTAAAACCACCAGCTCATCGCATTGCATGCTTCATTTCATTGAGGTAGACTTGGACCGGTTGGTTCCTTTGCTTGATGCACTCCACTTGGCGAAGTAGCTCTCTTGAGTACTTGGGTGGCACGAACTCATCTCTCATGAGCGTCTTCAAACTTGTCCAATCGGCGATGAGCTCCTTCATGGGAAGTAGATGCCACCATCTTGAAGCGTAGTCATTGAAGTCCATTGTTGCTCGCTTGACTTCTTGACTTGTGGGTACTCGTTAAAGCTTAAGGAATTTCTTCATTCGCCATTCCCATTCAAGGTACTCCTCCGGGTCTTGAGTCCCATAGAATGGAATTTCTATGTAGTCTTCGGGCTCTTGGGCGCTGGGGAACTTGGTCTTGAGGGACTTGGGCATGGTGATCTTTGGCTTGTCTAGCTTGTCCACTCCGCCACCTTGGCAACCTTCTCGTCGAGGAGTTTCTTGGTGGTAGGTGCTTGTATGGCTTCCTTCATCCTCCTCCATCCATCGATGATGGCTTCTCCTCACACCTTTGGGGCTTCAGACGTCGAGGTTCTTGTCGGTGAAGTCCCTTGATGGAGATGAACGTGGATTACTCGCCTCATTCGTTGAAGACCACGAGGCTCGAAATGATGTTGTAGTGTGTCGTGCTCCCCCTTGTCCTTGTCTCTCCTTCTTGGCATCCATTTCGTGGTCAAACCTAAACATGGTTAAGATGCAAGCACAAAGAATATGTATGTAGTGTATGTGGAAGTTGGAACCCTACGCTTTTTGCTCACCTCACTTACCACCGAAGTCCTTGCCTCCTTGGATTGGAGGATTGGATGGCCGTGGATGGTAAAAGTGACCCTCGAGAGGCGGTTGAAAAGTTCCTAGTTCCAAGGTACTCACTCAACAAAGCTTTTAGTGGGTCTCGGAAAGGATTAGCTCAATATACTAAGCAAATGGAATAACGAGATTTTGCAAAGATTAGTAATAATCCACAATAGAAACAATGCAATAAGAGTTGATCTCAAAGGATATAAGAGAAGCTCAAACAACTCACACACAATGATAATAGGATTTGTGCAACCAAGAAAGCGAGCTAGTACAAGATGTTCCTAGCGAAGACTATAAGCTCGTGTTGCACAAATACAAAGAAAGACGCTAGCTCGATTGCAAAGTTTATAGGGCTATGGATTTGCACACTTGTACCACTTGCCTACTTGGAGCCTTTCGAATTTTGCGCTTTCCTACAAAAGATAAGGCACTTCCTTTCTTCTCTTTTTTTTGTCTTTTTTTTTCTTTTGATCTCTCTCTTTTTTTTATTACTTTTCTTTTTTTTCTTCCTTTTCTTTCTTTGTGCCAAGACCTACAAGAACAACTAGCACTTACAATTTTGCTTGGGGTACTCTAGGTAGTATCAAGTGCACAAAGCCCAAACAATCATCGATGAGCTAGTCTTCATAGGTTCAAGGTATACGCAAAAGGGTAGAATGGCTCACAAAGAAATGCAAGGAGGAAAAGTTTTTCTTATAGATGTTACCTTCCCTTGTGGTGTTTCGGCCTTGCTTCCGAAGATGGTATCAAGGAAATGATGGGATTCCACTTGGATGACCTAAAGCTCGTCGATGGCTTCGAAACGAGTCCTAGTTCACCGAAAACGGAGTCCGGATGCGAAAGTTACAGCCGAAACAGTGCTTGCTGCGTCGTCTGATTTTGGCTGCCCGGAGATTCCGGATAAGATGGGCCAGATACTCCGGGGTAGGCCGGAGATTCCTGGGTAAAATGTCCGGATACTCCGAGGTATATCCCGAGAGCACAAAAATCTTCCGTTGCGGTAGGCCGGAGACTCCGGGTGTGTGGTCCAGATACTCCGGGTGTGCTGGGAGGTTCCAGATCTGAACAGGGGCGGCTCGAAAAACCACAAATCAGAGAGGAGATTGGAAAAATAGGCCAAGGCAACGCAATAGGAGCTTAGATCAACAAGTATAGCAACAATCTAATGGATCAAAACCAACTAAAGCTCACCCAAAACTCCGAATTGCATCTAGATTTCAAATCAGGCTCTTTTTGTGGGGTTTTCGAAATAGGCAAAAAAAACAAAACAAAGCTAGCAATTGTGGGTAAAGAAAAGAGGGGATACAAATCCAAATCGTGTCAACCTAGAGCTCTGATACCAAGTTGATACGGAGGGCTCCCAATCTTCATGATTTGGACAAGGATAACTAGGCAAGCCTAATTGGAAACCCACCCCAACAACAAACCCCAATGGGAAAGCCTTTGGAGACTAGGAACCAATTCAACAAACCTCTCAATTGAATGCCACGTTTACCACTCGGAGGCACACGCCGATCCGTTCAATCCAAAGGAAAGAAAGGCCTAGGATGGAACTCCAAATCTAGAGGGATGAAACCCTAGATTAGGAGCAAAGCTCTACTTTAGTCTAAAAACAAGTCTAATCTCAATTAGGGTTTGGGTATGGGTATTTATAGGCCTAACCCCGTAACCCTTGGAGGCTAAGCCATCTCATTACATGGGCCTCGACCCGTTACTGTGCGCAAACAATGCGCCCGGACATTCCGGGGGACCTTGCCCAGAATGTCCGGACGTGGTGGCCGGACATTCTGGGGTAACTTTCCCGGAATGTCCGGACGTCTTGATTAGTGAACGTCCGGAGGGTTGGAGCTGACGCTCCGGGTTGGCCAGAGGTTCCGGGGCTGTGGCCCGGAATGTCCGAGTGCAGAGTTGGAAGGCGCTGCTCTCGGCCACCCATCCGGATTGTCCGGGGTTGGATCTGGAATGTCCGGGTACCATCCCGAGAGGAGCACATTCCGGATGAAGGACGTCCGGAGAGTCCGGGTTTGATGCCCGGAATGTTCGGGTGTGTAGTTGGAGCTCGGTACTTCCGGGATTGGTACGTCCGGAGTGTCCGGGTTCCTTTGTCCGGAATGTCCGGACATGCTTTCCAGCCAGCCCAGGTTCTTCTTCCTCTTGGTTCCGTCGCGCTCCCTCTTGGTCGGTCCCTCGGACCTTGGCATATTTAGAGTCAAAACATTAGGCAGCATACCATTCAAGGTACGATTAGATGGACACGTGTAAAGGAGAAGATTCACCTCTTCATGCCATGTCTTGGCAACATATGACTCCCTACACGTGTCACTTGGAGTTGAATAGCTTGATAGAGTGTTGTCCATGGCGATGTCTGCATCAATGATGATGATATGAAATGAATGTCATGGCATGGTATTCTTAAAGTAAGAATTAATGCAGAAAGAATTGGTTTAATCGAAGTTCCAATGCTTCAAGCATCACATTCTGAAAGATTTCCGATGAGAGAGAAATAACATGATTCGTTGGTTTAATCGTGTTCATTTTATCGGGAAAGCGAACATGTATGAAAATGACATGAATGAGCCCTATTCATTTTTATACATATGTTGGTATATCATTCATGTTTTTCCAACTTATTATGAATGACTCACTTTAGGTTTTGAAAGCTTTTCTAAAAACGGTTTTTATATCAATCAAGAAATGCAAAATCGATTTAAAGAAATAGGGAAACACTTTTAAGTTTGTTGATCTATTAACAGTCCATGGCTGGTGGGGTCAGGGTCAAAGCCTACTCAATCAGTCCCGATGGGTTGAATCGGTCACCAGGCCCACACGTCATGGATATATAAGCACTTCATCGTTTTAAACACGCACTAAAAGAATAGGCTCATGCGTCAACTAATTCCTCCCCCTCTTCTTTTTCTTCCTCTTTCTTTCTTCTTTTCTTTCTTTTTCCTTATTTCCTCTTTTTCTTTCTTTCTCTCTCATTTCTTTTCATTTCTTTCTTTTTCTTTCTCTCCCCCGGTCACCCACCGCACTCTCTCTCCGCTGGGCTATTTGGCTTCTTCCCAAGCCCCCTCGCCCGACCGCTCCACTGCTCCAATCCCCATGGGTCGCCGCCGCTATCAACACCGGCGAAGCCTCCCGACACTTCCCCTAGCCTGACCACCTCGGCCTCATCTCTCCTTCCCCCAACCTCTCTCCTTAATGCGTCTCCACCTGCTCAGCTCGTCCCGAGCCCCTTGCTGGACCGCGCTACCACATCCTTCCTCCAGGCCGTGCCCGTTCGACCCCTTGCCACTGGTGGTCCTCCCCTCCTAGCTCGGCGCCACCCGAGTGCACGCTGCCGCCCAAGGCTCGCCTCCTCGGTTCGGTTGCCCCGATGTGGATGCCACCTTCCCTTGGCACCCGCGCCCCTTCGCCACGTCGCTTCTTCACCGGGGATGCCGCCACTCCGACTGTCGCCTTGTGCGGGTGCTCCTCTCTCTCAGCTTGGCGCCGCTATCGCTAGACGGTGCAGAGTTGATCTCCATCGCAACCGCACCGGTGGCGCTGCCCTAAGTTAAGTCTCTCTCTTCCCCCTCTTTTTCTACCCTTACTCCTAGGATTTTTCCTCAATTGCTTTGGTTAAACCTCTACCAGGCTTCAAATCGATTATCTAATTATTTCTGTGTTCTTGTTTTCGGTATATTGGTGAGGTCCTAGGGTTCAACGGTTCCTTGTGGCTGGTTAATTCACATATGGTCCCTTCGTTGAATGTTTGTGCTATTCTATGCCTTGGTGCTCGCTCTTAAACCAAAATTTACTCTATTACTAAATTAGTTTTCTCTAGCCCAGCGTGCCTTCAGCTTTGATACGTTTAGAATTTTCCGGAATTGGTACTGCACTTGGTTCTAGCCATATCCGTGAGTCCTTACTGGTTACTCCATATACTTTAGATTATTATGGAATGATGCTCTTATGTTCTAGCCTGTGATGCTTATATGTTGGTGGACTTTGCCCCTAATTTGATGCTATGACTGATGCTATGATTGGTGACAATCCATGCTGGTTCATGGCTTAGAGATAGCTATTATGCTTGATCTGGTGCATTTATATGTTAGTGATATGAACCGACTCTTACATGTTGATAAGAGCCTAATACTGCTTTTGATTTTAGCTAAGCTTACATGTTCATGTGTCTTGATCCTTTTTCACATATGTTAGCTTATTAAATTGAGAGAACAGATACTCTCTTTGGTCTAGTTCTTTCATATACCGATATTTATTTGATAAATGGAGTTTGGGGAAAGGTATAAACTTGATGAAGAACATATGCTGCATTTGATACTGTATACAATTGTTAGTTGGTTAAACTGAAAGAACAGTTGCTCACTTTTGATCTTTAGCTATGCATTCTGGTGGACTAGATCCCAGTTTTATTTGCTACAGCCAATACATGTGGTCATTAGAGAGATCTTCTTTATGCATGTCGGATTACTTCAATTGAAAGAACAGATGCAGCTTAGATTTTAGTCTTAAGTCTGTGATGAATATTTCTGAGGAAAAGGTTTGAGGGAGGTATGAATCTGGTAAGAATAGATGCTAGAGTTGCCTTTGAAAACCCTACGATGAATCTATTCTGATCTGAGGGTCCTAGTACCACATATCATCAAGTTCTTACGTCAAATCAAACCATGATGATGTTGGGATGGAGACCTTACTTGCTAGACACGGATAAGTCTGAGCTTTCTCAGTTCTATTAGCCCTGCTCCTAGGCTTGTTGATGCCTTGTCTCCTCTTCCTTTGCTTCAGCTAACTCCCTCTCCACCTGAGCTCCTTCTTCTCTTTCCCCCTAGTTCTTTTGGACCTCCTAGAGCTTGGCTTCCTGATGGCTCTGGTTACTCTTGCTCCTAACCTTTGCAGCCTTCTGTCTTGCTGCTTTCTGTGCTTAAAGGAAAAATGGTGGTCAGTGGTAAAGACAGTGCTGCTATTGTGTGTTGCTCTCTTTAGATGCCTTGCTCCTATTTGTACCGAGCCTTTCCCAAGGCTCTTCGGTGGACTTCCCTTGCCACCTCCTGCTGCCTTACTCTCCTTATCTCACTACTAGACGGCCATTCTGGTTATTCACTTGCATTCGGTTGCCTTCTTGACTAAGTAAATTGATCTTAGTCAATTTTGTGTAGTGATGGGTATGTGTCACTCGATGGTTTGCCTTATGAGTCAAGAAATTTGACTTGGGTCAAGGAATGTGAGCTGCTGGTTTATCCATCCAATGGATTGGTGCTTTATTTAAAAACTCATTTGCTTTTCTTTTCAGTAACCCTTTTCCAAATTGATTTCATTGGAGGTAAAGTAGTATAGGTAAAATAAAGGTATTATTATTCTTACCTCTCTTCTCCAATTATATACTTATATTAGATCCGTCTGACGAGGGTCTTAGCCAAGTGGCCCTCAGACAAACCAATTGTTTTATTAACTTATTTTGAAAAATAAAAACTACCTAGGTTCCACTTCAGGTATTCTTTTGCCCCGCGATAAAATGTGTAGATGTAGGTGAAAATGTGCCGTGGAACCACGCTTACTTTCAAATCAAAAGCTTTTAAAAAACGTGTTGCCTCCTACAACAAATGGCACAACTCGACGATCCATCACATGTTACTTCTAGCTAGATCTTAAAGTCAGGGTTCTTACAATATATGGGATGTTGCAAACACGAACAAAAGTTTTAAAACTTACTCAGTTTTGTTAACCTACACATTGATACAAACTTACAAGACCGGGATGTTACATATACATAGGTAGTCTAATTATTACTTTTGATAGAACAAGTTAACATTTGCACAAAAAAATGTTCATCGCACGAAACATGAACCAGAAAAATTGGCCGAAAAGGCAAGCCAAGCCAAAATGACAAAATCATCAAACCATGACCATGCCGACACAGCTCCTTCGTCGGGAGCCACCGAGAGATCTTCCACATGAGATCAACAATTGTGCACCAAAGAGGTGTTTTGGCTCTAGTATTTAAAACGACACCTCTAATGAGGGATACGACTCACATCGTCATCGCCGAATCCAACCAACAAAGGTCAAATCGAGGATATTTACCGTGAAAGCAGCTACCAGTTCTCCAAGACACCGTCTTCAAGAAGGGAACACCACACAGGATGTCATGTTGTTGGTCCAACCAGTGAAGGCCAAAGAGTTTTCACCCTCGCAAGTAGGTACTGAGGCTCCCGACATCACCCCAACATGACCTGATCACCTGACCCAACTATGGGAGGCCAGATCAACAGTCAATGCCACCGTCCACCACATTACCGATGAACTACAGCTGGCCCAACCCACACGACGGGCTGAAGCAGCCGCATGACAGGGACGCGCCACCAGAATGGCGGCCATCCAAACTACCTACAGCAGCTGCCAAGGATGAGATATGCCATATCTGCCCTCCGCACGTAGCATCTGCACAATGCCACTGCCACAAGCCGGGAAGTGCCTAGCTGCTTTTGTGATGAGGCACATGCCATCATCCAACACCTATGAACGGCCGGATTAGAAGATGCTTGAGCCGAGTCACCGGTGCACACACACGTTGGAGGAACGTCAACTGCTAAGGGCACAACCTAGAGGTGCCCTCGAATTTGGCCCGATCTTTCACGATGCACTAACAGTCTCTCCAAAATCCTCCAGCAGATGCTCCCAATTGCACGAGTGGTACGTGCAACCTGGAGCGAGGGTAGAGACGACCAGTGAACAATCCCTCGACACACGAGGTGCCTCTCGCAAAAGTAGATGTAACTAGCATGCAACCCATCAATGACGACAGACATATCGCCAACAGCTAGCAAATCCTCAACGAAGCAAGAACCCTCTCGCCAAGTGCATATCTCAAATCAGAATAACACGCACATAGTATTTGGTGTCCCTTACATGGACTTTTGTTATTTTCCATTACTTCAAATAAACATGACACACGAGGCACACCCCTAGGCCAAGAAGATGCTAGAGGTGAGAGAAATCGGCTAACACTGGTGCTAAAAGATGTGAGGATAGGTGCTAAACTTTAAAAGCTTAGCGTTAAGCTTAGCACCCAATGCTAAGCTAAATAAAAATAAAATTTAAAAAATTGTTACCAATGGTTTTTCATATTTAATTAGCTTATGTATATTAATTTTTAATTTAAATGATAAATTTTTATGTCGTTAGCACCTATAGGTGGTGTTAAGGTGTTATGGAATGAGGTAAAAGAAGTTAAGAGAGGTGGATGGAAAGAGAAAGCTGACGTGTTCTTAACGTCTAATTTATAGATGTTGGGATAGGGATGCTTTTATAAGGCCGAACCTAGACTCAAATTAACATATGCGTTTATAACACACGCATTATTTAGATGACTCGGAAGCAAATAGGAGCATAATCCTAACCGACAAAATTTCAAAAGGATAAAAACGACTCGGTTTAGTTACAAGTAGGAAAGCATGCGCATGCTTCTCATGCAACGTTGAGGAGCCGATCAACAACCATGCAGGATGAGCACGAAACGTGGGCTTCACCTCCTCTTTGTCTGGTTTCTCGTTGATCTCCAATAAAATAGGAGAAAATCCCATGCATGCCATTTTATCAACTGATTTATTTTCTTGCGTGGAGTGCAGCTTGGAAGCTCCTATATTTACGGGATTTACATGCTGCTCACGACTGGACTTGCCTTTGGTTTGGTCACAGCATTTTGATGGATTTTCAGGCGTGGAAAACACTCCTGGGCATGCAACATGGAAATTCATGAGCACGCAGGCCTCTCTTTTAACATTTTCTTGTGCACTAGCTCCCTCTTTTTAAACCATCTGCCCTTTCCTGGACGCAGGGCAGGACCAGTTCATCACTTAGGGCATCTCCAATAGTAGAGAAGGTAGCTTTTTCTTATGCCTTCCACGTCATCTAGAAATAATAATAATAACATGTTATACAATGGGTTATCTCTTGATGCTATCTCTAGCAATTAACGCATGCATGAATATAGAATCAAAATTAAACTAGAAAATATGGGTTTAAGGAAAGACATATTGTACAATAGAGAAAATAGTGATCTCTTATGTGTGAAGAGATCATCCCTTCACCAAGGGAAGGCAACCTTCTCTTTCTTCTCTCTCTCCTCCAATTCAACAAAAATCCTATATAGCACCTCTAAGGGAAGGTTGACATCACCCTATTGGAAATGCCCTTATTCCAGGGCCGCATAACACACGCATAACATACCGCGTAGCCAATTATGCTGGCATGCTAGGCGTTAGGCACGTCACGTCCTCCTCCTTCCCTTGAGACGAAATAGTCCTCGATTTTGAGTTATCACTAGGGGGTCTCTCGACCGGCGTAGGCGCTATAGTGTGTGTGCTGGTGCATGTCGCATCCACAACCGTGAAAATCATTTTTTGCGGTGCACTGTTGAAACGATTGACTTGTACAGCCTGTGGGACCCACCACTCCAACCCCCGCACTTATCTTCTTCTCCACCGCTCCCGCACCGGCCTTATCCTTTCCTTGCTTCTCCACCGCACCACACCCTCTTGTTTCTCTCCCTTTCTCTCTCTCACCTGCGAGGCTCGGACCAGGCGACCACCTCCGCTGCACCACCGCTGCGCCGCCGTTCCCCCACAACATCATACCCACACCGCCGCAACCTCCGACACGGTGAGCCCCGGTACGGCGGCCAACGGCGCGAGGAGCAGCAGCGTGCCATCCAAGTCCGTGGCCACCGCGTGCGCCCCGCGCCCCGACGCACGCACTTGTCCATTGTCAGGAATGGCTCCGCCGTGGCAGCCACCGCCATGGCAGCCACTGCCGATGGATCTAGGGTTTTTTCCCATTTCTCTTCATTTTTTCTCCTTTCTTTGGGTGTTTTTGTTGGAAAGTTGTGATTGATGAATTTGAAAGCTTGTGCCTCAAGTAACCACTGTTCTCCAGCTCTCTTCTGCTGATGAATTTGAAAGCTTGTGCGTCGAAGTTGGAAGCTCAGATTCGAGATTGATTGTGTGAGATTTGATTTGATTTTTTTGTTGAAAGCTCTGATCCAACTAGTCGGAACCTATGGATCAACTAGTGGAAAGTTATCCAAATTTGATTAAAAGTTAAAAAAATTAGTTGAAAGCTGTCTGCATTTAAGTTGGAAGCTCTAGGTTTTTACTTGGGACTTAGTTGAAAGTTAAAAAAAAAGAAGTGGAAAGCTAAGGCAGAGGTGGAAGGGGACGGGGGCAGGGGCAGCGCGAGGTATAGGGCTAGGAGGGGATTCCGATAGTTTGTTCAGACAACCAAATAGGACCTGTCGGAATTAATCGTGCCAGCGGTTGACCGCTAATTATTGGTGCCCCAACAGCCGTCGGTGCGCTACTCCCAGGCCTGATGCCATACCACTCATGGCCATCGTGCCACCTATACCCACAGTCAACTGGATCCAATTGACTAGATCTAGAGACAAAGCAACAATATGGGGGTTAATGACCAAGGACGGAGGGAGCAAGAAGAGGCCCCACAGCCTGTGGCGGAGGGCCACTAGCTGGTATCGGTGGTAGTGAGGGGAGGGAGAAAGATGGGAGGTAGCTTAGGTTCAAAAGGAATGTTCTTGGATCTTGTTATCAAATAAAGTTTGATTTTGTGGAAATCCATCTGATGGTAAGTATCGGTACACCTGAAAGGAACTTGGTCCAAGCGAAAAAAATAAAGCTAGTAGAAGAAATCATGCCACAATCCGAGTGTGCAAGAGACTTGATGACCAAGTGATACCACTAGTACTGAATGACATATCACATACAGTTAAAAAAATCATTCTCAGACGACCGTCGAGAATTGTGCATCAAGAATAAGAGTGTGTTATCCCACATGATTCCAAGAACAGTTTGGGATGTGCAGTGTCATCCACGATGGTTTCTAGTAGTAAGCTATGTGGGATGTGCGGTGTCATGCACGACAGTTCATGCAGTGAGCCATGTGGGATGTGGGTGTCAACCACGACGATTGAGCGGAGGGAGCTATGTGGGATGTGTGGTGTCATGCACGACTATATGGTGAGCCATGTGGGATGCCATTGTGTAATCCACGATTTACACTGCTCATACTCGACAGTTTTCTTTGGTGTTTTATTGCAACCGTTTGGAATTGCCACAAAAAAAGGATTAACTATTTAGAAAATTTATTAGAATTTTAGTAGAATTCATAAGTAGATAGCACATAAAAATATAATTCATTCACATAACAGAAAAGACACATTATATTCACATGATATCATCTATCCACATATGAATGAAGTCCAAATGGCATAATTTCATGAAAACACATTTACAAAGTCTAAGAGCTAATAAAGTAGCATTTATATGTCTACTAATACATCCATCTATGGTTTGTCAAACTTTTTGGTAGCCGATAAGATGTGCATAACAAAAAAGTAGCGAATTGTCCCTCTAATCCTTAGTAAAAAATTAAGATTGAGTACTAACCACGAATAGACCCTTTAGGTCTTTGATCCTCGAACATGGGACAAATTTCATCATATTATGGCAAATATAATCCTCTATCTTCTCTAACTGAATTTCTGACTTCCTGCTCAGTGCATCTGCTACAAAATTTGATTTCCAAGTGTATAATTGATTTACAGGTCATAGTCTTTGATAAATTCTAGCCATTTTCGTTGTCTCATATTCAATTCTTTTTGTGTGAAGAAGTATTTAAGACTTTTGTGATAAGAAGATAACTCACATTTGGATCCGTAGAGGTAGTGTCACCATTGCTTTAGAGCAAATACAATTGTTGCTAACTCTAAATCATGTATCAGATAGTTGACTTCATGTCGTCGTAGGTGTCTTAAAGCATAAGCAATAACTTTCCGGTCTTACATTAATACACGTCCTAGTCCTGACTTGGATGTGTCGTAGTAAATACTGAAACTGTTACCACTCTTTGGTAAAGTTAATACTGGAGCAGTGGTACGTTTATACTTTAGTTCTTGAAAACTGTTCTCACATGCGCCTATCCACTAAAATTTATTTTATTTTCTCAACAATTTGGTCATGGGTCCCAAATCTTAGGAGAATCCTTTAATGAATTTCCTATAATATTTGGCTAATCCTAGAAAACTTCTGATTTCAGTGACATGGAGACTTCCAATTTAAGACAGTCTCGATCTTCTTCGGATCTATTGCAACTCCATCTTTGGTGATGACATGACCTAGAATAGAAACTCGATCTAGCCAAAATTCACACTTACTAAACTTAGCATACAACTAATGCTCCCTCAATATTTGCAAAACTGTCTGGAGATGCTCTGCATGATCTTCTTTATTCTAGGAATAGATGAGAGTATCATCAAAGAACACGATCACAAACTTGTCAAGATACTTCATGAATATTTGTTTCATCAGATTCATGAATACTACTGGTGCATTTGTCAATCCGAATGGTACCACAAGATATTCATCATGCCCATATAGAGAGACAAATCCAGTCTCTGGAATATCTTCTGGCTTAATCTTGATTTGATGATAGCCTCACCGTAAGTCTATTTTGGATGAAACTCTAGCACCTTTGACTTGGTCAAACAAGTCATCAATTCTTGGTAATGGATACTTGTTCTTAATGGTGACATTGTTAAGATTCTTGCAGTTGACACACCTACGAATACCTCCATCTTTATTGTCAACAAAAAGAACTGGTGCTCCCCAAGGTGATATGCTTTCTCTGATAAATCCTTTATCTGCTAACTCGTCAAATTGTTTCGTCAACTTTACTAGTTCCACTGATCCCATTCTACATGGTCATTGAGCTATTGGTGCTTTGTTTGGTACCAAATCTATCGTGAACTCCACTTCTCTGTTGGCATACTTGACAATTCTTGTCAAAATACATCTTGACACTCTGACAATTGGTATTTGTTTGATACTCTTCCCTTCTAAGGAATTTAACTGAAATTCTGGATCTGATCCAGGGTTTCTTTGGCCTTGGAACACAACTCTTCCTACTACCCAGTGGTTGAGAGTTATGGTCTTGTTGGCACAATCAATTCGAGCTTTATGACTTGCCTTGGAGTGATATAATCAAGAGATGAGCGAAGAATGCATAGTTATTGATCTCTATAACTACCAATCTATCTTTCTGTTAGCATTTATAGGTCCTCCAGGTGATTGGACCTGTCGACTTTTCTCTAAGGAACCAGTCTCCTAGGGAATCCCTTTCATGAACTCTTCAGATATGAAATAATGTGTTGTTTCGGAATCAAAGGGTACCATACCAGTACGAGATGGAATAGGTAGCATACCGATCACCATGTCACTGGCTGCTCCAACCAACAACCTTTGCGGTTACATTTTCACCCTTCCATGAATCTTGCCCTTGCCACAGACTTGATTGCTTCTTGCTCCTCTACCTGTTGATCCCTGAGCTAGTGTTGCTCGTCTTGATGCTTGAGGTTGTGGTTGTGGTTGTTGAACTTTTGGATTTGGGCAATCTTTAATTCTGTGTCCAGTATAACCACATCCAAAGCACGTTTCCCTCTTTTGACATTGTGGGGCATAATGATTTCCACCACAAATAAAGCATGTGCTTGGAGGTACTGGTGTTCGGCTTGCTGCTTCAGAAGATGTTCCCAAAGTTGATTCTGCTAAATATTCATTGCGGTTTATTCTGTTGATGTTGTTGCCAGCTTGGCTCGAACTTTCTCTTTCTATCATCTTGCACTTTATGATAGTCATTCTCCAAGGTGATAGCATGCTCCACAACATCTTGGAACTCTGTTGCATGGACAAGCTTCAACTGCATTAACAAGAATAGATGAAGTCCTTCCATGAACTTATGTTGTCTCTTGGCTTTGTTGTTCACATTATCTGGTGCATAGCGTGACGACCGATTGAACTCATGCACATACCTAGTGACAGACATGTTTCCTTGTCCTTGGGTCATGAATTCATTCCTCTTCAGTGCCACTACATTGTTGGATGGTATGTGTGCTTCAGGGAACTTTGCCCTCAAAATATCTCCCATGTGATTACTCTTCCGACTGGTTGAACTACTTTAAGTTGACCCACTAGGCTGTTGCGAGTCTAGTGAGCTGATGTGTTACATAATGAATCTTCTCTTTGTTGTTGCACCCCCCTATTTCTAGCTTTGTCTCAGTATCTAACAACCCATCTTTAGCATCCATGGGCCCAGCAGATGTTGCAAAGGTCAAGGGTCCGGTTTGTTGAAAGTCACCCAGATTAACGCCTCCTCTAGGTGGTACTTGAGTATCATGAGACATTCCTTCCATTTTATTTAGCATTTCTACAAATAACTTTTTCTAGTTTCTTAGGCTTCTTGTCTTTCTCGCCTTTCTTCTTCTCTAGCTTTTCTATCTTCTTCCATCTAGTTCATGTATCGCATAAAATCTCGATGTTGAATCTTGCTAGTGGTGGCGGTGGTGGTATACCACTACCTCCAATTCCATTGGCTGCATCCGCCTTAGCTATCTGCTCAGACTCCATTCTGGCCTTATCTTCTGCCTCTTTCCAAGCCTGTTCAGCCTCCTGCCTATGATCTTCCTCACTTGGCTCTGTCATTCTCCTATATTGTGATATGAAGCAAACTCAATAATATGGTCTCAACAACATATATTAAGTTTTTCCTCTTCATAAACATAACTAAGCACCCATGCAAAGAGCTAAAAAGATCATAACTTAAATAAAACACACAATTTACTTAAATGTGATCGAATCTAGGTGATCAACATCTAAGGTGTCCAAAATGAAAGCAAACCAAATATTTTAATATTTGATGTTTAGGGTGCTAATGTGACGAGTTATATCCTTCCATTTATACCATTATTAAACCTATCTACCCAAGGTACTAACCACCTTGGTGTTCTTGAAGTGTTGATCTAGTGTAGTCCTTGCCTTCATTAGTTAACTGCTATTGTTTTATCTCGAAACTCCATGAATCCTATAGATAATGAGGTAAGTGATAGCATAAGACTCTACCATCTTCTTATCGAAGAAGATAAACCTAAATCAAGACCTTGTGTAGTACCATAGATAAGAAGAGTTAAAATTTTAAAAACAGCACCGTTTGTTTTATCCAAAAGAGTACCATAGATGAGTATGGTCCTTAAATAAATTCTCATTTCCTTCCTAGGGTTCACAGGTCTCCTAACTAGACTTTTATACCTAGAGGTCTAGAAAATTGCTCTGATACCACCTGCAGTGACCCACATACTACCCTTTCGAATAGTATGCTAGTCTTTGACATCCTACATATGAAGTGTCGTCTCATCCACAACATGCCAGTCAAAGTAGTATAACAAAAGCATTGTAGCGGTCCAGATATTACAAACTCCAAACAAGGAAGTAAAGTCATACAACTAATTCCCAAAAGTACATGGAATTTAAAACCATTTCCTTCTAGTACAAGAAAAGCCATATACTACATCATTGGTCTTGCATGTCCTATATTTCTACTGTTCAGTGTCCTCATCACGGTAGTCCACTCCTTCGTCGTCCTTTGCCAATGCCTGCTCCTCGGGGACTACTTCTTTAACCTCGACGAAGACTACTTATTGATCCACCATCAGCTCACAATCTAATCAAAGGAATTATAATAGATGGATGAGTACAAAAGGTATTCAACAAGTTCAGGAACAACAAAAAGGTGTTTGATGCACTATCTCTACCAAGAACAATGGTGTTCTCCAAAAGCAATGCAATTTTGTGAGGAAAGAGAGTCAAGTTATTAATTTAGAGATAGCTATCATCTCATATCTTACAGGCTGCTAGAATCCCCGATGGATTCCTTTCCTGCCATTGTTGCAGTTCTAACCAGAAACATGGAGTGACATTGCCACACTTTATTACACTCGTAGAGGTGTGCAACTTTACTAACAAAGGATCAACAATCGTGGTGTTCATGCCATTGCATTCACCACTAGATTATTATATCATAAAGTCTTTTCACCATCATTCTGTCAGGCCCCACATCGTAGTCCCGCATAACAAGCCTGGACTACCGATGTCACGTTGATACTACAGATCCAGCGTACTGTAGCTAAGACTACCTTCTAAGAATTGATACTATATATCCAACTAATGAGGCCTTAACTTCCTAGCAGAGTATGATATAGGACAAGGGCACTTTAGCTCAGCCCCGCCCATACAGGCTATGTGGTAAGCGCAGTCCCTATAACGCTTAAACACATTGATCATTGGTTATTTAACATTATGTGAAAACCTATGTGATGAAACCCGCCTTCCATGTGCCTCACAACACCTTTCCAGGGTTGCATCAATAGCCAAGATCACGCCCAAAAACTAGCAATCAGTACCTTAGTTGATTCACTTTAGAAAATAGATTTTCACTTTTATATAGGCTATAGAAGAGACGAATTTTTTTAAAAAATAGTCAACAGATATGAACAAGAAACTAGAATTTCCTAGTAATGGATAAGTAGTAAGGTTCAACGGGTCTGCTTGCGTCTGGAATAAGGGTTTATTCTAGAAAATTCCAATATGAATGCAGATGGCATGACAATGCATCTACATTAAAATGTTCTAGGGATTTTTTATGAATAGTTTATAAGTATACAAGAAGATAATGAAGCTTTAGTTATTTTTAAAGCTTATAAAAATATTAATTAATTAATCTTTGTTTCATCTTACTTGAAGGTTAATATCATCACTCAATATATTTTAGTTAACTTAAGTAATTAATGTAAACATTTGGATTGAAATTTCAACTCAAGTATTTATTATTGATCTGGCTCTCCTTTTTAGAGAAAAGGAAAAATAGTTAACAAAAGTCAATTTGGGCCAGCCTATTAATTTTGCTTCTAGGTCCCGCTGACCCATTAACTTATTGGGCCTAGATGGCCAAACCTAGCCACGGGTAAATTGGGCCCAGTCGCCCTCTCTTAGTCGGCCGACTTGGCCTTCACCTCTTCTTCCTTCTCTCTCTTCCATCTATCTCTCACTTGTTCACACCCACACAGAACACAGGGGATCGATCCCCTTCTCTCCTTCCTCATGCACGTGCTGCCGCCACCCAACCTTGCCACCTCCTCCTTGGTCCGGCGCTGATGATGGCACCGCCACGTTCCTTCTCCTCTCACTCCCGTCGTCATCTATTTCCCCATTGGCCTCCTTCTTGAGCCGCTCCGTCGGTTCCTCTTGGGATGCTGCCACCACCGACCTGCACCGCATTCACCTCGGCCCGCCACTGATGTTGGCGCCGCCACATCCTCTCCTTCACCTCCACCAGTCCCTTCGCTGCGCCGCCTCATTGCCTTGTCGGTCTGCCGATTTTCGCACCAAGTCCTAACCCTAAGGCTCGGGTCAGTCAGGGTTGATGTCGTTGACCCGATCCAAGACACTGGTTGTGCTGACTGGGTCGGCATGTGACCTCGGCGTCGTAGCCTCGATGCTGCCGGTGCTCTGCTAGGCCCTCCTCCCTACGGTGGCACACCATGGATGAGCCAGTGCCGCTTGTCTCCTCCTACACCGGTAGGTGCTCTTACATCTCCCCTTTACATCCTCACTGGTTCGACTAGGACTTGCCCTTATAGCTCATTTATGATTGGATGGTATGCTCTAATTTTTTCTTGTTGTGGGTAATGCTTGAAGTGATGCTTATGCTATATGATTCTGGCATCATCTCCATAATAATGCCTCATTAGAAAACTTTAGTTTTTTCTATGAGCTCTAATTTGGTATGAACATATGTTGTGCTTGCCTTTTGCTGAGTAGTCTAGGATTAGTGCATACTATTTTTGTTAAGGACTATGGTTGCCTTCCTCTGAGCTAATCAGAGAACACCTGATGCTTTCAAGCATTGCTATATTTTGTGTATTGGTGTTTGCGGATCCTGCTCCTAGTTTCATGCTATCTAGCCCTTAGATGATATTCTTTTATCTTATACATATCGACTTGTTTAGACTGAAAGATCAGATGCTACATTTGATTTTTAGCTAGCTAGTGAAGATGCTTTGCATCTGAAGCACTTCTATGATTTCATATGTTTAAAAGTTGGTAAAAACAGATGGTACGAATTTGCCGCCTAAAACCCTATGATGTAGAAAGAAACTGAGGGCTCTTCTTCTCGCCATCAATTTCCTAACTTCTTTGCTCATGCATCAATTCAAGGTAGAATGAACATTTAATACCTGAGGATGCTTGGCTTATGTCTATGGTGAAACTTTGGTTACTTGGGTCACCTTGCTACTCCTCCTAGTGATCTAGTGGCCTGCTTCCCTTACTACTTGCTATTCTTGGTGGTCTTTGTTTCTTGGGGCTTGGCCTCTATGCACTGGTCCTTGGCTAGCTCCCAAGGAATGTGATGGTGTGATGGTTGATTGTTACTACTATAGTTGTTCCTGTCCTGGTTCTACAAAGGTACTTATGTAGCTCCTTTCCTTCGGTGATGAGTTTTGCTACCTCCTGCTTCTTTTGCTACATGGCTGCTTGGGTCCTTTCTAAGGCACCTCTGGTCAAACGTTGTGGCTATGGATATTTGTTACAGTTCAAGTGTGAACTTGTTGACTCTTGTACTAAAGCTTGACCTTGGTCATTTATGTTGGCTACTAGATGAGTCTTACGATGGATAGTTGCCTTATCTGAGCAATTGCTTTTGAAAATAATTTCTTTTTCAAAAGAAAAAGAAAAACTACTTCTGGTGAAATTAGTATAGGTAAAAGAAAAATACTTTCACTACTCACCTCTCTTCTATATATTTATTTATACATAAAATAGTTTAGTCCGATAAGGGTCTTAGCATTGTGGCCCTTGGAAAATTTTAAAGACGAAACTATTTTCTAAACTTATTTTTGAAAATAGAAATTATTTAGGTTTCACGTTTTGGTGCTCTTTTGCCCTCGCAATTAACTTTGCAGGTTAGGTTAAAATGTGCCAGTGAAACCGCATTTATTTTTAACCTTTCTAAAACTTGTTGTCTCCTACCGCAATTTGTGTGATCCTAACAGTCTCGAGTGCATAATTGATGACCTTGGATACCGTAAATATTTTCAAAGGTTGTCTTTCCCACACTCGGTGTTCTACGGCTTGACACTTGGAGATTAGGTCTAGACATTGCGTATAGATAGAAATATTATTCTAGTGTAATCTTCTTTCTTTTTCTCCTCTATATTTATTCGTGTAACAGTTGCGTAATCAGCTGTTGTAATTATAGCACTTATGTTTATTACTCTTTATTTTGTACGTTGTATCCATATACTGTACATTTTGTAATTGTATTTAGTTTAATTGAAATCCAAGTTCCTACCTATATACATATCTGTGAATGACTGTAATGGATGACATGTATGGGTGTATGAGATGTATGCGCAATACAATTTTCCCTGTCTAGTCTTCTCAGCAACGTGACTCGAGAAAGATCGACCAACTCAGCAACATGAGTTGGGTCCTCCTCTATCCCATGTTTTCTCTCATCTAGGTCTAAAAACTAGGGTTATTACATTCGCCTTCTGCCATAGCCGCTCCCGTGGCTTCCCCCACGGCAGTGGCTATGATGGGGGTGGTTGTGCCGCATGATGGGCTGACTCCTGCCAAGTCTCCTCTGCATCACCCGAGCTACTACGATAGAGTACTTGTACTAATGTCATCGCTTCTCCCATGTTGTGCATGGTGGCAGACAAAGATATGATGGCATATCCTTTGCACCGAAAAGTCATCTACAACCATAACCAGCCTATCGGTACGCGCACCAATACTCAAAAAAATTTCCTATCATTTTTAAGTTCTCATATTTAGCTTCTATTAATTGACTTGGGGTATCCCTCCGCAAGACTAGTAGTGAAATTCGGTTTTCTATTGGTTCTATTAGGAGGTTGGAAGTAGTCATACGTAAGTTCACCTCCAAGCGGTTTATTAACTTTTATGGCTTGCTTGTTCCATGTGATGAGGATGATGAGAATAACTTTTATAAGCCTTTGTGAAACAATTTGTGTGGTAAAGTTGCAGAAGAGGTGATGGATAAGTTGGAGCTAGGTTACTCTTCAAGAGACCTAAAAGCTATCTCTCACAAATCCAAATCTTCCTCTTCTAAGAAAAAAACAAGTGGTGGCCGAAAGGCCAATTAGGCGAAAGTACCTAAACGAAACAGCAGTTTACAATGAGAGGGATGTTCTAGAATAGCAGAGGTCTTGCAAACTGAGCTAAAAACAGATATATTTCTAAGTGTGTGGCTAAAGGCTGCCTAAAGTTGCCTTCGCAACAGCTGCCTTGGATCACTTATGCAGTGGTCAGAACTATTTGTGGCACAACCTTCCCCCTCAAGGATGCCCTATGTGAAGACCCTCTTATATAAGATGTGTAAATAAGATCTCTAATGATCTCCTCTGTAGGTGAGCTCTTTCTCCATCTGGTTGGTCCTCTGGCTTCACAAGCTTCCTCTTCTTCTTCATAACACCCTTTCTCCTTCTGGCTTGCACTAAAGATCACCGTCGACTTCAAGGTCATCGCCATCTTCTTCCTCCAAAGCAACTTGTGGGTGGTATGTTGTCAGAACGTCCATAGGAAGTTTTGGGTGCAAAGATATGGATGGTTGTGACACTACTTCGCCCTCCTCGATAGCACTGCATCACCATCGCCATCAGCCACCTTGTCTTCTTCTCCTCTGACCGTTGTAGCACCGGTCAATCCCTCCACTAGCTTCGCAGTGAGATTATGAGTAGATCCCTTCTGCTTCATGCTGATCCTCGTTAGCTCATCCTAAACCTCTCTTGTTCTACCACATCACCGGCGAGCTACTAACCGGAGCTCCGGCCAGCCTCTGGCTTTCTCAAGCTCAAGAATAGGTTGACTTCATCGCTGGAACCTAAAGCAACAAACTGCACCGAAAAAGTGCCGCCTAGCGATTGCGTGTGCCCTCGCCGCCATTCTGGATTGCTTGGCTTCACCAGTGTCTAGCCACTGGTGGGCTAACACATGGACCTAAGTGATTAGGTTAGTTATTACCGTTAGGAGAAACAGTGGCTGACGCGTGGGTCCCATGAGAGTTGGTTTTTGTTAAATGACATTTAGATTTAATGAGCATATG
>JAGXJF010003232.1:0-76099 GCA_019208055.1 Stipa capillata | reverse complement strand
AAGCTTGTATTTACATTTCTGTATTATGCATAGCAGATGTACCATTGGAGCTTTGGGACAGATTTCATCCCTATCTTGGCACAGGTAGGTGACCAGCGACGCAATAACTGCACGAGTCACTGTTCATTCACTGCTGCACCTTACCATTTTACCGCCGATACGCATGCAATAAATATGTGCCTTCACCCTACACGCATGCTCTCTCTTCCACATCTTTTTTTGCATTCGGTTCTCTACAATGTCGGAGAGTTCATCCTCTGGCGCAGGTAATTTCGCAGTTCTACATCGCAATCTTGGCCCCTGTCCTTTTTGCCGCGTCGACCAAATCCGTCGATACACATCCAACACATCTCTCAATCCTGGTCGCAAATTCTTCAGGTGTCAGTATCATGGGGTACGTTTCATTGCTACAAATCTTGCTCTTTCATACATGTTCTATTTTTTACTTCTTACGGGATGTCTTCTGTGGTAGATCCAGACAGGTTCTTGCCAATACTGAAAGTGGGAAGATGAATGTTTCCCTGCACTTGTTCTTCAGTCGCTCGCTGAATACCGGTCCGATGTTCTACAAATCAAAGCCATGCTTAGGAATATCATAATAATAGCTACCATTCACTTTGTATTGTACTTCCTCTGTAGGTTCTGAACCTCTGTGTGCAATCCACCCTTGTATGAACTTCGTATAATCTTGTGTAATCAGCTTTAATGTATATCTTCTTTTGTTCTACGGACCGATAATCCTCCTGCAACTCAGATCCACCCTTGTATGAAGTACCAGTGTAATCAAGATATATATCTTCTTTGTTTCTACTTGTGCGCACCAGCAATGTTCAGCACCCGTCCAATCCTTTCACAAGTTCGTCTTCCTTGCATTTTTCTGCGCCTTCTCTCTTGTTTCTACTGGATCGATAACACAGTTACCTGCAATAAGCTGAAGTGCCCAACAGCAAAGTTCAGCACCCGTCCAATCCTGTACCAAGTTCATCTTCCTTCCATTATTCTGCGTCTTCTCTCTTCTTGCCTTCTCCCCTTTATCGCACGCATGTAAATTTTGTCATTATGTATTGTTTAGTGTGACTTCACGTAATGTTTAATCAACACCAACCTTATCACAACGTTTATGTCAAACTATATGCGCCCTCATGACTCCCCGTTTCACAGTTTTTGATATCTCCGATTTCAAGCAGCATGTTTTAGCCTGACTTACTTCGCATGGCTCGCGAGTAAAGTTTGCGTGTTCAATCCTAAGCGATCCTTAAGTATCAGTAACTTTCTGTACAGCTGTTTCTCTTTTCAAGAGCGAGGTAGTTGAGTAGATGAGCATTAAATCCTTCGACGGAGCTGTTCTTTTACTCTTTACCCTCTCCAATTGTCATCCAAACTCAGCTTCTTCAACACACCTCTCAGTCCAGCCCCTCTTCCAGTCATCAAGCTCTCTTCTCTCTTGAGCACGTCGGCCAGTTCATCATCGACTGCAGGTAATTTTATGTTCGCCATCCTAATCTTGGTGAATGTCCTTCTTACCTCGTTGGTCAAGCCAGCGAATCACCCGCTGCAGGTACTTCATATGTTCCTCATCGTAATATTTGTCCATGTCCTCTTTTCCGCGTTTGTCAGTTCCATTGTTACACATAGCTAAGACCCCGGCGCGGATTCTACATTTGCCAATATCAGGGGTGCGTTTTATCTTACTGAATCAATTTGAAGTCGTATGGTTCATTTTCCTCTACGGTCCCCGACGATTCATTTAAACGCATTTCTTTTCATCGTTCAACCTGCAGTGACGAATTTTCCTTTAATGGAAGTGGGCGGATGAGTTCGTACCTTCACTTCTTCAGACTCTCGACGGATCTCGTTGTGCAATAATCTCTGTTGTACTAATAATCTCAGCTGCAGTACTATCTTATTAATTCCCAGGTACATATTTGCCAGGACTGTTGGCTCATGTCAAATTTACATTGCTCAAATTCCCCCCCCCCTTGTTTATTACGTCTTGAATTTACCTTTTTTCTACTCTTTGTTATCAGAAGATCCTCATGAAATCCCCTGTGTACTAACATTTATGAACTGTTGCAGCAGACAGCAGTAATGTCCCGGGCGTCCGGTAGTGACGGCAATCACTCTGACACAGAACCACAGAGCGATTCTGTTAAACAAGCTGCCACCTCACGCCTATCCATTCCCCAATTTCACTCTATAGTTCCTGAATTCTTCTAATTTAAGAAATGGTTGGTAGAGGAGATCGGATTCGCTGCTGTGCTGAAGATTCCATTGCTGACCAAGATAAATCTGAAGTTCAGCACGTGGTTGATGAGTAAAGTCAGCGTGTTCAATCGTGCAATCATAGTTAGCGACAGTACAATCCTAAAGTTCTCGTCCGATGATGTTCACAAAGTATTTGGCATTCCTGCTGGTGCAGAACCAATCATTGCAGCCCCTTCGACCATCATGTCGCAAGACACAATTAACCTAATAAGATCCAGCATTGGACTGACTGATAAGGATGCTCACAGTATGAAAGCTGTTGAGAATTTCCTCAGAAAGGACATCTCCTCACACATCAATACATTTGACCAGCATTGTTTCCAGATTGCCTTTGTTATATTTGTCATGGGTCACATTCTTGCTCTGACGAGCAAACATGATTACGCGAGTGTTGATTATTGGGGATCTCTCGTTAGCCCTGACACCATTGCCAATCACAATTGGTGTGAATATGTTTTGAAGTATTTGCTGGACGGCATCGAAAAGGTTAAAGACGATCTTAAAAAAAACAATCCAGTCACCCACATGATTGGATGCCATCTGTTTTTCCAGGTTAGAGCCTTCGCGTAGTCTCGAACCACCTCTTTCTGTATTACTGTATCTCACCAGCTTGCATTATTCCTTTTTAGATTTTCTATCTCGACAATTTGGATTTAGGTCCTTTGAAACGTCGCCATTCATTGATGCCCCGAATTGCCGATTTCGATGCTGAAATCCATTAGGAAGATGATTAACATGTGTGCCGCTAAGGGGGACACATCATTCGACAGAGCTAATGTGAGTTCGATCTTTCAAACAGTTATATCCTACTATTTCACACTTCTAATTCCATATAAATTTCGTGCATACAGCTATGCTCACCTAGGTCCGTATGTTACACCCGGTACATCCACGATTGCCCTCCCGATAGCACCGAAGAAAGGCCTTTCCGGAAGCGGGGTATTTGGCACCCTACCCGTACACTCACGAAAAAGTGTGCGTAACCTCACTTCATCTCAGAGCCGGATCAAAACACAACAAAGTCCTAAGGGTCTTATCCCTGGTCCATCCGATTTCTCCGCATACATGAGCACCAAATACCCCTTATTGGTAATGGTTTACTTACATTCCTAAAGATATAACCCTTCTTAAAAATCAGTTCCCTCACATGTCTGCTGTGCACCAGCAAAACAGCGACCCCATATCATGGATGTTGAAGCAGCACAACGCAATATGTTTCCGTAACCAGAACTCATTAAGGAATCTCCAGCACGAGGAAGACATACGTTTTGCAGACAAGTTGATATCTTCGCTGGCTGATCGTTGTATTTGTTGCTCCATGCGAGGCCATGATAATTGTGTTTTGCGTTCTTTCGAACAACAGAATGGTACATTCTTTGGTATTCACTTTGCAACCAACAAACTTACTCTATTATCTCAGTTTCATATTACATCTTGCAGACGACTCGTTCCATACACCGATAGGTCGCGCACGTCCATCATTCTCAGGAGGTATACCACTCGCATTATTATCCGAAACAAATGTTTGCTTCTTTTACTTCCCCTGTACCGCAGATGCAAGTTCCTCCAGTACAAATCACCGCCATCACAAGCTACCGTCTACCATGGATCTAGGATATGCAGACGAATGTGCACAGAGCTCCTCATGCGCTCTTAAGGCACCCAGATCTGCACGCTTTGAAGGTAACCGCCATAGCACATTTTACCCTTTTTTTAAAGACCCTTGCTGTAAATTTACTTCCTCTGTATGTTTGCAGCAAGTACTGAACATGAAAGCATGCCTTCATTTGATCTGGGTTTTTATGACCATCCCGCACTCCCTCGCACATAAATCTAGAGGGTGCACACCATGAAGTGGTTTTGATGTTCCCGACGATAGCCCAGAAGCCATTAACGCCATGAACAAATATTGGGCTGAGAATATAGTCGGCAACATCATGTTATTACACGACGAACAACCGGCTAACCGATCTATTGTTGTTTTCGGCCAACAAACCAGCTCAACACCGGCCAAAAAAAGTATTCAAAGTTCTTTCATTGCTACAACAGTCGATTCCTTCACCTCAAGTATTCCTTCCGGGCGCAAAAATCTCCAACTTCATAGCAGTGCACCAGTGGGTACGCAATGCTCCACACAACCTTCTGCAGAGGTACTCGAAAGCTTGACTTTAAATTCACTTCTCTTATCGTATCATTTCACTTATTCATGCATCCTGCAGAAATTGGATCGTCCACCATTTCCCTCGATTGTTGACCATCTCAGGCACCGCACTTACGAACCAACTACTCGAAAGCCATCTGATAGATCACGAAACATGTGCTGCATTCATGCGTTTGTTCAACCAGTTCGATATGCAGGGTAGCTCTACAACGACAACTGTTCGATGGCGTCACTTTTTCGAAACTGACTTTGCTGTAAGTATCTCTTTTTTGCGATTTTGGCATTTTCTTGAACTTCTCTTAATGAGCTGTCTTGATTATCGCAGAGCCATGTTCTTGCCGGCACGGCAACTTCCACATTGTTATCTATTCAAAATCAGCTTTGCAACCTTCCTTATAACTTAGGAGCTTGTAAATTGGTTCGTAATAATTGGATTATCACTTTGTTCATTATTCTTACTTGCTTTGCATGCTAACTTCTACGCCCCTCCAGCTTATAATACCAGCTATACTTCAGCATGGATGGGTGTGTTACATCTTCGACATGCAGTCCAAGTGCGTACACGTGGTAGATCCACAGTATAGCTGTTCTTCATCACACCGGTGCATGCAATACTTGCTCGAGTCGACTGCTGACCAAATCCAAAATAGTCTTTTCCAATGCATACGTCAATTCTACAACGATTTCCCTTTTGGGTATGAAATGTGGCCCAAGAACTACCTGCCCTTTAACGATTATGATATCTTCAGGTTTGAAATCTGTTCCGCCTACATCGAACTATGTAACTATGTGAATAACGTCCTGACCTAAGTGCGTAACAATGCAGCCAGGAATCTGGAGCAGCAATGATTCATTACGTAAGGTCTTACAATGGTGATAATGTGGACATACGTCTCCACAATGTATTTCCTGTCGCCCCTCTATTACGTTTCAGCGAAAAACAAGTTCCATCCGAAATGCTAACCCTGTATTATATAAACAGGACAATTTACTAAACACCAAGACATCTTTGTTCTACGAGCTGCTCCAGATCAGAGGAAATGTTTCCGAAATAGCCCACGGCGCGCTAGAGGCCATTTCCAAACTTCAATGAACAATAATTCGCTTATGGTGTATTTGAACTAACCACTCTTTCCCAACTAGCTCAAGGCGCACAAGAGAACTTTTATCCAAGCTTTAGTGAACAATGTATGGGAGTATCCTGTAGTACAACAAACCTAAACGATGTTACTTTCTCCTTCCCAAATCATACCTTATTATAAATCTCCTCATTATGTTATCCCCCCAGCTGTCCATACGCATCCTACTATTGTCTTACACATGCATATGCTTACATTACGAAAGCAATTCTAGTACGGATCGGAGCTCGTCATAACATTTAACCAAGTCTTCCTCCTGCAACTAGCACGGCACCGCGTTTCATCATATATTAAGCAAACCACAGTACTCAGGACATGAGGCAATACAAAATAAACCACAAACCAGTTTCACAGGACATGATCCAAGAAGGACCCCTTGTCCAACATATGTGCCATATTCTAAGATAACCAAAATACAAACTATCAGTCTTTCAGACTTGACGCCCTGTGCACGCACTGACTTTCCGATCTACTCCTCCATATCAACAAGCTGGAAGCTTGGTAGATTGCCGGAGTTGTACCTAAGGTACATCACCTGATATAGCATATCTTTACGGAGTTGTTCTTGAGCACCCTGCGTTAGTATCAGACCAAGTTCTCAGTACGCATAATAGCATGTACTTTGTCGTATACATTGAATATAGCAATTACCTTTGTTAACTTCATCTTCAGCTCGAAACCATCCCACGAGCGTAGATAATGAACCACGTACCATCCCGTCTCTTCCCTGCATCCACCATTTTTTGTCACACACGATTATAAGAAGTATGTCAACCCAATGGTAATAAATCGGAATGGTTCCCACCCTGCATCTTGGGTGAATCTCAAACATGAA
Source organism: Stipa capillata (assembly GCA_019208055.1). NCBI lineage: Eukaryota > Viridiplantae > Streptophyta > Magnoliopsida > Poales > Poaceae > Stipa > Stipa capillata. The sequence goes on along the minus strand of JAGXJF010003232.1, from coordinate 69,699 downwards.
ATCCAAATCCCACCGTTTATCATTTATCACCCAACCATCAAAGAAGGTGGCATAACATTTCGCCAGCAAATCAATGAGCTTTATTGCACGCTGCAAATGTGTATCTTCAAACACTGTGTAATTCTTGGTTGTCAGTGCTGGATCCAGGATGCTCAGCCTCTTCTCTTCCAAATCAAACACGTAGAGGGACCAGCCCTTCTTGTCGTACATTGGAGCCATTACCTGCCACACATTTTCGTGATGTTAAACCCAATTTGCCTAGTTTCACTCCTTCATCTTTTAATACATATATTTAAACTGCATTATAACGGATTACCAGCCTGCAGCTACGAACATCATATCCCGTAGAAGCCTCGTCGAAATTGTGTCGCACATGTTCCATCTTGTTCTCTCCTTCTACACTCAGCATCTCCACCTAATAATATATAGATCACTCAAATGCTACATAATACCTCAGTGTAAAAACAAGTAAATGGCTGTTCCTTACCCCCCAATGCGGATCAAGCCAGCCCCTGTATCTTTTGATCCCTGCCGTACTATATATCCTGTTCTCTGCCCTGTTAAGAGCCCTCACAATTGCTGCCATCCCTTCTGGTGTCAACTCTCCATCTGGTCTGAACTCATCCCTAAGCCTTTTTCCTGTCAAGTACAGTGGGTACGGGCTCCTCTGGTTGAACCATGTCCTGATAGCACTCTTGTTTATTAGCAAGGACTGGCTGATATATACGATACTTAGATCAACACACACATACCTATTAAGCACAGCATTGGGTGCATTCATTGTCTCATCGTAGTTCCTCTGAACCATTTTCTTACGCGGTGCATCGTGCCAAAGATTTATAGAGAAGGGCGAAATCCCCCAAAACGATTTTCTGTTTCGGTTTGCCTTAACCTCTTCTTTACACACTTCATCAACCGCTACCGGGAGACAACTTGTACCACCTGATCCTTTTTCCAAATGGAAGGCACAAGTATTAGTTACAACCTGCACAAGTTATGTCCATTTTACACAATGCTAACTGAAGTTACCCCCTACGTCTGCTCTGTTCCTTATCATCTGATTACCAGGCGTTACAAATGTAAGATGTGAATTTAAACCTCCAACTTCTTCAGTATTAATGTTATCCTCCAGGACCTCCTTCCCCTTGGGTGTCTTATCAAATGCGATACCTGCTGCCGAAAACAGCAATTACATCTAATCTCATAACATTTTTTATGAACCCCATTGTATTTACTTTCTATGCATTTATTATGTTGTCAAGCTACATATTAATCAAAAGATAGAAGAAATGTAACACAGATGTCAGTATGCACACTGCAGTCCCGTATAAGTAATGCGCAATGGAATATCCCCTTTTTTCCCCCACTCAGACAGCATCATCACTAATCCAAATGTATAACAAATGTCACACATATGCGAAGATGCTTCTCCCTTTTATCAAATTATTTAACAAATGCTCAGCTAATTAGCCATAACTTAATTCACCAACGAAAGAACTTACCTCCAAATCTTCGAGAACAGGTACTTTTCTCAATCGACGACGAACATAACAACTTTGCTTTTCCCCACTCGATCCGGCCAACACTTTTTCTCGGTCCGCTGCTGTCGAACATTGGAGGACGCGTCCAACATTTCCCCTTGCACTTTACTAAGCCACTTTTGCCTCCAACTGTCTCTGTCAATCGAAAGATCAATCAATATGCTATCGAAATCACAACTGTGTTCCACAATATACTGCACATACCTTTTTTGCCACCACTACCTGAAGCTGTTCCTGCCCCAATCTCACCTTCCAATCAGCAAGCCACATTTCCTTCTTCCAAAACAAACGCTGCAGCTGCAAGGGCTACACAGATCGCAATGTACGTAACCGTACAAGATCATTCTACAATCTATTCACTTCCCAATCACCTCAAAGTTTAGATGTACTCACCATCCATTGGTGTGTGATGTCCAAACCCAACTGAAGCAGTGTTTGTACTTGGAAGCTCGACTGGATTCTCAACAGCTACTTCCTTCCCTTTGTCATTTATGACAACCGCACAATCAGTATGTAATACTAATGCAAATGATATACTACTAAATTAAACTGTTACCTTTCTGAATGGCCGACAAGTACATGTATCTCTGCCGCTTGCTTCCTTCCAAGCCACTACTTACTCCAACAGAGCCAGGGCATAGCACTTCTCCCTGCAGCTCATGCCCGCTGCTGTCCTTAAGCTCACTCGGACGTTCTTCACCATTGACCACCACATCTTTTGCCTTCATCTGCATTTTATTATTCACACACCACAATACGTTTTTGTTCATTTACACTCAAGAGTTAACATACCGATGGCTACGCCAGCACGTCTTTACCTCATCCGCACAGCTGGTTATTTTCACTCCAACATAATCTCCACCATTTCTTCGCCTCTACACGACAACGTGCATCATTCTCATAATGTACTTCCTCACATCATCGTCCTACAGAAGCACCAACCTTACCTTCAACCGGCCGTACTCCTTGAACGGACCATCCTTCAGCAGATCCATTTTTATCAGCTCCCTCATCTTGCTTTGCTTGAAATATGCAACCCTCGGTATACCAAACCGATTGAGAGTTAGCATGCCAAAATCGAGGCAATCCAGATAGAAAATCTGTTCACAATGATAACGTGTTAGTATGAACAAACGCGGAACATTCAACAAAGTACTTGTCGATACACTTACCTGTGGAACAATCAAGCATCCAACCAATAGATAACATTTAGCTCTCGCCTCCAGATCCTCACTCAGCCTAGCGACGCCAACTCTCAAGATCTCCAGCACATACCTTGCCCAGTTGTAATTTGGGATTTCTCTCGGTTCCAACACACATGGCAGTACCTCCGCGGGAACCACGGCGTCTCTCCCTGTCGGCGCCATAACCCAAGCACAGGCTAACAGTGTATACGCCAATCGGATCCGATCCTTTGTCTCTTCTGTCAAACCACATTTTGTGAAAGATCTGCACAGAGTGGCCACTGATATACCTCCGGGAAATAGATGATTCATCCCAAGCAGCTTCTTAATCTTAACTAGGTCCTCCTGCCCCACATCATGGACGAAGGTCGGTATCGGTATCCCACCTTCCCGCAACCCCAAAATCCTACTCACATCTGACTCCTGCACTCTCTTCTTGCTGCCATCAACGAAGGTGAAAGTCATGGTTCTATGATCGAATCGACTAAGCAACCATAAGCAGAAACTACGGTCCACGTGCATCGGTTCAACACTGAGAAGACCACCAAATTCTAATTCTTTTACTAACACGATCCAATCTTTCTCCCACCCACCAGAGATAGAATACATATGTTTAGGACTGAAGGAGCTATGCTTGCGCACGCTACATTTCTGGATCTGATCGGTGGCTGCAGAAAGCATCTGGCTTATTCTTCTCCGCCATGGCTGCGTGCCTACGGCGTTGCCCGAACCAACACCAGCTCGAATCGTTCCTCCGCCAGCAAGGGTACCATCAACCTCCATATCCTACGGAATCAAGACCCACATTACTAGAATGAAGAAGCATATGAAGAGGAAGAAGACAAACTGTTCATACCTCCATCTGAGACTGGGCACGCAGTGACTTTCTCGGGATATCTGCCTCTCTCTCTCTCTTCATCTGGTTCCCAAATCTTCCTTATTAACTACACCTCCTCCCCCCCCCCAAAAACAACAATATATTTCCACGTTTGAATTTAGTGTTCTGTCAGACTATGGCCATATCCTCTCTTACACTCATATAAGGATCTACACGTTTAACGAAAAACATCTTGCGCTGTACTTTTTATCCGGTGGCACACCCGCTGACAGGTGATCGCGTGAGCATCTAAGACCATTACACCACCCCGCACAAGCCATTCGTTCCCGCCCTTCCAAATTCCAATGGGCCTATCATCATCCCAGGCCCAACAAACGAAACGTACTCTATATTACATTAATATTATTACTGGGCCGGCACGAAATACATCCGATTGCATATAATATCTGTCACGCAAATTACAAGCAAAATATTCCCGAATCACGACTTAAAAAAAACGTTATTCTGATTACATGGCCACACCACACGTAACCCCTTCACTACAGTCATTTCACGTACTCAACTTAATTTAATACGCTTTGAGCACGAACTTTCCGAATCAGATTCATCCCCGCCCCTTACGTACTGCTTATCTTCTTTTACAACTTTTTCAACAGCATTTCTCTCGTGTCCAACATTGCCTTCGTGGATCAATACTCCGCCCGTCGGGTCATAATCGCCAAATCCTTCTTCCCTAATATGCTCATCCACATTCTCCCAAACCTGCGACAAACAAGCAGCACTTCATGGTATAAGTAGGAACTAACTTAATACACACCACACAAATTAAAAAGCAAAGCCCACATCTATGTTATGACGATCTACTTTCTTGCAATCTACTTTCAGCTCCACGACTTGCCCCTCCGTGGATCGCTGCGGACAAAGCAAATAGCGTCAGCAACAAAGAACGCCAGCACACGTGTGTTTGACGTATCCCAAAATAGGTAGTGCGTACACCTAAGTACAGTACTGTGCCATCAGCGTAACCAACTTCCGACTTATCTTGTGGACCTTCGACTTCTTCTCCTTCTCCCGCTACGGCCTCTGCTCGATGTAAGTCCTGTGAACCCAAAAAAAAATTAGAACCGGGAGCTCTCATTAATTGTACATGAAAGTACTTTGATGTTACCTGACTTGACGGCGGATTTGGCCCCCAATGTTCCTGAATAATAGCACTTGATCCATACGAGCTAGACTTGCTTAGCACCGGAGCCATACGGCAGTACGCAAAAGCTACCACTTATATAGGCAAGCAACATTGTACCATCCAGCGCCAAAATGTTGTTTTCGAATTTTGAATGTTTGTATCCTGCACTGTCACACAGTGCAAAAAGGTCCGCAATTTATCAATGCAAATTCAGTAAACATCACATCGTTATAACTGCAGCACACAATTTAATTCCACGCCTCACGGGCGCACTCCATTCTACAATACGGTTGAGGATTCAAATGTCTACTACACCAAACAACAATCCTCCCCTTCGCCCCCTACGAGAATAAAAAACGTAAATGTTCAAGGACTCTAATTTGCAGTGCTCCCACTCTGGAACACAGTGGTACAACGATCCCTACGGTGGCCACCAACACCACAATTAGTACATCTAGCTTCACGACGGACACGGGCTGGTACCTCCCCACGATCAGGACATGTTGTGTTCTTGTGCCCCTTATTCCGGCAAATGGAGCAGAACCTCGATCTCTTATCACTCTGCTCATAAGGAGGTTTCTCCCTTGATGTAGTTGGTTTCCCCTTGAAAACCTTTCTCCGAGGCGGTAACAGTTTTGAACGCACTCCTGGTTGTTCCGATATCGTGTTGCTTGAATCGGCAGATGCTTCTTTACTCCAAGTTGCCCTCCCATTTCCGGAACCCATTGTTTGCTCAACTAGGCTCATTCCATCCTTCGCGGAGCTTACTGTTTCTAGCTTTTGTTTCGCAACTTCCATTATTTCAACTAACATATCATACGCCTCTGCATTTGAATCTCCTAGCTGGACCAACTCTAGAGCTCTTACATACAATGTTGAGTGCCGATAAGAATGAGACTTCGGAGGACCTTGGTCTTTTTGGTAATGCAATAACTTAGGTGGCAACATATCTCTTGCGTGGACTGTCCAACGCTTCATAATGTGTGCAGTTGGTATTGCCGCAACACCCATATTTATCATCACCTACATAATCACCTACACAGAGTTAATCACAACTATAAGACATCAAAGATTGACATTCCTAAATTCTAATGTTACCTTCAGGGAATGGCAGCAAAGCAAGCCAGTGTGCTCATACTGGTTGCATTCACAGATGTATTGCTCACATTCACCATCCCCCTTAATTTCCACCTCATAAACTCCTCTTCTCCATTTTTTCCTTGTTTCATCATTATAATGTCTAGCTATATATTTCTTCTTCGCCTCAACTTCTTCAATGACGTAACTTCCTGATTCATATAGGACCTCTCCAAATTTCTCGAAAATCGCGCGCGTGTATATCTTGCTGGCGTGTCTCTCTATTGGCAGGTTTGCTTTCAGCATGACTCCTCCCTGCAGGGTTATTTTATTAGTCCTCCACCAGACCTAACACAGTTAATGAAGGTGCATATTTGAACTACAAAACATTGTCAGGCGAGTACCGACAATTTTAGTTCTTCTCTCTTCATAACTTTCCTCGGAGTCCCTGTCGAATTGCAGCTTCTCGTACTGTCTCACAAAATTATTCATCGAGCATCCTGGTGGGATATATCCCTTCAGTAAATGGTTTGCGCTCTCACTTCTCTGCGTGCTTGTCATCTTCGCACAGAACACACCACTGAAGTACGGCTTTGTCCACATGTGACGGACCTCGTATATTTGTGTCAGAAAAGGATGTTTCTTCAGGCCGTACTTCTCAAGCATCATCAACCAGGCCTTCTCAAACTCTTCTTTTGTAAGCATGTCATTCACCACCTTGTGGAATTCAGATCTGAATTCACTACGCTTCGAGTAATGTGGGCCTAATGATTCCTTCGCCTTCCTAAGCACATGCCACTTGCACCATCTATGTGTCGTGGTGGGCATCACTTCGCGGATGGCCACCTGCATAGCTCTCGCTTGGTCTGCAGGAAATAAAACACATAGTTAACAATTCGAATAACTTCTCCTCGCCATCTAACAAGTGCAGTGTTACAGCTTCACCTGTGAGGATGGTCAGGGGAGCCTCCCCACCCATCATCCGAACGAACTCGCCAAAAACAAACTTGAAGCTGTCAATCTTTTCGTCCCTCATCAGCACACCTCCCAGAATAATACTCTGGAAATGATTGTTCACGCCTACAAATATCCCGAATGGCATATCGTACAGGTTAGTTATGTATGTGGTGTCGAAAGTTATCACATCCCCAAAGTGTTTGTACTGCATTTTACTTATCCCATTACTCCACAACAGTGTCTTTATCCGACTCTCTTCATCGACTTGCACAGTATAGGAGAATTCACTATCCTTCGCTGCAAACTCCGCAAAAATGTCCAGAGTCTTACGAACATCATCATCACATTGCTCCATGCTGATCTTCCCACATAAAGTACGAAGAGCCCTCTTCGTGAATGGGATATTCTCCATTCGACCAAATAGACTCCCAATGATGCTGTACACTCTTCCTAAGTTTACATTGTTCTCTCGAAGCTGCCGCACGAGATCTCTTGTGTACTTGTCAATATGCTTATGCGATGGCCAATGTGCCTTCTCACCACAGGTATTTGTCATCGGATGTGAGTGATTAATCCTATGCTCTGATACATACCATCCTCTGTCCCCTGTTCTTAACAGTCTGATCATAGCTGGGCATCCACATCTACTTGAACGGCTGTTTGCTTTATTTGGCCTCCCCTACAACATACACAAATTGTTACGTACGAAACGAATACAACTGGTATTCCTTCAGATAATGAACATTCGTCTACGAGGACGTACCGCGCAACCACACATATCTCTTGCATGGTCTTCGTCCGTTCAACATTCAGCTGACTCCTTCCATACCGAATCCCGAAACCCATCTCCCATGAATACAAGTTGTAGAAGTCGTAAGCTTTACCCAACGAATCAAATAATGTTCCTACTGTGGGAGTTACAATTTCTTTCGTCTCTCTACTGGCAAATCCCCTTAGTGCTGACTCTAGCGCACACTCTCTGTGACCATCAACATCACGCTCGTCTGGTCCGGCACCTAGGCGCACCCTACATTTCAGGATAGCGCAACAATTCAGAGCAATACCTACTGCTGCATAATTCTACACCATTTTCACACCACACATAATTCGTGTCATTTCCATTGCCTATCTTATTCCATGCCGTAACAAGCAACATTTCTTCCCCCCAACCCCATACTTACCAGAAAACATTATTTACCACTCACATTTTATCCCCAAGTTCTCCATTAAGGGAAATTCGTTATTCTCGACATACGAAACATACTGTGTTGTCAAGGGATATTACCTCCTCCGCCACCCCTCGGACACTTCCATTGACAATCCCCCGTCCGCCTCGTCGCTTCTACCAGTATCCATCTCATCTTCTTGTTCATCCAAATGACCTCTCGTTTCGGATTCCCCACTGTTACGGATAGAGGAAATGATAGATCTTCTCCTTTTATCAGAACAAACAACCATTTGCGGGTCCGATGTTGCGACTATATGTACTTCCCCGGTTGCAGGAAACATCAGATCTCTCTCCACATCGACCATATTGCTACGAAATACAAGGAATCACATTATCTATTACATCGGGCGAAACTTAAGTCCAACAGAGATGCACTCCAAACATACCTGATTCCAGTGGTCGAATTAGATTCCATGGCTTCTTGAGTACCGCCTATTCTCCTGAACACAAATCGCCCGCCGCTCCTCTCAAGAACTGGATGGACGGAGCTACGGCCCTCAAATGACGGACTCCATTCTTCAATGTTTAGGACCGCAGCGAGTACCCAATATCCTCGGGGAGGAACATGTATGTTCCCACCGCACCATCCTGAGGAACATGTCTTTTTTTACTGCCGAATGGTCTGCACTGCATTTATTGCTCCCTGGTACAGTATGACTCAATCTCTGTACTGTATATCTGTAGTATACTATAACGTATTTACCCAACGCACGCATCCCGACATGGCTTTCAACGGCCGCGATAACAGCGGCAGACACCTCCGTGCGCCAAAAAGCCGCTCTCTTAAAGTATATTAGATATGTGACTAGTTGTATAATACTCCATATGTAGATATGTGACTAGTTGTATAACACTCCATATGTTCAACAGTACATGTTGTTTTAGATTTTGAGACAATCTTCAGCATGAAAATTTGACCGTTATTTTCTATATAAATATGTTAATTAAAATTATGATGTTATAAAAATATTTTTTATGATAAGTCAGATAGTATTTTCTTTACTTGATCAATCCAATTAATTTTTATGGATGAATATTAAAAGTTAGAAAATTTTGACTATAAATTATTTTAAGACACAATATTTTTGAAATGAAGACGGTACCATTTAATAACGAAATTCATAGTCCCCGGAGCATCTTTCAGATCACGCCATTAACGCTCTACCCAAAATCATTTAACATCTAAAAGATTAATATTTAATTTTAAGCATAATACTCTAGCTTATCTTCGTAGGACTACATTTGTGCCGACATATTAGAGTAATGAAGATTGCGCAACTAGGGCAAAATGGTGAAAAAACCTCAATATGAACTTACCCAGTAATAACTACTTTCTCTATTTTACTATATCTACTTTTAGTCTTTAGATAATCTGTTTCAAAATATTTATTCATTAGGATATCAAAAGTGTAGTTATTATTATGTTTCCACTCTGTATCTCTATTTAAATACTTTAAAAATAATTAAATGATTATACAATTAATTTAATAGATATATATATAACCATTCTCTACTATTTTTTTCTTAGATTTAGTATTATCTTAGTTTGTACGTATAGTAAGCTGAGAACATATTTAATAAAATAGAGGGAGTATAAAAACAAGTTAAATATATTCTCGGCACACGATAATTAAAGGAATTCAAAAATCAAAGCCAAACCAATTAGCAAAACATAGAATCCCAAGAAAATTTGCAGCAAAAACCAAACAAAAGAGCCAATTAACTGACGGCCCCAGCACCTGTGCCTCCCAAGACCAAGAGGAGAGGGCTCCCTTTTCCCACCACTTCCCCTTCCTCCCGGGGCAGAGCAGCAGCTAGCCATGGCCGCCTCCTGCGACCTCCTCGACGTCGACCCTTCCGAGCTTCAGTTCCCCTGTAAGCTCCTCTACCCGCTCCCCAGCTCCCCTTGCTACCTTCCTCTCGCTTCTGAATTTTTTTCCTGATTTTTCCGGTTGATCCTTCTGCAATTTCTTGGCATGCCCAGTCGAGCTCGACAAGCAGATCTCCTGCCCCCTGAAGATGACCAGCAGGACCGACAGAACTGTCGCCTTTAAGGTGATTCACCTGCTAATTGCGGTGTTAAACCCTGAAAATTCCGTCGCTTTAGCTTCTTGGAGAATTCGCTTATGCTTTTCTTGGTGCCCATGTGATGCCTGCGGGTAGTAGGTTAAGACGACGAGCCCCAAGAAGTACTGCGTACGTCCCAACAATGGCGTCGTGGGGCCGCGCTCCACCTGCGTAGTTGTAGGTAATGTGTTTGTGTTTACTGAACCAGCTAGAGTTCAAGAAACTGCTCAATTTAGAGATTTTATCTTTTTAGTCTTTAATGGAGAAGTTTGGATGCGTTGTGTGTGCCAGTCACGATGCAAGCGCAGACTGTTGCGCCACCGGACTTGCTGTGCAAGGACAAATTCTTGGTGCAGTGCGTGGTAGTCGGTGACGGCTTGTCGTCAAAGGACATCACCCCTCAAATGGTAATGGTAGTGTACTAGTGTGTACTTTCCATGTGGTTCATGGCTTTGGGTTTGATAGTGAATTTGTGGTTTGGTGTTTGTTGCCTAGTTCATGAAAAAAGAGGGTAATGTTGTTGAGGAGGTGAAGCTGAGGGTCGCTTATGTGATGCCGCTGAAATGCCGTCGGAGATAGCAGAGGAGAGTGATGGTCCACAGCGAATTTTAGTGCCTATGGACAGAATTGTGGATAATGGGAGGAGTGCTTCAGAGCTGTCGAGTGGCTCGGTATCATTGAGATCAGCTGAGCTGGGGACAGTAAGTGTATGGAATGTTTCTTATGTGATACTTTTTTTTATTGTTGTGAGTCTCTTAGAGCATGTTTACCCTAGCACCTCTCAATTAGACGCTAAGATGGACACATCAGTTTTTGATCTCCATTCATCTCTCTAAGCTTCTTTTGCTACATCTCTTAGCATCACATGTGGATGCTACAATATTTTTTAAAAGTGAGAACAATTTTAAAAAATAAGCTTAGCATTGTGACGGGGGGAACCCATCCGGGTAGGCCCAGCACAGCGAGTCGGCCCAACAGGCTCGGGGAGTTCCACGGAGGCCCACTCGGATGAAGGCCCAAACGAGGCCCACACAGAAGCAACGTCTCGAGTGTCATCAAGGACAGGCGTTACAACCTCATCAAGGCAGGCGTTTCGCTGGCATGAAGGCTGGCGTTACTCGGAGAGTTATACAGAATAAAGATGCCAATTAAAGTACGCAGTTACTGTAGCTCAGCCGACTGGCCGAGTCGGCATATGTAAAGCCTATATAAGGCAAGAGTCCCCATGCAAGAGACTAGACTCTAGGCATTGTCTTCTACCTCTAGACACGAACAACCATCATCTCTCTGTAACTATTCTCGCACAAGACCAGCAATACAATCAGCAGGAGTAGGGTATTACCTCCGCCATTGGAGGGCCTGAACCTGGGTAAAATCTCTTGTGCGAACCCGCTTAGATCTTCCACTTGCGCTCCCCCAAATCCTACTAGAAATGTATATTGCCGCGAAATCCCCGCGACAGTTGGCGCGCCAGGTAGGGGAGGCGCGTGTTGGAGCTATGATCCAAGCGGGATCCTCTCCAGCTACCGACGGCAAGTTGGTGGCCGGCGACGTGCCGTTCGCCGCGCACCCCGAAGGCACGGAGTTTCTCTTCGGAAGCCTTCGCTTTGTGGCCGACACCTTCGGCCAGCTAAACCTCCAGGATCCGCTTCCCCGTTCCACGGTGGAACCGGAGCTTGGGTACCTGCTGGGATCTCCTTCCGCCCCAGGCAATGGCGTGAAGCGTTCACAGCTCGTCGGCATGGTTGGCTCTGAATCCCTCCTCCCCGTCCTGGATTCCGAATCCGATGGGGACGAGAGTTCGCATAGCCGAACCGCCTCGGCCGAGGTATACGTGGTCGCGCCCGGCGCCACGAACGACGCGGGCACGTCAGCCGCGGCGGCCAGGGCGATGGATGAGCACCTGCTCACGCCCATTGATGGGCAATCGGAGGCTGAGAAGGCCTTGGAGGCATCTCGGCGAGCCATCCTTGCTGAGCGGGAGCGTCTTGATCAGGAAAGAGCAGCTCTCGAGGAACGAGAACGCCAACATGATGAGCCCCACGGTTCACACCGACGTTCGAACCGGCGTGCTTCTTCAACCGCCCGGAGGAGCCGAGTCGTCCGTGCCCCTCTCTTCGGGCGAGAGCAAGACGGTGTCCCTGTCTACCAAACACGGCCCAAAACCTCTTCGCGGCTGCCGCTTTGGCCGACTCGCTCCCGCCCCCGGTGGACGGTCCTGCGGCAGAAATCCACCGCCGAGTCGTCACCCTGATGAAGACAGCGGTGGAGCAGCAGAATGAGGCTGGTTCGATCAGCAACCGACTGGCCTCCGGAGCCACGCGGAGCCGGCCTTCAGCGGCTCCGAGTCGCCCCATCACCGTGGGCTCGTCACAGCCGAGTCGCTCCACGAATCGGCGTCCTGATGCCCGCCAGGAGATCAACCGACTCCAGGCGGAGCGTCGTCAAGCCGACTCCCTCCGAGCCCGGGCAAACAATGTCCGTGACGCTCGTGACGACATCGAGGGACGACGGGCGGCCAGGTTGCGGGCTGAGCGTCGTGGCGACGAAGTTAACCAGCCGGGCGGCTCGGCCTCCACCGGTCCGCTATGCTTTAGCAGGCGGATTCGATCTGAGCCGTTTCCGGACCGGTTCCGGATCGCCAGCGGCGTCGACAAGTACGATGGCACTGCCAAGCCGGAAACTTGGCTTGCCGACTACTTAGTCGCATGCAACATTGGAGGGGGCAACGAGCGTGTCGCCCTCCGAAGCCTTCCCCTGATGCTTGAAGGGTCGGCTCGGGCATGGCTTAACAGCCTGCCCGAAGACAGCATCTATGACTGGAGGGACCTCCAAGAGGCCTTCGTCAAAAACTTCGAGGGCACATACAAACGCCCTGGGAATGCGCAAGACCTTTGGCTCTGCGTCCAGGAGAAAGGGGAGTCGGTCCGCGACTACATCCAGCGCTGGACTCGGCTGCGCAACTCCATCGAGGACGTCTCCGAGACGCAGGCCATTCAGGCCTTTTCTCAAGGAGTCAAATATGAGCTCCTAAAGCATAAGTTGGCCCGGTCTAACATCCAGACCATGGGCCGACTCATGGAGGTCGCCAGCAAGTACGCATGGCGAGGAAGCCATGCGGTACGAGGACAAGGGCAAGTCAAAAGCCGAGTCCTCGAGCCGTAAAGTTCCCACCGACTCAGGTCGGAAGCGCGTTGACAATCGCCCCCCGAAGCGAAAAGCTGGTGGCGGAGATGGGGTCAGCGGAGCCGACCTAGTCGCGGCCGCTGAGCGTGGCCCCCAGCGTGGCGACGGCGGCCGGAAGAAAGAGCGCCCTTGGCAGCAGCGCAAGGCGCCGAGGCTCACCTTCGAGGAGATCCTCGATAAGCCTTGCTCCTTCCACAGCACTGCCGACTATCAAGCGGGTCATTCAACCCGGGAGTGCAGCTTCCTGCAGCGTCTTCGGGAAGAAAAGCAACCCGAGCCCGACGCCGGTGGAGAAGGAGGCTCCGCTGCAGGTGGCGGCGCCGCGCAGTACCCCCCTCAAAGGGGTGTACTTATGATCTTCCAAGGATCCGATTCCAAAAGGGGTCGGAAGCTGCGCTGTCGCGAAGTGAGCGCGACGGTGCCGGCGGTTCCTCAGTGGCTGGACTGGTCCGAGGTGCCAGTCGGATTCAGCCGACTCGACCACCCGGATCGAGTCCCGCACCCTGGCAAACACCCATTGGTGGTAGATCCGCAAGTCGGCGGATTCAAACTCCGCAAGGTCCTTATGGATGGTGGCTCCAGCATCAATATAATCTTCATGGACACTTTGAAGAAGATGCAGGTCCCGGAGTCCCAGCTCCGTCCCAGTAGCACCTCCTTCCATGGAATAGTGCCTGGGAAGTGCGCCAAGCCATTGGGCCAGGTCTCCCTGGAAGTTGTGTTCGGCGAACCGAACAACTTCCGGGTCGAGACCTTGACCTTTGAGGTAGTCAACTTCAAGAGCGCCTACCACGCGATCTTCGGCCGCCCGGCCTATGCCAAGTTCATGGCTAGGCCGTGCTATACATACCTCAAGCTGAAGATGCCGGGTCCGAAGGGGGTCATCACCATCACTGGCGACTTCGAGCGCTCCAACGAGTGCGACCTCGCCAGTGCAGATATAGCCGAATCCATGATTGCGGCTCAGGAGCTGGAAAGCATTCAAAGGTCTGTTGACCCTGACCAAGCTCCACCCTGCAAGAAGGCGGCAACCGAGTCCACCTTCCAATCGGCCAAGGACACTAAACGTGTCCAGGTCCACCCTGAGGATTCGTCTAAGACGGTCCAGATCGGGACTGACCTTGAGGCCAAATAGGAAGGCGCGCTCGTCGACTTCCTTCGTGAGAATTGGAACATCTTCGCATGGAAGCCAGCTGACATGCCAGGTGTTCCAAGGAAGTTCGCCGAGCACTCCCTCAACGTCGCCAAAGACGCGAAAGCCAGTCAAGCAATCTCTCCGCCGCTTCGCTGAAGACCGGCGTAAAGCTATCGGAGAAGAGATCGCCCGACTCCTCGCAGCCGGGTTCATCAAGGAAGTTCTTCACCCGGACTGGTTGGCAAACCCAGTCCTGGTTCTTAAGAAGAACAAAACTTGGCGCATGTGCGTGGACTACACGTCCCTGAACAAGGCATGCCCCAAGGACCCGTTCGCGTTACCTCGTGTCGATCAAGTCATCGACTCCACAGCCGGTTGCGAACGCTTATGTTTTCTGGATGCCTATTCAGGCTATCACCAGATTAAAATGAAAGAATCAGATCAAATAAAGACTTCTTTCATTACCCCGTTTGGGGCTTTTTGTTATATCACCATGCCTTTTGGTTTGAAAAATGCTGGCGCAACATATCAGCGTTGTATGCAAAAGTGTTTGCATGACCAGATAGGCAGGAATGTCCAGGCTTACGTTGACGACATCGTGGTGAAGACAAAAAAGAGTGCGGATCTCTTGACTGACTTGGCCGAAACCTTCGCCAATCTCAGGAGGTTCGACATGAAGCTCAATCCGGAGAAGTGCGTCTTCGGAGTTCCTTCCGGCAAGCTGCTCGGCTTCATCGTTTCCGAACGAGGAATCGAGGCGAACCCGGACAAGCTTGATGCCATCATCAAGATGGGCAAACCGAAGGATCTGAAGGCTGTTCAGCGCCTAACCGGGTGCGTAGCCGCTCTAAGTCGGTTCATTGCCCGACTCGGTGAGAAGGCTTTGCCTTTTTACCGACTCCTCAAGAAATCCGACTCCTTCGAGTGGACGAGCGAGGCTCAGAAAGCCTTCGATGATCTCAAGCGCCTTCTGTCAACGCCTCCAATTCTCGCTGCACCAATGGAAGGAGAGCCCATGCTGCTCTACATCGCAGCCACGAACCACGTGGTCAGCGTTGTTCTAGTGGTGGAACGTGCAGAAGAAGGCCGAGTACAGAAGGTGCAGCGACCTGTCTATTATGTCAGCGAGGTCCTCTCCGAGTCGAAGCAGCGTTATCCGCACTACCAGAAACTCGTCTATGGCGTGTTCTTGGCGACACGGAAGCTGGTACATTACTTCCAAGCCCACTCGGTTACCGTGGTCAGCCACGCCCCTTTGTCCGACATCATCAACAACAGGGACGCCACGGGCCGAGTTGCTAAGTGGGCAATTGAGCTCATGCCTCACGACATCAGCTACGAGCCCCGCAAGGCTATCAAGTCTCAGGCTCTCGCGGACTTCATCGTCGAGTGGACTGAGAGTCAGTCCCTTCCGACTCAAGTGCACTTGGAGCACTGGGTCATGTACTTCGACGGTTCGAAGATGCTCGCGGGCACGGGGGCTGGAGTCGTCCTCATCTTCGGGCGTTTTCGGCTTCGACGTCTGCCGACTCAAGAAAGGTCAAGACCCAGCAAAACCTTAAGGCAAAGAAGCTGAAGACTCGGATACTTACTCCCGATGGCGGCTAGCTTCTCCTCGAGCTGCCGACTTTCTGGCCCTTTCTTCAGCCAACGCCTTCTCAAGGAAGGCGTTCCTCTCCACGAGGGTTTGGCTGCTTCCGCCGAGTCGGATCGCAGCCTGGACAAGGAGAAGTTTCAAGTCAGCATGACCCGAGTTAATAAGTCTCCAACCGACTCAACCAGTCGGTTAGAGACTCGGGGGCTACACCCACTGGGTGCACTGATCGTGCTCCCAGTGTTAAGAATCAAACAAAGTTCAGATGCGAGAACTTACCCCGACGGAAGATTCCAAAACCTCGGCCGAGTCAGCCAAGGTCTTGGCCGCGTCTGCAAACTCCCTGAGCTTAGAGCTCAGGGCAGCGACTCGGTCGGTGGCCCCTTGCGCCGCAGCCAGATCCTCCGTGCTGCAACTCGCAGAGCAGCGCGGGCACGAGGCTGCCCGACGAGCCGGGTGCCGTCTCTTCGGGCGCGGGCGCGGGAGCCAGCACCAGACTTCGCTCCGCCACCGATGAAGACTCGGTGATGGGCTGGCCTTGGGCTCCGTCCGCCGGCTCCGCGGAGTCGGCACCAGTTGCGGTCACCGGCTCCGTTGTCGCTGCAGCGGCGGGAGTTGGCAGGGGCTGCGGGTCATCAGCCGGCACTACGACTGGCCCGGCGCCTATCTCCGCCGCGGGCGCGGCAGGCGGAGGCATGTTGGGAGCAGCCGCGGTCAGGGACTCGGCTGGTCCCGTTCCCTCGCCCGACTCCGGTGCCTCCTCGGACACGGTGGACAACTGCGCGCGGGGCGCAGTTGAAATCGGAGTCGGGGGAGCCGACCCCGACGGTTGTGTTGGAGTCGGGGCGCTGGGCTGGGAGTCTCCTTTGTCGGAGAACTTCCTCTGGATTCTGCAACACCAAAACACCAAACCGACTTCAGCGTCTTTTGCTTCAGCTGAAAAGTGAAAGAAAACAAAAAAAACATACCTGGTGGTCGTGGGGACCATTTTCCTTTTCGGTTTCCCCGGGGCGGACGGACCCCCGGAGGAACTGGCGGGAGCCGACTGGGGCGCAGTCGGCTTGGCAGCAGGAGCGGCGGCTTGCACCGCGGGGCTGGAGGATTCGGCCCGCGCTCGCTTAGAGGCCGACTCCGCCTGAGTCGACCCTGCCTGAGCTCGCGAGGCCCCGGAGCCGGAGGCATCGTCGGTGCGCCTCCGCTTGATGGTTAGGGGGGCCTCTTCGTCTGACTCGTCTCCCGAGTCGACCGGAACTCGCCCTTGTTCCGGGTCCCCACCCTCGGGGGCTTCTTCGTCAACCTCCACGTCGTCCAACACCTCTGGAGCCGGACTTTGCTCGGGGAGTGGCGGCATGGAGTTCAAGTTGAGAAGAGCCTGCAAACATCAAGAACTTGGTGTTAGAGAAAATGAAGAAACAACAATATAAAAGATCCGACTCGGAAACACTTACAGTCGGCGGGGGGTTGGCGGTAGAGTAGGGCACCACGTGTGGCGCCCTGGTGAGCCCGGATCGCTCCTTGGTCAAGTTCTTGAGGAGCTCCATAAAGTCGCGATCCGAAAGCTCCTCAGACGAGACCCTGGTCGAGTCGGACGCACCCGAGTACTCCCACATCGGGTGCGCCCTGGCCTGCAGCGGTTGGATCCGCCGACTCAACCAAGTCACGATGAGGTCGACTCCAGTCAGCCCCTTCTCCTGGAGTCGTTGAATCCTCCTCGTGAGCCGTTCGATCTCCGGCATCTCCGCGCTGGAAGGCTTGGCACCCCAGCGCTTCTGCCACACCGGTGGACCCGCGACGTACTTCGGCAGACCCTCCTGTGCAGTCGGAGTGCGCTCATCCGGGCAATAAAACCACCGTCTTGCCACCTCCGCACGGTGTCAGGGAACTGCATCTTGAAGTACTTGGCGCCGGACTTCACCTGGATGCCGGCTCCGCCGCAGATGGAAAGACGCCCGCCCGCCTTGATCGGCTGCGCCTTCACGACGAACGTCTTCTTCCACAGCCCCCAGTGAGACCGGGTTCCCCAAAAAACATTCGCACAGCGTGATGAAACACGCGATGTGCAGAATGCCATTGGGGCTGAGGTGGTGGAGTTGAAGGCCGTAGAAGTGGAGCAGACCGCGCACGAAGTCGTGGGGCGGCAGCGACAATCCCCGCTCGACGAACGGGATCAGCAGCACTCGCTCATGATCGTGTGGAGCGGGACCCGGCTCCTGGAAAGGCGCCCTCCAGTTGCTGATCGAGCGCGGCGGCAGCATTCCCACGGTGGAGAGGCTGACGAGAATGTCGTCGGTCACCACCGAAGGGACCCAGTCGCCTTTCTTCCAATCGTCGGGAAGCGCGGCGGCGGAGGAGGAGCCGGTGTCGATCTTCTTCCCTTTGGCGACGCGCGACATGGTCGGAAAAGCGGCGGCGAAACGAGTGTTCTCTCGGGAAGGAAAGAGAGTGCGCGGCGGAAAAGCTCTGGAGGCGAAGGGCTTTAGCGCGAGGAAGACGAAGGCAGATGGGAACCGCGGTCTCCCTACGCCCGCTTTTATAAAGGAGGGAGGCGAACCGTCGACAATCGTGCGCCACACGTGGCGGCAAACCGCCACGGCAACCGTCGTCCCGCGTGCGCGAACCCGCGGGATTCGGGGCGCCTTTTTCGCCATGACTCGTCGTCCCAGGCGTCCCGGCCGGCGAGCATTACGTCAGCAGCCATCCCGCGCGCACTCGCACGCGTGATTCGAGGCGCAATCATGACAAACCGTCGCTTCGGACGCCCCGCGAAGTCACAGCAGCAGCAGCGGATGTCTCGCGCACGCCTCGCGCGGGACTCGAGGGAAATCATCGCGCTGCAGCGCCGCAGGCGCTCTGTCCAACCGACTGCACGCATTAAATGCTGAAGCGACGTCGTGAGCAGTCGAGACGGCTCCGTGTGACCACAAGCCAGCTTCGACCAGGTTCGGCTCGAACGAGTTGAATTGCACTCGGACGTCGAGTCAGCTTGAAGTCGGCTCGGCTCACCGAGTCACGTCACGAGCTGTGTCAACTTCATCAAATAATTTCGAGGCATACCAACTGCACCACTCGAAAAGCAGATCAGATCTGCACAAAGGGGTATCGATGACCGACCCAACAGGGTTTCGCAGGTCACTCGGCAACACCCCAGCTAAGGACGAACCCGGCATCCACAGCGGCACAAGATGGTCCCTGATTCAGAACCAGACGCCACAGCGGCACAAAATGGTTTACTGGTTCGGACTCAATGCCGGAGTTCGAGGACTCGGTTTCGAAGCTGAAGGTCGAAGGCGTCCCCCCTGCGGGCACAAGTCGGCAACGATCCACTCGGACAAGCCCAGACGCTATTTCGGGTTCACTCGAAATTCATGATACGCCTCCCGGAAGGCCACTAGTCGACTTCCCCAGCAGGAAAGCGCGGGTATCACCGAATTCCCCACACTTAGCACAAACTTAACCTTTTTTTCAGGTATCACGGAGTCCATCAAGGTCTCTCCACCAGCGACTTGAGCATACGCAGCTTGCTCACCAGTCGGCATCCGTGTCGAGACCTCGAAGCACTCGGGGGCTACTGACGGGGAGGAACCCATCCGGGTAGGCCCAGCACAGCGAGTCGGCCCAACAGGCTCGGGGAGTTCCACGGAGGCCCACTCGGATGAAGGCCCAAAGCGAGGCCCACACAGAAGCAACGTCCGAGTGTCATCAAGGAAGGCGTTACAACCTCATCAAGGCAGGCGTTTCGCTGGCATGAAGGCTGGCGTTACTCGGAGAGTTATACAGAATAAAGATGCCAATTAAAGTACGCAGTTACTGTAGCTCAGCCGACTGGCCGAGTCGGCATATGTAAAGCCTATATAAGGCAAGAGTCCCATGCAAGAGACTAGACTCTAGGCATTGTCTTCTACCTCTAGACACGAACAACCATCATCTCTCTGTAACTATTCTCGCACAAGACCAGCAATACAATCAGCAGGAGTAGGGTATTACCTCCGCCATTGGAGGGCCTGAACCTGGGTAAAATCTCTTGTGTGAACCCGCTTAGATCTTCCACTTGCGCTCCCCAAATCCTACTAGAAATGTATATTGCCGCGAAATCCCCGCGACATATTGGGTGCTAGTCTTAGCGGTGGTGCTAAGCTTTTTGATCTTAGCACTTAATCTCACATCGCTTAGCATTGGTGCTAGTCATTTTGTCTCACAAGTAGCATCTGGTTAGCACCTAAAGATGCAGACGCTCTTAGGAGATGGATACGTAATCTGCTTTATTGTGTTTTCAGGAGCTGGGATCACCTATTGGACAAGTTGTGAGCTCCGAGGGATTTTTGAAGGCTGCAGAACCTGCTGTTGTATGTGCTATACGAATATATGTTCTTTGGTCTATAATTTTATAATTTGTATAATTTTTAAAATGTTGGTTGTTTCTGTCTTTCTGATGTGAAATGGTAGGAAACAAGAACATATGCAGGACCTGATGAACAGCCCCTTGAGGTCAGTTCATTTAGCTTCCAAAGTTGAATCTGGGAGTTTTTGTCTTTCTCAGTTGTACTGTGTCGAAAGCTGACAGCTATGTCACCCGACTAGGTAAATTAATAAAAATGCTCCTTTCACAGAAGGGAAGATTTGCAAATGAGAAATACATTTTTATCCTTGCCGATTCTACCCATTCATTGTTATTTAGCCTGTGAATCATTTTAATGCCCAGAAACAACGGGGACGGAATAGGAGGTCTTCTGGACTAAGATATATGAACAATATCAAGTTATATTGGTAATATATCTAGGTGCGAGTTTTAATTGTGCACACATGGCTACTTGCGACACTTATTGTTATGCTTCCAGTTAATTCTGTTAAGTATTATGGGGGTTGTTTGTTCTTATAGTCTTCACCATCTTTGTATTTCAGTATATACATCATACAACTGGCACTGGTAAACTGCTACTCTTTTAATTTAGTGTTGTTTAGTTTTTTTTAACTAAATGGTTGTTCCAGGCATCAAATTACTTGTTTGATCAATGTGAGTTTTAATCTATTTTGGCATTTCACTTGTCTGACGTGAATAACCACTTGTCTGTTTCTCTCATTCCAGCTGTCAGCTTTAATTGCAAAATTGACCGAGGAAAAGAATTCTGCAGTTCAGCAAAATAAAAAGCTTCGAAACGAGTTGGTGAGTATTAGTCTGGAACCATGTGCTCGTTCCATGGGCTACCATTGCCTCCCTGAATAGTAGGCTGATGTACTTAATAATGCAATAGTTCTCTCATTATGATCAAAATATTGTCATGAAAATGAATGTCAATATATCACCTATCTTAAATAAATGTTCTTGTGAAATATACACATAAACCATTATTCTAAGAATCCATTTGAAGAAGCTTCAATTTGCATATTTCTAGCAGTATAATCCATTAATTACTCTAGTTTGTTCAACTGTTATTTTCTTGCTATGGAATTCTTTTAGGGATACCCATACATAAATCCAAAATTTTGCTAGCTGAAGTATCACACTTGAACTAGAATATGCACGAGGAACAATCCTACATGCTAGCGACATACTCAATCAGGTGCATTATACAATTATACAGTGATCCTATATGCTTAAAAGACTCCTGCACTTGGAGGGATCTCATCGGTCGAGGTAGAAGAACCTATGGCCATTTAACTCTTCAAGAATATGACCTAACCAATTGGAGTCAGCTCTATCCAGAAAAATTCCTTTTTTTTTCCACTTTGAAGGGGATACAGCAGGGAGAGCCCTATTGTTAGTACATAAAAAGAAATCTTTGAAGAAGAGATTGAACCGATCCTCTTGATGTTCCAAGATGAAGAGATCACATGATTCTATTTCCACAAGTTCTTCCTTTTCAATTCAAAAAATCCTGAACTGAACTCCCTGGATGGGAATCGAACTTGTGAATTAGCGTATAGTAATAAACAGTCTAAACTGCTGCATCTTGAGGATGAATTTTAAGTTGATTTTCTGCAACCAGAATAAGCATCCTCTGCAAAAGGAGGAGCTAAAAATTTTCTAATTTCCCCGTCAGACTTTGTATTTGTCTGAACAATTTTAGTTGCAAAACTTCACCTTAATAGGTAGCAAAATTTTAGTCAATATCCTTTTTGGAAGAATTGATCAGCCAAATTCTGAATCTGTAACCACCATGATCCTTTTATGGAACTCGATGTCAAATATTTGTCACTTCAACATGCAGGAGCTTGTACAGCGTGACGCCAGTAAACAAGGAGGCTTCTCGCTGTTATTCATTCTGGTGGTTGGGCTGCTAAGCATCATTCTTGGTTATCTTGTAAAGAAATGAGAATTCCAGTTTCTAGTCTAATCATAGAATTCCTACAGTAAATAAAAGGTCGCACTATGTGTTGTTTAGTTCTGTTGACCGGCTACCAAGATTACAGAGAACAGATCAAACCAAGTCTGGTGAGGAAACGAGAATTCCAGTTTCCAGTCTAATTTGATCCATAATGTATTTTAACTAATCATTTCAAATTAACTACTCCTGATTGTGGTGTGTGATTGATGTATCAGTTCCTTGTAATTACCGTATGTATTGTGTCAATTCGTGTGCGACCATGTCACTAACAATCGAACAAGATCTAGTCCAAACCTTACAAATTGGTTAGTCGCAAAAGGAAACGGCTTAGCTGCCAGACTTCTCGGTTGACGCCCAAAGCAACAATTCTGGCAGTACGGTGCAACACAACTTGGAACATTTGTTTTAGAAGGTGCAGTTAATCAACCCAATCCAGGTATGTACACCAGGAAAGAGTTGATAAACTTTACAAACAAACAGTGATGCGAGATACGTTCTTAGCTTGCTACACTAAATACATCTGTTCGTTTACAGAAGAAAAATACATATAAACTAATCTCAAACAGATCTTAGATCGTTTGCTGAGATGTTCTTGAACTGCTTCGAAGTTTATCCTATGGCACCTGAGCAGTATCACTTTAATCTTCCGCAATCTTTTGGCATAAGCTAGTCAGGCCATCTTCAGTGTCCTGAGGAAGAGAAAGATCAGCGGACAGAATAATTTATTATCTTAGAAAGAACTACAACTAGATCTGCAAACATGCTTAAATAGTTCAATTATTCCTCCTCTTGTGGGAGATCAGGATATTAAAACAAACTATCAAAGAAACCTTCCATCGCTAAAATTCAAAGTAGCATCAAACACCAAGGAACATCGTTTGCAGCAAATTGCTGTAAGCATACGATGCTTAACATTTCAAAACTATCTTATAGACAATGTTAAGGCTGGTCATAGTGGGAAGTAACTTAGACTAGTAACATGCATATGTTACTAATCTATGTTACTACCTTCATAGTGAATAGTAACATATGTGTGGTACCATGCAAGCCTTCATTTATTTAGATGTAGACTCATTTTGCCTTGAGATGCGTTATGTTATGGTATCATATTATGTTACCCTAAACACTTCTCTCCTCATTAACTACATGCCACATAAGCAAACTTGTCTTGGGGTGCGTTATGTTACTAGCTAAGTTACTCCCACTATGGCCAGCCTAACACATCTAATTTTCAAGAGGATGACTATGTACATGCGCATGCAAAATAGTGAACCAATTCATGTTTCTATTTAAACTTTACACATTTTCCCACCATCCACTAATCATTTTACAAGTGGGAGTGGTGGGGAGTGGAAAAATAGTAAGGGAGACAAGTTTCAAATCTTCTTTTATAACAAATAATTGTGTCACGAATCAAAACAATGGAAGTAATTGCATGATGTGTCATGAATTCATCAAATTTATTGCTCAATACAATACAATACTTGGAAAAAACTTGAGAGCCACAATAAACCATGAACAATTCATGTTTCTATTTAGATTTGAATTGCATCCTTTGCAACAACAACAAAACTAAATTTTAACACTAACCCTTACCACTCCAAAATAAAAAGACTGAACAGGTATTGCAGTATAGTACCTCCAGTCAACATCCATTGCAAATCCTGCACACAATATCATGCGAACCCTCACATCAACGCACATACCTGCATCCAAGGAACACAGACAACAATTACGACGGAATCACAACTAAAACAAACAACGAAATCGTAGCAATAGCTTTGCACAACGCCGCTACCTTGACGAGCGCCCCCGTTCTGGCTGCCTCTCCTTCCTTGCTGTAGTGGCGAGCAAGGCGCGCTCGCGCTCCTTCTCCTTGGCCTCCCTCTTCCTCCTCTCCTCCCTCAGCTCCTCGATGCTCTTCTTCCCTCCACTCCTCTTCTCTCCGCTCCCTTCCACGGAGTCCCTCCTCTCCTTCGACGAGGAAGCCAGGGGCTTCGACATGTACCACGGCACCGCCACGCCCTTCCCAGCAAGGCCGTAACCCAGCCTGTACTTCTCGTCGTCGGGCCCCACCGTCATGGCCTCCTCCTCCTTCTTCCGCTTCTTAGGGTTCGGCTTAGGGTCGGCAGCAGGCTTCCGCTCCCTGGCAGCGCCCCTCCCGCCGTTCTCGGAGGCGAGCGCGGCGAAGTCGGCGGCGCCACCGCCGCCGGAGGAGAAGAGGTTGATGTGGCCGCCGTCAGAGGCAACGGGGGATGGATCCGCAGAACGGGCGGCGGGGGGTGCGGGCGGGGCAACCGGATCCGCGGACCGGGCGGCGGCCGGGGGTGGAGATGGGGGGGTGAGGAGGGGATGGGGAGTCTGCCTGGAGGCCGCGGTTGCGGCGGAGCGCGACGAGGCGGGAGTGGGACTCGCGGCGGCGGGTGGCCTCGCGCTGGAGCTGGTCCTGGCGGGCGGCCTCGGCCTCGTCGACACGGACCTTCTCCTGGTTGTCGAACCTGTAGACGTTCCAGCGCTTCTGCGGCAGGATGTTCAGCCCCCCGTGGCCTCCCATGGCTGCCTACTGCGTCGGCTTGGCTGCTCCTCGTCGCCGACGGCCGCGGCCGGTGGGAAATCTCGGCGACTAGGGAGGGAATTCAGATGGAGGAAGGCGACGGATTTTTTTGCCTTTCCCCCTCTTCTGTGTCTCGTTTTCCTTTTCTGCACGCCTCGTGTGGCCGTGTCGTCAGCCTGACAAGTGGGGCCCGATGCGGAGCAGTAGGGCACCCCCGTGCCCAATGCAAACCTTCGTAGTAGACCGCTCTCCTTCCACCGTGATCTTCTGGCGGGCAACATATAGATGTTACGTCTATACCTATACTATCTATTAAAAAATTTAATTTTTTTAAGTTCACCTCACAAAACATATCTAGATCATTTAGATCCGTCGAATACATCTAATAACTAACACTCATTTGATGGTCTGCAATCCGACGGCTATCCTTAATTGATAGATAATTATTCATCATGCTATTAACTTAAAGTTAATAGCTAATTATCCACCATATCATTCACTTAGAGTTGATAGATAATTACCTACCACTGCTTTTACTAAAAGTTAATAGATGATTTCTCACCATTATCACTGCTATACCCTCCAGCTTTCCTCTCTCCTGAATCTGTGCCACGTATGGTCGCCGTCCACGCCACGCTCTAGTCATGCCCATGCGCCACCACCGTCGTCTTCTTTGACGAGATGCGGTATAGATTATGTTTTCATACCATACATATTGTGAAAACGTGCAGTGCACATGTGCACTTGCTAGTTTAATTAAGGTGCCCACACACTCCATAATCTCCACGCCTTCGAATGCTCGCAGGCAGGTGCACGTTAGATTCGGCTATCCTTCCTTGCTTCCACCGTGATCTTTGTTAAGGGAGAGAGCTCGCGAGTGAGTTGCTCGTTCTACCGTTATCTTTGTTTAGTTAAGAAAAAGTCTAAGGGCCTCGCCATCTGGCTCCCCAAGCTATTTTCTATTAAAAAAAAGACCCTCACTGGTCTCACCATCTCCCTCTCCAAAAATAGCGACTTCCCATCTGTGCGTCGCCACTCGCCAGAAGTAGCGCATCGTCGTGCGCTCTCCATCAAGCAACGATGCGTCCAGAGCTTTCCCTCCCACAATCGAGCAACAACGACTCCACCCACGACAGGTTGGTCGCCTCTCCCCTCCTTGCTGTTCAGGCTCCCCGACGCCGTCGTCTCCCTCCCCGCCGCCAATCTCACATTCGCCTCCCTCCCCACTGCGCATCCCCATGCTCAAATCAATGTTGGATCTGGTCGGCCCGCGATCGGATTCATGACCCCGACGTGCTTCGGAGCGGGGGTTGCAGATCTGGAGGTCGGTGGTGGAGCTTGAGGGTGGTAAGAGAGGGAGAGGCTGGCGAGGGCGCCGTCTAGCAGTAGTTGTGCTTGGCCGCAGAGACACTACAGCTACTCCGACTCGAGGCTATGGTGCCGCGCAACGCGGCAACGGCGCTGGCCAACGTGGACATTCTCGTGGACGGCGAGCTTGAGGGCGACGATCGGTGGTCGAGTTGGGGGAGCGGGAGCAGGTGGGAGGGGTGGGCTAGTGGAAGGGAGGAAGAGGCGGAGGGCAGAGAGGGGGCTGTCGAGGGTGGAAAAGGGGGTTAGAGGGGTGAGGGCGGTGGCAATGGGGACAGAGGAGTGAGGGAGCGGGTGGTGATGGGGAATTTGTTGTCTCAGAGGGGATATGGCCATGGAGAATTGCTAGGGTGGAGGAGGGGAATGTGTACTGTGCCGTCTCCTACGTAATTTATGCTACTCAACAAGTGATAAAGTTGGGTTGGATAATCTCATGTTAACATGTAGCTTTAGGACACAAAAAAACTGCCAAAGATGGGAGTTTGTTGTTGTAGCACCAACAATGTCGGAATGAGAGCCACCCTCGATGACAAGTAGGATCTGTCTAAAATCAGTACAAAACAGGCATCCCACCAAACGGTACGATCGTTGCTTTAGGATTATCAGGAACCAAGATGTCACGAAGGGTCCTTTCGAGTGTTTCGAAACAATGCCTATGGGTCATAGGGGCCTCATCCTAGATTACAAGGGAGCATTCCTTAGAAGGCCACTCAAATTGGTACCCTTCTTAATATCACACAAGGCTGTTTCATCAATATCTATTGGGATTTTAAAATGGGAATGATCAGTTCTACCACCTGATAGCAAAAGGGATGCAACATCAAATGATGCAAAAACTAGCATTATTCTTCCTTGAGAGTGAAGGTAAGAAATTATAGAGTTCCAAATAAAAGTCTTCCCAGTCCCACCATGACCAGAAAAGAAAAAAAAACAAGACAATGGGCCATGACACAACCAACGATTTCTTCATAGGCCTTCCTTTGGTCCATATTCAATTTGAATTCAGAACATTAGATTGTTCTATCCTATAAGGTCACCTAGGTCGTAAAAACGCTCATTATGAATAGGCCTATTGAAAGTAGACTCATCATTGCTTGAATGTGCTATGGCAAATTATATCTGGTAATAAAGGAACCATTTCGTGAAATTTTCTAGAAGGAACATTGAAACGAGGATTGCCAACCAAATCATGACACTTTTGTTGGAGGTCATCTGTCAAGTACGGCAAACGCTTGTTGTAAAAACATGCTCGTTATTGACATGGCGGAACAAAACAATAGTCGCAAAAGACACCTAAGCTGAAACGAAGTCGCCCACAACAAAGCCTCATCAAATGTAGTAGACCATTCAATGTCATCACCTAATAAACCACGCGATGCACATGCTTCCTCGAATGTGTCATAAATGTGATTGTTGTGTGTTTGTAGGTCTTGAAAACTATAGGCTCCTTTTACGACCATAAGAAGCATTCACAGATAGAAACCGCTCTGCAGAAGAAAGGTGCATGTAGTAGACATGGTGTAACACCCGAGTTTTTAGCATGTTTTAAAACCTTGCATTTAGGTCCTTATTAAAACTCTAATTCTTTTTATCTGCATTTTTGCTCTTGAGTTTTCCTCACATCATCTCATGCCATAGAACTAAAACATGACATCATGCGTATATGTGCATATACGCAGATGAAATAACCATCAAATGATTTTCACGAAACACCTATTCAGACCTTTCCCAAATTAAAACAAAACATATATGCGTATATATGCAAACACCCTGAACCCTAGCTATCTTCTCCCTCGACGTTTTTCCGAAACCTTAATTCATCTTCTCTCCTGACAAGAAGCGAAACCCTAGCAATATGTACATGTTCATGGTGACACATGTCTAAAGTGGGTATACCAGGCACCCAGTAGGACCCACAGGTCAGATATGGGGCCCACTCCTTGAAACCCTAACCTATACCCAATTTTCTCATTTCTTTTCTTCTAGAGCAGAAACCTTAAAAGCATGATTCCATGTGCCTCCTTTGCTCCAAAAATTCTGGAAAAATTCTATAAAATACCTGAGACCAATTAGCACCTATTTATAAAGAAAATAGAGAACTCTAGTGCAAGTTTTCTGAACAACTTCCAAATACCAAAACAGACTGATTTTACATTTGTACTACAATCCCTAGCTGGACCTCTCAGAAAATCTACCAAAAATCACACAGCATAGAGTATACATCCATAAGCTCAAATATGCAAAAATACTGGTAATTTTAGTGTGAATATTTGGATACCTTTTGCCCTAAACACTTAATCACATGAAACCTTGGTCAAAAGTTGGGGGAAAGGTGCCATAAAGCTCCCAGGCCCCTCCCTACTCTCCAGGACCCTACTCATGCCACTAGCCACCTCTACAAAAGCTTATATTTGTCCTTGCCCTCCTAAACCCTAGCTGATGCCATGAATGGCATGCATGCCCGTACTACCTACTGAAAGGATCTCAGGAGTCGACTAGAGGGGGGGTGAATAGGTCGGCTCTATAAAATTAAAACCTAATTGGCTTTACTTAAGGTGAATGGGACCAATCCTAAGCAACTGAGTCAGGCAACTGACTCTCAGATGGATAACACAGATAAATGCAATCAGTGCAGAACAGAGACACTTATGTGCCAACTGAGTCTCAGGTGAGTGACTCAGCTGGGTGCAACAGATAGACAAAATAGTAAAGGAGGCAACTTGTTCTAAGTGTCAACTGAGTCTCAGGTGGGAAACTCAGTTGTGTGCAGGCAGTAAGTGAACAATGTATATCAGCACAAGTGAATACAATGAACAATGTAAATTAGCACAAGTGAACACAAACCAAACAAATATGCAAGAAGACACAAGGGTTTGTTTTACCGAAGTTCCCATTTGAGCAAGTGGTACGTCTCCATTGAGGAAGCTGCTTTCACAGCCGGCACTGAACCGTGCTCTTTCCTCGTTCACTTATCTTGTGTGGAATTCTTTGATCTCACCGCAGCGAGACAGGCAGACCCAAATCACCTTCACAAACGCTTGGAGGCAGCCACACAAGACTTGGCTTGCTCACCAACGGCTCCAACTTCCCGGTCTTGGAGCAGACGAACTCCAAGAGTTCTCTCAGACTCTTGGAGAAACCAGTACCATGAACTCTCTCAGTTCTGAAGCACTCAGGATGCAAAGCAACTCTCCCTCACTGTGGATGCACGCAGGCAACACTCTCTCGGAGACTAAGAGCTCTTTCTTCCGACAGCAGGGTGCTTTATATGGTAGAGGTAAAGGTTGAGGTCGAAACCTCCCTAGGTTCCCTATTTATAGGGTCCCTGGCAGCTAGCCGTTACCCTCATGCCACGTCAGATAAAGAGCCACCAGACACACCTATCTGAGACTCAGCTAACATACACTAGGTAACCTACTAGCCACGGCTGAGCTACCCACCTGAGTCTCAAATGCCAAACTCAGGTGGACTCGGTTGCCTCAGGCAGCACCTGAGCACAACACTGCCGGCTCACTACAAGCCTAAAAACTGATTCAGGAGGACAATGGACTCACCACTGCCACTGACCAGCTCGCTCAGAATCTTGGCACTGGTTCCAAGCTAACAATCTGAAGACGATAGCCCTTGAAGACGCACAGCGAACCCCTTGACGCAGATCCACCAGCTTCCTAGCTCCTCCAGGTCTTATCCA
Source organism: Stipa capillata (assembly GCA_019208055.1). Taxonomy (NCBI): domain Eukaryota; kingdom Viridiplantae; phylum Streptophyta; class Magnoliopsida; order Poales; family Poaceae; genus Stipa; species Stipa capillata. The sequence goes on along the minus strand of JAGXJF010003232.1, from coordinate 39,770 downwards.
ACTTGCAGTCACGGTCCTTAAACTCCATCAAGCTACCATCACCTCGCTTGCCCTCGAGCACAGCCTCGGCTTCCTCGCAACTGAGCCTCAGGAGACTAGCTCAGCTAGCCCTTCTGACCTTCACGGTTCCTTGCTCTTTTTAGGCCTCATCATCACTCAGATGTTGTCTTGATCGATCACCTGTTCATCTAAACTCCTGTTCACACTCATTGTAAACGTTAGATACATGTGAGGGTTGCCATTAACCATCAAAACCAAACCTTAGGGCTAGATAATCATCCTCCCACACTTCTTGAGACTGGATGCACTTTCACCTACACTCCACCTTTTTGCCTCATCTGCTCCAGATCCCCTTTATACACTATGTGTCAACACATGACACGGATAATTTTCTTAGAACATTATCCAGGACACCAGGACAAAACCCATGCCAAGGTGTACATGCCAGAGCGCGGCCAGAGCATGTGCACAGCACACCCGAGTGGCATCCCCTCACTTTTCCTTGCTTCCAAGCAGTAGCAGCAAGCCAACCATGCCCTGGACCTCCCCCTTGACCTCCTCATGAGCTGCCACCATGTCCAAGCCATCCGGGCCCCCCTACCACCATGCCAATCAAGCCAACGGGTGACACACCCCTTCCTCCCTTGCTCCTCCTATTTAAAGTAGCACCCAAGCCGCATTGCAATCTCATTCCACTCCCCTCCCCTGCAACTAACCACTGCCATCTTCCTTTGCATTGCTAAGACTCCGTTCTTCCTCCTTCCGAGTGGCGGTGCTCTGTTCGTCCCACTGCTAGGTGGGCCAATTTTTTTCCTGAAGCAGTGAGCGGTAAGTAGCAGCTATCGCTGACCAGTGGGCCTCGGCCTCCCACCGAGCCCAACGTCGGACCAAGTGGCGGTGCCCATTTTAATTCCCACGACCACTGCATTAAAGGCACACTCGTGCTGTCCAAATTAATCCTAGGAATTTTAGGGCAGTATATGGACACTACCTAGGCCTCTACACCCCTCCAAAATCTTTCCCAATTTTTCTTTCAAACATATCTTTGAAATTCAAACATGTTTGCATATACATAGAGAAAACGTTGTAATTATTTACGGAGTAGGGTTTCTCTAAATTGCCAAAAATATTTAGGGCTATTTTCTAGAGCACTTTAAATTGACATGAACATATCATATGCACCATTTGATTCTTATTTGGAGTTCTTGACATCGCTACTTATTCGCCGTTCTTTTTAGAGTGTAGTTACCGACGCACCGGATTCTCTCGAGGAGGATCCTGGGTTTCTGCAGAATCAATACCAGGGGGAATACCAGTACCCCAACTCGCCAGGCAAGCATCACCGCCTTGATCATGTTGAACCTGATTATTTCAAAACTTACTTATGTTGATTGTGAACCCTGCATGCTATGTTGATAATACCACTATCTTTGTGTTAGACTTAGCTATGACCTAGTATTGCATGTGATCAATAAACCCTCCTTTGTCGCCTTAGGACTAATCCCTTTAACGGTATAGTCTTACCGTCTGGAACATAGGGTATAGTAGCTGAAGCTAGTGCCAGCTTAACAAAAATGGAACTTTGGTCATATGTTATGAAACACTTATTCTTGTGAAGAATGGAGCCTCAGGGAGGTGTCCATCATCATGGGGAAAATTGTTTGTGAAAAGGTTTTTCGACAAAACCCTAAATGAAAACCGGAGTTGATTTGGATTCAGGTGAGAGACATAAGGTGGTGTTTGGAGGAATAATTGTCAAAATGAGGATGCCTTAGGTGGCATCGTTAGTAATCCAGTCCTGTGTGTCTTGGGATTAATTGGAGTCTTGCTCGAATTAATTAAGGACTGAATCTAAGTGTCGCTCGGCCAAGTTTGTGTCGTACGTCCACATGTCCTTTATGGGAAGGACTCGACCAAGTAGTCTATTTGGTACTAGCGTACGAACCCGTGGGCAAAAGGTAGGAAGTGCAGAGAGTGGGTAGACTCCAGAGAGCCTTCTCGTGGTTTAGCGTAGGAAGTTGTTCGACACAAAGACGAGTTGGCATTGTGCTGCGGTTTAGCAAGCAGTGCGAGAACGGCTCATTTGGCGAGTTCGTGGTTAGGGCTAAGTGGATAGAAAGGTCCCGTTGTGTAATCCCTGCCGGTATACCTCATGAAGTGTACTAGTTAGCGCTTGGCAACAAGGGAGGACCACATCTTGTGGGTAAAGCCGTATAGGCTCTGCAGAGTGTTAAAAATCTATTCGAATAGCCGCGTCCGCGGTCATGGACACAACTTGGGTTAGGCCACACCCTGATTAGACTGGCTTCGATTTAAAAATGTGGGTCATGGGTTTAAGGACGCAGGCTGTTGACATCGATTTTGACGTGAACCGACAACTATATAGAAATATAATAATGAATTGATTTTAACAGCTAAACTCCGTTACTATGCAAACATTATAAAATTATCATTAAAATATTAGCCAATAACTCTTGATCAAACGTCACGCTAATAATAAAAGATCGTGCCAGTAAAATGTAGACTCGGATCGTCAACCGAATGTCAGAGACGCATAGTCATATGGAGGACATCTCTTCGCACATTTAAAAGAGAAGCACATGGACCTCGTAGCAACTAAATATACTTGCTCCTAAGTCATGAGAAAATAAATTGGAAATAAACCGCATGCATGAGATAATTACGCATCCTTCTAATTATAGAGAATAATTATCATATTAGATCCTGATACTTAGCTGGTTGATTAACCAATTGAAAGTTACCAGCTGGTCCACATGGCAGTCAAAGAATCACACCATCTTGACTCACGTTCACTCCATGCATGCAGGTGCTAAACACCTCAGTGATTCATCAAGTTTTAAAAGAAAAGAGATAAGAAGATCATGTCCACGTCACGTCAGCAACGGCTAATTAATCAGGAACAGACCCACGACTCACTCAGCGTTAAATAGTGAGATATGCATATGTGCATGAATTAATTAAGTTCTTTCCTAATCAATAAAATTCAGAAAATGATGTACCACGTTCAAAGAAATGGTGCATGGCATGGATGCCCCGATCATGTACATGCATGCACAAAATTAGTGCTCTAGGCAGTTAATTAATTAAGTATCGGCAAGACCCACAATTCAGCCTAAGAACTCTGACCCAAGAAAGCGGCGTATGGGTGTATGCATGCAAGGAGTTAACCTTCTTTAACTATTTGGTCACGGCCCACATGCCAGCACAAAAGAAATGTTGTTAGTCTACACTAGAGCACGGTTCAAAGTATACATCGTGTGCACGCGTCGTGGGCTGTGAAAATAATTGGTTAGCACACGTCCGCCCATTAAACGAGAAAAGAAAATTTAGAGAAAAGGGAAATTGAAAGGAGGAGTTGCCATAACCACTATGCACGACGTCTCTCGTCCCTTTATAAATAGGGGTGCAGGATCAGATTAGAGGAGGCTGGTTCATAGGAAGGTGAGAACTGTGCTGCTTTCTACTTCATCCAAAACAAAGCATACAACGTGAGAGGAGAGGCTTGAAGAAAAGAGGAGAAGGTTTGGCATCTTCAAAGAGGTGAGATTATGGCTTCCCTCTAGCCCTTGGTTTGGCCATGGCGGTACAAACCAATGAGTCTTCTTCATCTTTTCTTAATGTTTTAGCCCTTGGTTCGGCCATTGCGGTACAAACCAAGGAGCCTTGCTATTCTCATTTCTCGCGGCGTTTCTTTTGATTTTGTTGTCTCCTTTGATTTGGTCCCGTTAGCGATACAAAGCAAGATCAAATGAGTGCTCAAACCCCGTTGCTTGGTTCGGTCCCTATTCATGGATACAAACCAAGGATAAAATATGTGTGAAGACCCCATGAAATTCTCCTTGGTTCGGTCCTCGAAATGGATACAAACCAAGGTTGGGATGAATAAAGGTCTTGTTCTTGGTTTGGTCCTCAAAATGGATACAAATCAAGATAGGTATAAAATATACACTGCAAAGGTAAAGCGCGGCAAAGTTGAGCTTAAAGTTGAGCTTAAAAAAATATTAAATCGTAAATACTATAACACGAGCAATGGAGAACACATAATAATATGTAATCTACTCCTTGTTTGGTTACGCTACACGCGGGTGTCACATTAGCACCACCAGCATTAGTAGTAATACAAACAAGGAGAAATCCAAACTTCATTTTGGTTACGCTACACATGGGCACCACACGAGTGCTACGTGATGTTAGTGATAATACAAATAGAGAGATGTCATAAAAAAATCATATGCCACACATAGCATGCATAGGCTAAAAAGCATAAACACCATGCTTCGCCAAAACTAGTCTAACTTCATTTCGGTCACGCTACACGTGGGTGTCACATTTGCATCACGATGTGTTGGTAATAATATAGGTGAAGCAAAACTTAATAGAAGTGATTCTTGTCATGTAACAGGCCTTAAGAATCACTAAAACTATATCATAAAGCTTCACTTCAGTTATGCTACTCGCGAGCATTATGTTAATGTTGCACGGTGTTAGTAGTAATACGGGTGGAGCAAAACTATGTAAAACATACACTCTATATCACAAACATGTAACCTTCATGTCGGTTACACATCAGCAACATGTTGCCACGTGCTAAGATATACACTCTAAAGCATAAGCACGATACTACAAAATACCCATGGGTAAATCCAAGTCTCCTTAAGCAGGTGTTAGTCATCGACGACGAGAAGATTTTCTTTTACATTTTTGTAATAGTGATATGTTGTAGTCTGCTGTAATAGACATGTTGGAATTCTTAATCAAGAGTTTTCTCGTGAGAGATGTAATTAACAGAGTTTTTATATAAATGTAAGAATTTTGGAAGTAATGGACTCGCAATACCTGATTTTTTTTGTCTTATTTACATTTACGCATTAAATTTTACTTAATTTGTCTCTATGACGTGGACGCGGATTCCCGCCCCATTTCCCGTCATCACGGACATGATGTGCCCGCAGTGTGCGGCATGAGATACGGGTCAGTAGCAGGAGCCGCAGAAGTGTGATTGAGGTCGTGCCACATGACGGTGGTGCGAGAAATTGGTATGAACGATTGGTGTGAAGCTGTAGGAAGCGGTAGCTGTTATCTACCGTCTGGTTGAATTTATCATCGAATGAGGTTTGCAAAAATGCCTTTCAATCTATTACCGTATTATTAAGAACTTACTTTTCACACCATATGCAACCTGATTGTGTGGCACCATTCAACATTAATATGGACCTGATATTTCTTGAGAAGAAACTTGTTATAATGGCACCACTGATTTGTTATTGAGCTTAACACCATTCTTGTAGATGAAACGACTGTCATTGCGCTGTTTGTAGATGGGAAATCCTTGCTCATCAATGTAATTTTCATTTTGGAAAGACTTGGGATAATTTTTTGAGCACACATCATTTTTCATGCAAGGACACTGGTTATTATCTTTGCCACATGGACCATGGATCATGAACTTTGAAACAAGGGCATATCCTAATGGGTCAGTGAGAATGTCAGGTATTTCAACACTAATTAAAGAATCAATGGTGGCCAATGTTTTTGTTTTATCTCTACTATTTCGCCAGGGCAGCACATGTGCATGTGGTAGGCCTCTTTTCTGAAATTCGGTGCTGTGTAACACTACAAATAATAACAGGGTATTACTTGTTTAAACAAGCAACAAGTATAAACAAAAAGAGAGGCAAAGATGTTTTGCACATAATTGAGAAAAGAATGGCAAGCACCTGCTATCACAGGACCAAAAACCACGCCAGATTTGATATTATGTATGAATTCATCTTTCTTCATTTTGAAAACCCGATTAACTATATCAGGCCGGTCAGATGGGAGCTAACCTGGCTCACATTTGAGGGCCTCAACAATTTCTGGCCATTTTGTATACAGGTAAAGGTACTAAAAGTATCAGGGCTACCATGCACCCGGAAAATGGCCATGGCGTCCTGATAGTTTTGTACATAGTACCTCTTATCACCGGTGAAAGTCCCTGGCATCACAGTTTTCCTACCCACTTTCTCACCCTCTATGCAACCTTGACCTAATGCATCACTTATGCTCTTGAAACTTTCAGACCTTAGCTCATCCTGTTTGTTAACAAGAAACCAAAGGCGATTCTCCTCTAAGCATGCAAAGCAATTAACCTGTAATTGGCTCATAGCCCTACCACAACATGTGATTGGATCGTAGCCCTACCACAACATGTGAATGGATTGTATTGGTCAGGTCTATAATGGTAGCAATGTGCATTGTATTCTTGGTTGAGAAGCTTGCTCACAATGCATACCCACCTACAAAGCCCCCATAGTTGCACCGTCAAAATCAAGAACGAACACAAATGGAGAGCTGAAAAGGGGAGGAAGGAGAGGATATGGAAGGAACAACCTTATAAAGGGGAGTCCACGCCTCGTCCGGTGCACCCGACGTCATCTTCCAAATGGGGAAGCAATGACAACCGGATAAGCACAGTGGGCAGCTAGGCAAACAGCAAGTGAGCGTGTGGTGAGAATGGCATCTTTAGTCGCTCAGCCTCGACCAGACCACTGCTGTACACCGAGCACCATCGGTGAGTGAAGAGGCGGGTCCACTGCACAGCGACCTCCCTGCCTCGTCCAACGCACCGCCATATGTAGCGCACAACCGAGCAGAAGCCCAACCACATTGCACAGCCGCCCTCCACTGTCTCGACCAAACCACCGAGCCCCGGCCCCAGTGCACAGCCCTCCTCCTCTATCTCGATCAGACCATCGCCGTACCCCGGCCCAAGCGCACAGCCACCCTCCTCCACCTCGACCAGACCGCTGCCAGACACGCGCATCACGAATGAGACCTCAGGCCTATTTTTTATGGTAACAAGAGCTCAGACCTCCTAATCTCATCGCTTTCTATCTCTGTGACCAAAACAACCAAGAAATAGGTCGGCCTAGCAAAACCTAAATAAGGCCTAGTTAACCAAAAGCCTTTGTTTCATCTAGCGGAGTAGCACCGCATCAGATAACACGGCCTATTTGCGACACTCAGCACGTGCGGTGCACATGGACGCTCGAATCGGTAAGTGAGCTCGCCCCTGGAGCGATCGTGGTCGCAGAACGTGTGGATCCAATGGCACGAAATTGCTGTCTCGCGAGGATAGCCTGAGAGAGCTGCTAGGTCGCTCCACTTTGCTATCCTAATTTTACGTGCTTAATTAAGACAAATGTGTAACAATGAGGGCACGAACGAGGAGGATTTGTACAGCTGGAGAGCAAAGACTGAGACAACATAGACTCGTTTTTTTGCAAACATATATGATATAACTTGGTATCTATTGTTTTAGTTCATTTGTTATATTTATGTGAGAAACATAGCAATCAACTTTTCCCTCCATGCTTGTGGAATTACCTCTCTACGGTTATCTTAGCAAAAACTCAAATCACATTGCACAATCTGAAAATGGGCTGAATGGTTTCAATTTTTGGCCGTAATTTTGTACATGTTGTTCTGTTATCTTGTGGAATTATATGCTATTCTTTAGGTTGTTTTGGGTTGCATTTCTAATATATTGTTCATCATCTATCTTCCTTCGTTAGTTCTATGTTGTAGGTGAAATGATTGTCGATTGGCAGTCCTGGTGGCGAAGGAGCCTTGAAGTTTTTCTTTCAAGATGCATGATATATTGAGACTTCTATTCATGTGTTTTCATCACTATGTTGTCTAGTATACATATAAAATGTGTGTGCATAGGTTAGTGTCTTCAGTATCTTTAGGTTAAACACATGATTGATATATTCAATTTATTTCAAACAATTCTAACGTGGAAACACAAATTTAATTGTGACCAATTATTTCGTTTGTATCTAGCTTTGTATTTTCCTTGATAATTTATTAGAAACTTCCAATGAGTGGCAACAAAATAGAGCCGTCACGGAAGAGCACGCCTTTTCATTGTAGTGTATTGCATAGTTGCCAAAGATCTCGGTTTTTTGTGCTGGCATATATATCCCTTGATAATTTGGCAAAAAGTCCTTATGACGAAACAAAACGTAAGAGGAGAGAGAAAAGACCGGACTAGATTAGTTAATTCAATTTCTAGTTGCCCTTGCTCCACCACAACGGAGAGCAACGCACACCTATAGAGATTGCAACGGATCATTATTCATATGATGTCTTCACATCTCCATCTCGATTTAGCTATCAGGAGAATGGTCCCCAATAATAAAAGCTTAATTGAAATAATATTGGATTCATCTCAAATGCTTATCATGGGTTAAGTACAAACATGAAAAAGTTACTAATACAAAATACTATAAAGTAACAGCAAATTAATTATAGATTATACAAAAATACGTGAGATTGAAAACACCTGTGTTTTTTTAATGTACAATTTACCAATTTAAACATATACAAGTAAATAGCAAAAGTATCAGAAAGCTACCATAGTATGTCGGGGGAACGTTAACATCCTTACTACAATAAACTCGTCGTGCTCCCAACAACAACAGTAGCGATGATATTGGATCGGATATGAAAAAATATTGCTCATCTTACACAAGTTACCTGTTATCCCTTGTTATGGTGCTACCGTGATCATCAAAATATAACAAAACATCTTCAAATTTCTAGTAATTTCAAGTCAGAATCCGACCTGTACATCGAGAGGAGAAAATGACGAATCCTATCGTGAACAGTAGCCGAAGCTAATTGGCTGGTAGTATTCACAGCACCATTTGGATGTTTCGATCGAATTTGTCCTTTTTCTTACTTCACTCACCGTAGCACACCGGCCTTGGGTTCAAGGCTGACGTCACCCACCCTCCTCCGCCTCTCTCCCATTCAAGGCATTGCTGTTCTATGGAGCGGCTCAAATCGGCGGTGCCGGCTGATCTCCGGCGAGCCGTCGGCGAGGCCACGGCCGTCGAACTCCCTTCCACCACCTCCCGCCTGCTCTCCTTCCTCGACGGCCTCCCTCTCTTCCACCAGGTAACCACCATGCCCGCCCCATCCCGCCGCTCCATTGTTTTCTGCGTGCTCCTCTTTCCTACGGGGCACTAGCCACTAGCGTGTCTCAGTGCGTTTTTCTTTACGTGTTGCTTGCGCAAGGTCATCGGCGAGCTGACCGAGCCGGAGCTCGCGCTGTGCCGCAAGGACAAGGGGAGGGCAGTCGAGCTGAAAGGCCGGGGCAATGCGTGCTTTTCCAAGAGGGAGTTTCAGCAAGCGCTTGGGTTCTATTCGCAGGTTTGGGTTTTGTTACCCTGTTTCTTCCTCTTGTTCTTGGTTCGTAGGATGTGGCTTTCGATTTGATCGGTGGTAGAGGAATGATGTAAAAATCGAGTGATCCCTGGTGAAAGAAGGAAGGTTTTGCTGGTTCACAATAGAGATTAGAGAACTGTAATTTGGGCACGCAAACTTGTCAGTTGCGGCTCATTATTCTAATACGTTGTACTTGTGAAAAGGAGAATTTTTGTGTTCAGCAGTGAAATTTTTTTGGTTGTTACTTGTCTAGTCGTTAAATAGTGGCACCTTGACTTAGGTTCTGTTTGGCATTGCGGTAAATTTTCAAAGCGCTTATTTGTTTCTATCTATGGATATAACAGTTAGTTGGAAACATCTTTTTTTGAGGTATAACAGAAAAATCTTTTTAGAACTAGTAAAGATTCCCCTAACTAACTTCAGCGCAGTTCATGACAGCAACCATAAACTAAGCCTTAGAAGAATCGATCCCCACTTCCTTTTTAGTGCCATTTCTTATGTAGCTCATTGATTAATGGTCTTTCTTGATGATAGCATACTGTTTGGCATTGTATTTGTACAGGCGCTACGTTATGGCCCGATTAGTTCTGATGGCATGGATGCGAACTTAGTAGCTACATTATATGTCAACCGTGCCTCTGCCATGCATGTGAGTCTTCGATTTATCTGTTTGCAGAATCTGGACACGTTTGATGCAATTCTCTATTCTACTACATGGATTGTTTCTCAAAATACAGTGAATATCTTGGAAGGCAGGTTCTAAATTTGTTCCTGCTATATTTAAGTCGCATTGCTAAAAATGATTTACGTCCTATCCTACCGTCTGAGGAGTCCATGCATTCTAATCATTTTTCTGAACTTAGCAGAAATTGGGTCTCCTGGAAGAGGGTCTACGGGATTGCGACAGGGCTATTGCTATTTCACCTAATTATGCTAAGGTAATAGAAGTATGAAAAGTTTTAACTCTGTCTCATGCAAATTATGTTATGGTTTTTTGTGCTGTCTCTATTTTTTGGACTTCAAGCTAAAGCATGGAAGCCAAGTTACTGTTTTGATTTCTTCTGTTTCTGTGTTTCAGGCATGGTACAGAAGGGGAATGGTGAATGCATCGTTGGATTATTATTCATCTGCCATACATGATTTAGAGGTTGCATTAAGCATGGAAGTGACTTCTTCTGGAAAGACCAACATAGAACAAGAGCTGAAGTTGGTTTTACTAAAGCATCAAAATGTGAATGAAGTTGGAACGTCAAGCAATGATTGCAAGGATGCAGGATTGCCACATACAGGTTGGATCTTTTGGTAGGCATACAGTTTTTTCTTGGTTTGGCACTTCATACTAAGTGACAGATATTATTCTGACAACTGGCAGCAGAAACACATAAGGTTGTTCTAGAGTGTATCTCAACACCCAACAAAGGTAGAGGAATGGTGTCTCCAAATGATATTTCTCCAGCCTCACTGATTCATGTTGAGGATCCTCTTGCTGCGGTATCATTAAGGCCCATCTCTTCAGTTGTTTACACAAAATGTATTTGCAGAGGCTATACCAAGTTGCCTAAGTTCGTTGTGTAGTTCACATATGAATTGGATAAGTTATTTATTTATTTGAGGTGCATACTAGGTTGTATTATGAAGCCAGGCATTTAGCTTACCTGTATGTGTGTTTGCAAATAATGATTAATTATTGTTTCTGATTACAAATTTCTCAATAAGCTTGAACTGAAGTTCTGTATGCCTCTTACTTGCAACAATTATATGCAGATTATCATGAAATCTTGCCGGGAGACTCACTGTCATCATTGCTTTCGTGAAGCTCCTGCAGATGTTGTATTCTGCCCTTTGTGTACAATACCAGTTTACTGTTCAAAAAGGTGCCAGGAGCAAGCTGTAGGAGAAATTTCTTGGAATCAAGATACTTTTCTTGAATTTAACAATCATGCTGTTGATCTTGCAAAATTGAGCATAACTTCTACAATGTGCAAGACTCAAAACTCTAAACAGGTTGCTGAACATAGGCACGAATGTGGAGGTGCCCATTGGGCAGCTGTTTTGCCAGCTGATATAGTTTTAGCTGGGCGAGTAATGGCACAATACATTGATAAAAGAATGCTGGCTGGAAAGAGCTCTGTCATCTCTGGTCCAAATTTGGTAAAAACCTTATATTTTCATATGAGTTTCCCATTCTTTGATGCCTTTACCATTTAAATATTATAGAATACGTAGTTTAGGTATTGTCACGCCAGGAACTAATAAGCTAAATTAACTATTGCAGGATCTCGTTCACCACTATGATATAGATTCACCTGCTAGCAAGTTGGAGTCCCATATATATGCAATTTTCTTGTTATCATGCCTCCAAAAGTATTATAGATCAGACCTTTCGTGGAGAGACGATTCTTTATCACAGGTTGTGACATTTATTTAGAGTTTCCCTACTTATCTACATGGTTATTGCTTCAAAAGTATTCTTTGAACTTGATAGAAGTTTTAGTTTTGATTTTCTGTGTTATTATAGGAATTCATATTCTAGAGTAATTTTAGTATCAGCTCGTTATTAGCAGTATTGGACCATAGTTTGAACTTTCTGCTATACACATACACTCCTCTTTAGCACATTTGACATGTGTTGAAGCTCCAGTCAAGCATGCTTTTATATCACTTATTGGATTTTTTTAGGGGTTAATAAGCTTTCCTTGATCCTCTACAGCTAGTTCTTTTGATATGTCAAATTAAAGTCAATTCAATAGCTATTGTTCATATGAAATCCAAGGATGGAGGCCACGAATTGGCAGAGAATAAAGGGTATTCTGCAGCTGGTGATGCAGTTATGTGTTGGGTGGAACAGGTTTGTCATTTCCTCCTTTTTCTTCTCTTTCTCTGGGATCAGTACAGCATCCTATGCACTATTCAGGATAATATGCTGCTGAATATTTAATTTGTTCTCACTTTTAGATATTACATTTCTTAAACATGCAATGTTATGCTGTAAGCAGAAAACTTGGTAACATCTTTTAATTTTTAGAATTGAGAAATTCTGGGGACTATTGAAGTTATAGCTACCGTATTATGTCAAGTAGGTACTCCTAAATCGCACTACATTAAGCTGGTTGATTAGTATAGATAGTATGTCGCTGTTAAGTGTAGTTGTGCTACCATGTCATATGCTATGCTTTTACTTTGCTTTAGCTGTGACTTTCACCTGATGCTCACATTTATTCTCTTCAACATCTGTAACATGTGTTTTGTTTTGCTTACTGTTAGGTCAGGGTTGCTCAAGCTATTTACATGTCTGGTAGCCTCTTTAATCACTCGTGCCGGCCAAACGTACATGCTTATTTTCATTCACGCACTCTGCTTCTAAGGTCTACTGAATTTATAGAATCAGGAAGCCCAGTTGAGCTATCATATGGTCCACAGGTCCCTCACTCCCTCCCTCCCTCTCTTCTGTTTATGTATGTGTGACGTACTAATTGTGAGTTTATGCTTTGCACTGTCCGTGCTTATCATTTTTAGGCTGGTGAGATGGATCTTCCGGAGAGACAAAAGTCACTTCGGGAGAATTACAAATTTAGTTGTCATTGTTCAAGTTGTTCAGAGCTAAATCTATCAGACCTTGTCATCAGTTCATTTTCTTGTCCACGAAGTAACTGTCTTGGTGCCGTATCAGAATCAAATTACTACAGATCCGAAGAGAATTTTGTGCATGTTCTGCTAAGAGAATCCCATGTCTGCAAACTATCGTTGCCTGTAAGATGATTTTTCCCTCCCAACTTTTTTAACCCAAAATTTTCTCATTAGCTAGTTTGGTGGCATCAAGCCGAAATTATTTTTGTTCAGGATGTATCCAAGGTTGATTCGGATATGGAGAAGGTTGGGAAATTATATTTCAGAAATGAGGATGTCGCTTTGAACATAGATCCTGGATGTTGCATGAGTTGTAGAACACGACTTGACTTGTCTTCTGCTGTTGCTACTTCAGATAGGGCAGCATCAAAGATCAATAGGTATATTACACACTACTGCACGTGCCATTGCTGAATTTTGTTGCATCTTTCATCAGTGGGTTTTTTATCCATAGCAAAGTTGGATAACAATTACACTCACAGGTTGAAGGAACTTACAGTTATAGACGAAGTCCCTGAAGTTCTTATCACAGAAGCATTACAATCCCTAGAGCAAATCAAGAAGTTGAGGCACCCATATAGCAAGGCTCTTGCTCAGGTTAGGGTGCTCACATTACTTGCCTTTGATTGAAGTTTAGCTCCAAGCTCTCCTGGCACTTACTGTCGAAAAACATGTTTTGATTTTGAAATATGTAGGCAGAAGACACAATTGCAGAAGCCTTTGCAAACATAGGAGATCAAGAACAAGCAAGAAAGCACTGCGAAGCATCAATCAAGGTAGTCATTTTGTCATCCTCGATTATTGCTCAAATCTCTTAACTGGTTTAGGGACTAGGGCTGGAAGAAACATTAGGGGAGAATTGTACTTTGATCTTGAGCCCTTATGATGCTAAGGATGCATAGTACTCCCTTCTCTGACAAATAACAGTTATAATTATCAGCTGGGCTCCAGATGCTGGTGCGATTACAATTTTAGACTTCACCCCACAGCTTGCGATATGGTTCAGGCTTACAGAGGAAGCATCTGGAGACTTGCTCGATCTCTATCTAAATGGCTAATTCATGCTGAGCAGCACTGTTGTCGATTAAACATACTTGTTCACAACTTCACATAATCCAATTTTGAAAAAAAAATTCACTTGTTATGAAGTGCATCTTACGATGATGCAGATCCTCGAGAAGCTGTACCATCCCAAACACATCGCCATCGCACACGAGTTGATCAAGCTCGTTTCCATCGAGCTGTCTCTAGGGGACAGGGCAAGTGCAGCAGCTACATTCGCGTGGGCAGAGGCGATATTCTCGCTTTATCATGGACCTGATGCTCAGAGGGTTTTGCCGTATCTTGATGCCCTGAAAAGAACTGTCAGTGACGGGTTTATTGCAGCATCTTGATTCTTGACAGTCTCAGAAGCAGGCGATCCTCACAGCTGTGTAATCACTAGTGCACCTCCTCACTAGCAGTTACAGAATGGCCTAGCACCTATCAAGCAATGTACGTTACTTGTTGAGCTTTTAGTTTTTGCTGAGGACACAAAGGTAGAAAAGGCAGATTAGTTAGTCCCACTACGTTACGATCTTCCGCTGTAGTTCATAATATTGCTTCTGGGTTTTCTCAAGTTTATGAATTGGAATTTTCTGATTGCTTCCCGTAATTTAGAGTGTAACTTTTCCTACTGAATAGCATTGTGAACTGCTCGATGCCACTCATTGGCTTAGGGCATATATAAGACGCTTGTGCTTAAAGAAAGAATATAACTATATCATCAGACACCCATGTAAGCTTCATTTACTCTGATGCAAGCTCACTATTAGTCATACACTCATATATGGATAAGCACCTGTGCCTAATCTAGCATCGGTCATATGAAATGAGCATCTTATCTATCCTTTGTGCCAAGGAAAAACTGTTATCTTTTGCTGAGCACCCTCTAAAGTCTAAACACGTAAGTTGTACATGCTCTCACCGAAGGCATTGACGAGTACACGCTCCACAGGCATCCACAAAAGGGAAAGGCCACGAGTGCGACTGTGCGAGACGCGGGACTGAAAACCGAATGACGAAAATGCACAAAATGAGGTGCCCAAAACTGCATACGTTACACATGCAAAATTTCTTTCCATATCCAAAAATGGTTTAACGAGGCTTTGTTACAAACAGCAAATATGTTTTTAATCCCGTAAACTGCGGAAGTGAGTGTAAGTTGCAGAGAATCGTCCATCTAAATGCATGTAAATCAGATGTGCAGGTCTTCAAAAGATCGAGGCCACAAAACTTTGTCAGTTGTTTGCATCGAGTTTACTCTCAGCTTCGCTGATGATCTCGAGCTCCTCCAATAAAGTCGTAAGTTTTTCATATCATCATCCTGCTTCGCTGATGATCTCTGCGGGGCCTTCTCGCGATAGCAGTCTGAAGCACTCATTTTCTGTGACAAGGTGTCATGTTGCTTGCATTTATGAGGGAAAACGGACAGCGTTACCACTAAGAACAATAGGAACAAAATTAGTGGATTTACTAATTTAACAAGACAGCAATAGCATAATCGCACTTACTTTTGAACTTCCTCCCTCATTTTCCTAAGCATCTCATGCTCAGCTTCGCTGTTTAGAGCTCCCCGGAGCTGGAGGTACACGGCTAGATCTTTGTTTACAATATTTGTGGCCCAATCAGGTGGAGTCGGATCATCCTCTGTCAGGATCTGGAAAATTACCACTTGGATCAGAACTTTGCTTTTCTTATTTAGGTGCTTTCGACTTCACCAGATTAGAAATATGTATATATCTCACGTTACTGACAAAGGTGAGTGCTATGTGCCATTTATACAGCAAGAGCAAGGCATACATGGTTACTTGCGGTACATAGATCTTCCTTCCCAATCGATTTTTCAAGCCTTAAAGAGGCGAAGAAAGTGCAAGAGAAGACAGAAATAAGCATAGAAGTTGCATGATCCGTCGAACTTAAGAGATGACTAGTAAGATACATGTGCATTGCAACGGGATAAAAGAGAGATGTTTAAAGACATTGATAAAAGAGTTGCTCTATTTTCTAAATAGACATGTTAAAAGTAACACCTATACGGTTTTTTATAGCAATTGTTGGCGTTTTTCTCTCACTTCCTTTTCTCTCTAGTGATCACATGTTTTTTCCTCTCTCTTCATCCCCTCCTCAACTTTGTCCTTGACTTTGTTGTTTCTTCACTCTGCCATCATCCTGATCCAATCCCCGTCGCTCCACCGTTATGTGCGTGCCTTTTTCAACTTTGATGGACCTCCGTCACATTTCCCATCACCTCCAACTGTAACACTCTAAAATTAATTAAAGAAATGTTAGAGTTATTAAAAATCAAAATTGACCGAAAACTAATAATGAAGGGATAAATTTAACTTTTTAAACCATGCGTTGAATCAAAGATTCAAGAACGTAGTTGTATTCCTCTCATCGCATCGGTCGAGATAGAATATAAATTTGTTCAAATCGGGGGTCTAACGAATTTTGGAGAGTCCGATCAATATAGACCGTCAAATTTCATTTATTTCCTAATCTAACTCAATCTCGAAAAAAGAAAACAATACAACCCATCCCAACCCATACTCTCTCTCTCCTCTCATTCACCCTCTCTCCAAGCCGCCGCCGCCTCTTTCCGTGCCGCCACCTCCGTGCAACGTTGCCGGTAGAGCTATTACTCTACCTACCCTAAATCGAACTTCTTGATAAAATTTGGGTCACTTACCCTCACTTTGGTCGTAGTTTTCGAATTAAGCTCGCTATTTTAAATTTCAAAACCGTAGATCAAATACTGGACATGATTTCTTCCAATTACATCCATCAATTGTTATATACGAATTAACTAGAGACTACCTTTGCAGCATAAACCTTGAATTTGACACGAATTCATTGAATTTGACCAAACTTCTGAAATTCTCTTCTTCTTCCTCCTTCCTTTTTCTCCATCTCCTCTCCAATTGAGGCAGATAATGAATTAACTTCTCTTCGTCTCTTCTGCATATATTCATTCTACAGTGGCTTCCTATTAATCTTACGTAGTAGGGCTCTACAATACTGTTCTCCGAAAAAATAGAACTAGAAGATCAAACCCTCCGGTTCATTCCTAAGTTATCCTGAAAAGAAGTATTTACCTGTACAACTGAGGGGTATTCTGATATCATAAAGGAATCTTTCCTACGAGCCTCTTTAGGCTGAGGAAGGCGCTGCCAAAGCTCTTCTGTTACGTAAGGCATGAATGGATGGAGCAGATGCAAACCAGTGTACAGGCATACCCATAATGTATCTCTAGAAGAACGCTTGCAGATTCAAACTCTTGAGATTGATCGAAGTAAGGTTTTATTGCTTCTATAAATACGCCATACAGTTGGTATTGCCACCAAGAGTATATAGAGGATGTCGCCTCAGAGAATTTATATGCTTCTAATGATGACACTGTCTTGCCAACAGCCTTATTAAGTACTGAGAGTATCCATTTGCAGACAGGTGGCATGGAACAGACCGCAACAGTTGCTGGTGGGGTGTACTGATCTCCAAACTTGATCATGGCAAAACGAATGGCGTTCCACAGTTTATTACACCGTTGTCGGTACCCATGCACTCTCTTGATATCCAGGTTTATCTTGTCAGACTGGCAAATACTAGAAATTTTACTACAATAATTTGCAATAATAATAAAAATAATGATAAAAACTGGTGATAAGTATAACCTGAGAAGTATAGGATATCAGGGCGAAACGAAGGGCGTCGGTACCACACTCTGGAATACCGTCAGGGAAATCCTTCTTCTGGCCTTCTTTTGCCTTTTCTAACTCATCTGTGTCCAGATTGCCCTGTTCCAACTTTTTCTGAAGACCTTCTAGTGTTATACCATTTATTACATCAATGGGATCAGTTACATTTCCTAGGGACTTGGACATTTTGCGGCCATGTGCATCACGAATAATTGGATGCAAGTAGATCTGAGAAACACAAAAGTAGTTATGAGGCAATGTTTAATCATTGTGAAGTTACAGCATCATGATTCACCATGACACCATGTGCGAATGAAGTTTCCAGTGACGACTCACTACAGAATTGGTGTGCTAAACAAGGACTAGGAACCTTGGTGATAATAATTTATTTCAATGCTAGGTGATCATACAGAAACGCGCTGCTTGCAAGTGGCCGCGTGGGTGATGAGAAAAATAGATGCAGCAAAATATGTCAGAGCTTTTTGACAGGGAAATATATCAGAACTTGTCAATCTAGAGTTCATTAAGTAGGATATAAGTGCAAGTCAAGAGAAATACATGGTAGAGAAGACAGATGGCAAACTGATGGCACATGACAAAAAGGGTCAAGCACTGGTGGATGTTTTCAAAAGGGCAAACTGATGGCACTTGACAAAAAGGGTCAAGCACAGGACCCCCAACATCAACAATGATTCATTTTTGTTTTAGCAGTAACAGATCGTCAAGTTCAATGTAAGCAGGCTTCTGTCCAGATCGTGGTTCTACACTACAGAAGCAAAGCAGATAATAGCTACTGACAAGACAAGAATTTGGCATAACTGTGATTGCGTAGATTGGAACCAGAACTATCTCAGAACAAAAAATTTAACCTAAATATTACCTTTTGAAACGGCAAATCACCACCGAGTAGCTTTCCCATCATCACCATCCTTGCTACCCAAAAGAAGAGGATGTCCAATCCATTTTTGAGGACAGAAGTAGGGTAGAAAGTACTAAGATCAGCTGTATCGTCTGACCAACCAAGTACAGATAATGGGAAAAGGCCAGATGAAAACCATGTATCCAACACATCAGGATCTTGATCTAACTGATATTTCTTCCCTGGATACCTCTGTTTTGCCTCCAGGATTGCATCACTTTCATTTCTTGCGACTATCCAGTGATCAATGTATAAACCCATGTCTTTCTCTTTGTCACCTTCTAATGTCACATACCAAGCAGGTACACGATGTCCCCACCAAAGTTGTCTTGAAATACACCAATCACGTATGTTTTCAATCCATCTGCAACACTCAGAACGGTAGTGATGGATGGATTATCCGTCTATTGATTTTGTAATTTAGGAATCGGGAAAATAGCCTAAACTGACCATAAAGAAAAGAAGCATGCCTAAAGTAAGGAAAATAGGATGTACCTATACCAGTCTTGCTCATATTGTGGTGGAATGATCTCAATCTCTTCGGATTTCACAGCATCAAGAGCTGCCTTTGCCATGCTACTACAATTAACAAACCATTGGGGCTTGATCATTGGCTCCACGATATCATTAGTTCTTGAACAACGACCCAAGCTCATCTCATTCTTTTTCGTGTCTTTGTCAAGACCCTTAATTGACAAGTGCAAATAGATTATACTTTGGCAATTACTAAAACAATACATGACAGAAAGGATGGGCAACAAAGAAGGATAAATAATCAGGCAACAAGATTAAACTTTCAACAGAAACAACTTAATCAACCATCTTTGCGCAGATATCCAGTATAGCATTAATGAAACAGGGTTATCATATATTATGATAATGCCAGCTCAAAAACAGAGCTGATGCAGGCTAAAAAACTTTAACAGAGTCAGCTATGCATATACCATACATAGAACGCAAATCAAGATACCATATTTCTGAGGAAAAAATGTCAATGTAATGTTCCATACCTGTCAAATGGCTCGTCAATTGCAATAAAAGTAGGAAAAACTGAGAAACAGAAAAAAAGCACAACAGTGTTGTTGCTCATAGAAATGATACACCTTTTCCAAAACATTGAAGATAAGCAATAAAAAATTCCATACAAATGCATGCTACATGAACATCGCAGAATTGATTGTAAAGAAAAATGGTATAAAAAATCTAGTAATACCTTTGCCTTTAGTGCATCGATAACTGCAGCTCGAGCGGTGAAACATGGCATTCCCTCAAATTGTGGACCTCCATTTTCATTTATGTTGCCATCATTAGTGAGAATATTGATAAACACCATTTCCCAACCTTGAAGTCATTGGGATCATGAGCTGGTGTGATCTGCATACAGATAGCAGCGAAATAAAAAATAGAGATAAGAGTGGGTGCTGATTGCTGAATGCCTTCATGTAAGTAGTGCAATTAGGGAAATATAGATCAAGCTATCCAAACGACCTCTTCAGGTGAGCATACCTACCTTGACAGCGCCAGTACCAAAAGTGGATCCACCAACTCAGCATCACAAATTTTTTCGAGTTTTCGGCCATTAAAGGGATGGAGGGCATATTTTCCATGCAAATGCTTATATCTTTCAACCTGAGGATGACCAGCTATAGCAGTATCACCAAGCATTGTTTCTGTTCTTGTTGTTGCAACGATAATTTCACCCAACCCTTCTTCTAGAGGATAGGCAAAAGATATCAAAACACCAAACTGAACTGGGGTGCTATAACCAGGAACCTCTAACAAAGTCTCTTCCTTAAGGTCCACATGGTCAACCTGAAAAGACAGTGATTGAAACATAAATGTAATCCTACTCACACATGCAAGGAACCAAACTGTCCATTATACTGCAAAAATGTATGTCTCATGTACCTCAATATCAGAAATTGATGTACGAAGTGTGGAATCCCAGTTCACGAGACGAACATCCCTGCAAAGGGATAAATCATCCAAGAGGTAATAAGGTAAGATGGAAGGATTCCAAACAACACATGATGAGCAAATGCATAATCTTAACACAACCAAGATACCAAAAACAACAGTAAGTTCAATTATGGAACCAAGATACCATTTCAATTAATTAAGTTAACAGGGCAATTCATTTCATGCCACTGTAAAATTTCAAAATTTTGTATGTGCCACTCGGTGTCTCATTGGCATGTGAGCTACCTTGTGTAGCCTCGCGATGCAAAATTTCAAAATTTTGTAGTAGTATGTAGAGAGTTTTCCCTTGAATTAAACAAGAGACAGAGCAGAGCACTAAATCCAAGAAAATCACTTATCAATACAAACATTTACTCCGTTAAACAAAAAATCACTTATCAATACAAACATTTACTCCGTTAAATGATTATGAATTCATTACTGGTGAGACAATATACAAGGGGTCAGAAATCAAGTGCTTACCTCAGATAGAAATTTATCACGCCCTAGATCATGCCTTGACAGCTTTGTCTCATGCATGAGCTTCTTTTCCACCACCACCTGATATTGAGGGAAGCAATTTTGTTAGATGAAATTTGCTACAGTGAAAGTAGTAACAAAGGAACAGTCAGATAACAATCAACAATTCAACATAATGTTTGAGTATATGTCAATTTGAACTCAGGCTAATAATACCAGGCTGTGAGCAACCACAAAAATATAACTCTTGCAGAAGATGCTGGGACCTTGGCACCCAATACATATGTTGTATGCATTGAAATTTATCACTTATCAGCCAATAGGAAGCATAGTAGACCTGTGTAGCTATGCCAGCATGGTCCATTCCAGGAACCCATAAAGCATTATAGCCTGACATCCTCCGCCAGTGAATCATAGCATCCTGCATTGTTGTCAATGCAAGAAACAAAAGAACATCAACACCAATACTGATAGGAGCAAAGAAAAGGGCATCAAGATAAACAATCACTACCTCAATAGCCACTGTAATTGCATGGCCTATGTGAAGAGCTCTGGCAGGACCTGAAAAGTACTTAGTTATTGTCAGTCCTGTGTATTTCAGAGTAATAAGGAGAATAACACTAATCAATCCTCATTTGTATATTTCCTGTAGAAGATTTACTGTGTGAAATCAGCTTATGAACAATTCACATAGTGATCGTGATAAATGTTTATCCTGAAGATAATCATGTCCCGATTGGGTTATGGAGGGACTTACTATTGTAAATGATGGCTTTGAGCTTGCTGCGTCTGCTTCAAAATACCATGATGATTCCCACCGAGTATACCATCTGCATGGTAAAAGGAGAAGCAGAAAAGATACTTCACTGTGAAATTTCTGATGATGAATTCCAAAAGTTCGGATGATATGATTCACTAAAGTGAGAAGATGCATACGATTTCTCAACAGCAGCCGGACTATATTGTTTGGCCATTTGAGAGGCAAGCAGTTTCTTCTGTCCAGCAGGAATATCTGGATCAATGAAATCCTCGGAATTCTCATCCATGGCACCTTTCTTCTTTTGCTTCTTCTCATTCTTCTTAGGTCCATCATATGCTGCTTGTGCTTGGACCTACAGACATCATATGCTGCTTGGGCCTACAGACAATCACATCAGTACTAAGAAGAGGCCAGTCAAACACAATCTCTCCTCGAAATCGAGCAACGAGTTAGTGTCGCCACCTGGAGCCTAGCCATCTCCTTCTGCTTCGCCTTGAGCTTCTTCTCCTCCTCCTCTTTCGCCTGTCACACAACACACTTGACCCCTGGGTGAAACTGCTGCCACACGAAATTCGACCAATATCTCTACCCGATCGTCAAAAGCACAGATAGAATGAGTACCTTCTGATCTTTCTTCAGCTTCCTTTCCAGCTCCTTCTCATCGAGAGGATTCGAGGTGGAAGAGGGGACAGGCGGATTGGGTTTTGGGGCCTGCGGACCGTCGGATTCACGCGTCTCTTCGTCCGCGAGCTGCGTCCGCCGTCTGATCCGTGGCTGCCTTCTTATGGGATTCGTGCCGGGCAAGGAATCTGCTAAATTTAGCGAGTTTTTTTCTTAGTAATATTTTTTATTCAGAAATTATAAAAATATTACTAGACTTCAAAATTTTGTAAAAATGACCTCAATCGCACCTAATATGGCGATTAGGTCCAATCACCACCTGGTGTGGCTATTAGGATTGATATCGCCATGCGGGCTGACGATTCACTAAATAATCACCACTTGCAATGGCGATTGGTCGAAATCGCCATCTATAGTAGCGAAAAGTCAAAATAGTCACCTCCAATAATGTTAATGGGTGGTAGTGCGGCCGCAATTACCATACCGCGTGGTGATAGTGCACATAGTCAACCGTTGGGCTCGGTTAGCAGGGCGCAAGGTAGCAGTTATTGTCAATCGCCAACCCGCATGGCGATTGACAGTTATCGTCATTGCGTGTGGTCATAAGGGCTAATCGCCATACCAGGTGGTGATTGATGTCTTTTTTGTAAAATTTTAAAGTTGGTAATATTTTAGAATTTTTTTAAAAATATATTATTTAAAAAAACTCAAATTTTGGCCATCGTGGTGAAACGTTGTTGGCAGCGTTTGATTCGTGCTCAAGTTTTAGCGCGGCATATGCTTAGTTCGAGTGTAATTTGTTGCTCAAAATGTATTAGTCCTAGCTCTAGGTACGACCAAATTTCGACTACCGCGAAATTAGTACGGTCCAGCAAAACTTGGGAGCCAAGTTGCTTAAGAACAAACTTGATGAATGATAACCATGTCTGCTTCTACTTTGAACGGTAAAATCATATTGCAAAGTTTATGCCATGCCCAAAAAACGGAAAATGCTTTGCAGTTCACCTTTTTATCTAAAGAGTGAACACAAGAAATAGAAAAATGTCAAATTCGAATAGATTAGGTGTTAGGGTAAACCAGGTTTAGGGAAAGGAGTTCACGAGCACTTTGACCTTAGAGGAAAGGTGAGATACAGTACGCGTGGAATCGGATGAGAAGGATTGAACGCTTGGACGGTACGACAATTACGCACGGCAAGTTAGACTGCCCAAGGGAAAAGCGGCGCCAAGCATCACGATGTATGCTTTGCGTTTTTTCAAAAAGAAAAAGCTATAAATACTCTTACATTTATCAACAGATCGAGAGCAAACTAGAGTGCATACTGCAAAAGGATGCATCGGGCCACACCACGAACCTACAACAGAAGTAGTAGCCGTGCAACGCGAGCTCATTTAGTCATTAGACCCTACTCCCTATGAAAACATAAATTCAAAAAGAAAATCCTAAAATTACTCATATGGACATGTGGTACTCTATGCACTTGCAAATTAATGTGTAAAAATATGATCACTTAAAATCTACACAAAAAAGACAAAGGATGAGAGGCCAATAGCAACCATATGTGTACCAAATTTATGTATTTCTCGTACAGCACAGTAAAATGCATACTTTTTTTAACAAAAAAAAAGGCAAGTGTACATTGTACTCTCACATGTAAATTTTCTGAAATTTTTGAAATGCACAAAAAAAGATGCCAAGGCCGAGTGCACGTTTTCGAATTAGCCTCACCCAGGGGTGGGTCTAGGGCTAGGGCTAGGAGGGCTGTAGCCCCAGTCTAGCCTAAATACACAAGAAAATAGATATGTATCATTTATCTTAAAATATTAATCCACAAGTAACACGTTATTCTTTTAGCTCAGTCTAAACTCCCTTTGCCCAGTCTAGCCCCCTCCATTAGTCATTTCTGGGTCTGGCCTCACCTATTCCTTCGTTCCCAGCCACAAAGTTCGTGGACGTTCTTGAGCCACTGCAAAGCGAGAGAGGTTTGACATACACAAGTTGAAGAGGCAAGCAAAGCCGGTTTCCTTCCCACTTTTCACTGCCTTCACACAGTGGCGGAGTCAGGATCGGACCGGGCCCTGGGCAAGCTCCGGACAAACAGTGCCAAACAGTGCCAAACAGTGCCAAAAATGCTACAGTATCAAAGAGTTTCACCCGGGCCGTGGCCCCCCTGCCTGGGGCCTGTCTCCACCCCTGCCTTCACACACCACTCACTCGAATGGGATAGCACACGTAACACAACACGGGGGCACCACGGCGTCCGCACCGCCACAGCTCGCTCGGCAGCACCGGCGCCTCCGATCGCGACCCATCGCCGCCGTCCCACGCCAAGTCATCCATCCCTCTTTCGGAACAAAATCTCGTCATATCGCGCTTTTCTGCGCGTACGCCGTGGGTGGGGCGGTCGCCGGTCGGTTGGCACGGATTTGTCGCGCACCGACCTCGCAATCCAGCGCACATAGCAGCACAATGCACACATATTCAGACGTCACCATGTTAAAAGGCAGAGTAAAACATTCCCGTACCTCTTCCCCAATGAAGACACCGGCAAGGTGGATATATTAGTCGCCTGGCAGCAAAGAAGTCCGGCGTGACTCATCGCTCAACGTCAGTGCTAACCTATTCAGCAAGAATAGAACAGGGAAGACAGCACATTGCACCTTTATATAAAGGAACCCCGACGCCATCACCAGCTTTGGTTCTTCTCATTGTTCATACCTCAGCAGAGCATTCTCAAGTACAGCCTTTCCTTTCCTTCCCTCCACTCCAGCCAGAATTTCAGATGGCCGCCCAGGTATGCAGCTGCGCAACTCCCTCTGATGGTTTTGATTCTTCAGTTCCTTCGATCGTTCACACCTTTGTGTTGTTCGGCTGATTCTCAGCAGAAGGTGGTGCTGAGGGTTCCAACCATGACCGACGACAGGGTAAAGCAGAAAGCCATCGAAGCTGTCGCGGATATCTACGGTAACAGTTTGCGATATCCCTTGGTTATTAGTTTAGCTATTGAAACTTGGAAACTATGACTCGATCTTTGATAAAAAGATAGTTATGTGATAATTGCAGAAACTGACATAACATTTCTTTCATCATTTGTTCATCGTTCACTCTTATAGCACACATATTTGAAAGCATTTGCATGGGTTTTAGGTGGAAGCTTGAGAGGAGGAATCATGTTTAGGTGGGATTATTTTGTCACAAGTATTGGCATAGAGATGAGGACCATTTAATAGAGCCTCACATATTTCAAAGCATTACTGTGGGTTTTAGGTGGAAGCTTGAGAGTAGAAATCATGTTAGGTAGAATTATTGTCACATGATATAGCTATACATACAAAAAGGCTTACTTTTTATGCATGAAATTCGTTCATATGGGCCCTTTTGAAGGTGAGTAATTCTAAATGAAGTTGCTAGATGTTTGACATAACTGGATTTTTCATATCCAATATTATCAAGTAAACATTTCAAAACATGCATCTTAAAAAATAACATTTCGTAACTTGTATCTTCAATCATTGCTTACACTACGGGAAAAAGTTGGTTGTCAGATGATATAGCAACTATTTTCCTGTGTAGCTTTCTGCATACCATATCTTAACATCAGATAAATGAAAGATGGACATATTGATAGGGAGAGGTAACAGGAAGAACAACAAATATTATTATGTCAACAAAATAAGATGCAAAACACACCTCATTTCGTGCACAGGTGTTGATTCCATAGCTGCAGACCTGAAGGAGAATAAGATGATCATCATAGGCGAGATGGACACTGTGGCAATTGCAAAGAAATTAAAGAAGATTGGGAAGATCGACATTGTGTCTGTTGGACTTGCAAAAGAAGAAAAGAAGGAAGAAAAGAAAGAGGAGAAGAAAGAGGAAAAGAAAGAAGAGAAGAAAGAAGAGAAGAAATGATAAAACATACAGCATCATTCCATGATATTTCTCCTGATAAAATTGCAATAGTTTTAACTTCTAATTAATGTTCCTATGTGAAATTAATTACTCTGTACCATTATATATAAAGTACAGAATAGTAGATTTCCTTACCATCTAATTCTGTACCGTTATATTATAAAGTAGAGATTAGTAGATTCCCTTACAGTCACAGTAAAAGAAATTACATTCTATACGACGCTTTCTCAGCATCTACACGCCCTACCTCACCATACATGACTAGATGGTTAGTACTTAAGATAACAACATAATTTGGCAACTCATATAACTAAAAAAATGTTTATTATGCTGAATTATTGCATGTACCCACCAGATTATTCAAATACTTCATCAAAAGAAATGGAGGACTGGACATAGAGAAGGTTGACACTGACTAGAACCATATTTAATAATTGAACTGTCATGCTGCACGAATTGCTATCCCTTAAAGACAAGGTAGAATTTTAAATGTGCAACCCATCTCGATAAAACGATGAAATGATGATATAATAAAAAGAGCACCACAAAAACGCAACACTGCGTGGGCTTTAAGCTCTTTTGTGGTACAAGATAATGCACAATTCATCTACAGTATTTGTCTGATTTGTGACATGTAATCCACTAAACTTATGCTAGGGTTGGCAGAAATGAAACCAGAGAGCACCATAGAGTGCTTTCGCATGCTATCAAATCTGGACGAACAAAATTTTGAAGGGAGATAACTTAACATTTAACAAAACTATGTTCTGTTATCATTTAGTCTTTGACACTACAAACACATATTGGTAATAAAATATTGCATGTCATCTGGTTCAGAGTGCTAGATTTAGGATTAAAAGTTTAAAGCTATAGTGTGTTACAGCTCAACAGAACAAAGACTGGATGTTTTATTTAGTAGTAGTGAATCAGGGTTAACTCATTACTCACGAGTCATGACTAGTGCCCACAACTCTGTCCAATTTCATTATTGCATAAAACAATTATTATAGTATAGTGATACAACATTACGTTTGTGCACTGATCACTAAATAAGTAACCTACATAACATGTGCCACGTCAAGTATATAACAATTAGAGTGCAACTGGTTTCATAGGATACTCCTTTATGATCTATCTTTCTGAATTGGAAACAACCAAATGAGCAAACAACTCTGCATCATACTATGGGGCCTCTCATCTCAGCATCTTCTATATCCCCCGAACCTCGACAACAAATGAAGATATTGTCCCTTATTTGTCATGTACTTAATGACCTTATTAGCTTCAGAATCCTTTCCAGCATTTCGCAATCTACACACTAAAGTACTATACACCGAGAAGTTTGGTGTGCATCCATGCAAGTCCATGTCCTTCAGCATAGAGCAAGCTTTATCAAACTCCCCTACTATGCAAAGCCCACGTATCATTGCATTGTATGTGTACACATTAGGGAGCTGCCCTCTCACCAGCATATCATCAAACAACTTCTGGGCTTCTTCAAATTGTGCAGCTGCCACATAGCCTGTGATCATAACAGTATAGCAGACAACATCTGGTTCACACCCTTTCTTCACCATCTCGTCAAAGAAATACTTGCATGCTTCTAGGTTGCCAGCACGGCTAAGACCATCTATCAAATTTGTGAAATGCAGCACACTAGGTACACAACCAACGTCACTCATATAGTTCAGCAAATTGAGAGCTGCAAGTGGTTTGTCTCCTTTACCAAGCACATGAAGCAAGAGATTGTAAGTATGGAGGTCAGGCGTAAGCCCATTTTTTCCCATCTCATCAAGCAACCTATGAAACTGATCCAACTTCCCGAGCATATACTTTGCACGCATCACCACATTGTACGTCAATACATCAGGCAAGTGCCCCTCCAAGAGCATTTTCTGGTGAACCCACTCGATCAGTGAGTACTGCTCTATTGTCAGGAGCGTGTGCAATATTGCATTGAACGAATTCTTGAACGGGCGGTAATTAAAACTACTTGACTTGATGAACCTCTCCACCAGCCTCCGCCTCAACCCGGCCTGCCCACACGTGCACACCAAGATGTGGAACGTCCGGGCAGAGACAGGCAGCCCCTTCTCCGTCATTTCCTCGAGCAGCCGCCACATCGCCTTGACCTCCCCACACTCAGCAAAGACCTTCATCACGAGGTTGTACATGCTCGTGCTATGGCGGTACCCCTCCTGCTGCCCCGCCCACACGAAAAACTTGTACGCCAGCTTCGGGTACCTTGTGCGGTTCACGCTATCAACAGACACAACAATCCTGAACAGCACTTCCCTGACTAACGCGTTGGACACCCTCAGGCTCATTTCGTCGAGCGCCTGGCGGGCGCTGAACCCGGGGCCGTCCAGCAGCAGAATCCTGAGAATCCTATCGGCCTCCAGCCTCAAATCCTGGACGAACCTCCTCCTGGAACCGGAACCAGAACCAGAACCGGAGGTAAAATTTTCGCCATCATCGTCGTCGCTCTCCGGCCGGGCGCGCGGGGGCGGGGGCAACCGGAGGAGCACTTCGGGCGGGACGCGCCCCGCATCCAGGCCCACCTCGCCCCCTCTCTCACGAACGCCACCAGCATCCTGCTGCCCAGTGTCGGACCCCTCGACGACGTTGCTCGAATGGTCACCACAGAGGCGCCGGGAGTGCCAGAACAGCCGGGCTGCTCGGAGCGGGGGCGCGCGAGCGGCTGGGATCATAAGGAGGCGCCGCGCAGGAGCTCGTGCAAACGCATCGCCCGCGAGCGGCTGCAAGAGAGGCGGAGGTGAGTTTTGGTTCGACGGCAATGGCGGGACGCAAGGATCTAGCTTGAGTTGTGGTGTTTGTAGGGGATAGGAGGCGGGAGCGGAGCGCCGGCGCCAAAGAGAAGTGAAGGCTGGAGGTGTTTTGCCGTTCGTGCGCTCGATTTCGCTCGGGCCGGATCGGGTCGCGACTCGCGAGGCTATGGCCCCTGTCTGTGTGGGCTGCAGCTTTCCGTACCTGTAGCTGGTAAAATCTAGAAAATAGCTGAAAATGATTAGTTCATGGCCAGTAGAAGAGCTGGTTTGGTAAGAGAATTTTTTTAAGGCTGATGGTAGAGGTCTACAATGTCCTCTATACATACATATATAAGTATGCGTATATATATGTATGGGCGCTAATATATGCGAGAGTATCCTCTATACATACATATATAAGTATGCGTATGTATATGTATGGGCGTTAATATATGCGAGAGTATATCTGCGCTTCGACCAAAATGCACCAACCCGAGCGAGCTAAACGATCATTTGTGTAAACCAGCTGACGGGGGGAACCCATCCGGGTAGGCCCAGCACCGCAAGTCGGCCCAACAGGCTCGGGGAGTTCCACGGAGGCCCACTCGGATGAAGGCCCAAGTGAGGCCCACACAGAAGCAACGTCCGAGAGTCATCAAGGAAGGCGTTACAACCTCATCAAGACAGACGTTTCGTTAGCATGAAGGCTGGCGTTACTTGGAGAGTTACGCAGAATAAAGATGTCAATTAAAGTACGCAGTTACTGTAGCTCGGTCGACTGGCCGAATCGGCATATGTACAGCCTATATAAGGCAGGAGCCCCATGCAAAGGGGGAGTTATGTTTTTTCTGAGTCTAGAGGCTAGGCATTGTCTTCAATCTCTAGACAAGAATCCACCATTTTTCTGTAACCTTTCTCACGCAAAACCAGTAATATAATCAGCAGGAGTAGGGTATTACCTCCGCCATTGGAGGGCCTGAACCTGGGTAAAAACCTCTTGTGTGAACCCGCTTAGATCTTCCACGTGCGCTCCCCAAAATCCTACTAGAAATGTATATTGCCGCGAAATCCCCGCGACACCAGCCCTCGCTCGAATTTGACACTAAAACTTGTAGTTCCGAACGACAAAATTACGTGACGTTTTACTGTTGTTTTTCTAATGGCAGAACTTGCAGTCCTGAATAGTAAAATCGTGTTTTTGGATGGCAAGTTTTGTCTCCTGGACGCACGCAGGTAGTATGATGGTAAAAGTGTAAGCCACAGATAGTAAAATCTCGTGTATCGTTTTATTGTTGACAGGCCTAACATGTCGGCCGTAAATTCTATGACGGTTTTTTACTGCAACCTAGCCACACTTTTACAATCGGGACAGATCATGTAAACCAATCCTTGCCCAAATTTGATGGTAAAATTTGCAGGTTCGAATAGTAAAATTGTGTGGCGTTTTACTGTTGTTTTCTAATGGTAAAACTTACAGTTTTGAATAGTAAAATTATGTTATTTGGTGGTGAATTTTGTTCCCGGACGCACACGGATAGTATGATGGTAAAAGTGTAGGCCTGGACAGTAAAAACTCTTGTATCGTTTTACTATTGACAAGCCTGATATGTCAGCCACAAAATCCATGATAATTTTTACTGCATCCTAGAACTCGTGTGCATAGCTCTATACCTCTAACCAACTAGGCTATGCAAGTGATTGTGAGCAACTAGATAAAAAAATTTCTTTCTAGTATGGCTGATACGGTGGCTCTCGATCTTCACGGATTGGATTGATAACTAGGAAAGCCTAAATGGAAAACCCACCCCAACAACAAACTCCAATGAGAAAGTCTTTGGGAACTAGGAAACCAAGTCAACAATTCTCTTGATTGAATGCCATGATTACCACTCAAAGACACATGCTGATCCTTACAATCCACAAGAAAAAGCAGGCCTAAGATGGAAACCCTAATCTAGAGGGATGAATCCTAGATTAGGAGCTAAACTCAACTTTAGTCTACACAACAAGTCTAAAAAAACCTAATTAGTGGGGGTACGATATTTATAGTCTAACCCTCCACTTAAGAGATACATGGGCCGTGGCCCGTTTAATCTGCGTGCAGGCAGATCCGGACTGTCCGAATTGGGGCCGGACAGTCGGATACCCGGAGGGTACGGGCTGACCTCCGGGACTTCCAGAGAAGATTCGGACCCTCATCCGGACTGTCTGGGTGGGAGGTCCGGACTTTCAGAGAAGATCCGAACCTTCATCCGGAGGGTCCGCGTGGAAGGTTCGGCCAAATCCGGAGGGTCCGGGCCTCAGCCGGACAGTCCGGGCCTTCATTCTCAGTGGGCGTCCGGAGGGTCCGAGGCAGCTGTCTGGCTGAGACTTGGCTTGAAGTTTGGAGTCCCTCTTCGGTCCCGTTGTCCTCCACCTTGGACAGTCCTTCGTACCTAAGCATGCATAAGGTCGGCGCATTAGGTAGTACACTATTCATGTTCATGCCAAATGGAAAAGTACCAAAGAGAAGATTCACCTCATGTTGGGTTTTGGCTCGAGCTCGTGTCATTGGTCCAACAAGTGGACATGGGCTTGAACGTGAAGCGGTGTTGTCCATGGTGATGTCCATATCATTCCTCCTTCTTGAAAAGGAGTCAATCTCGACTCCAACTCATTATATCCATGGAAGGGTGAAAGATTCGAGATGTTGAAGGTGTTGCTCACCGAGTACTTGGTCGATGGAAGATCAATCTTGTAGGTATTGTCGCCGATGCGTTGAAGCACTTGGAAAGGCCCATCTCCGCATGGCATGAGCTTGGACTTGTGTTCTTCAGGAAAACGCTCTTTGCGAAGGTGAACCCACACAAGATCACCCAGGTCGAACACCATCTTTTTCTTGCTCTTGTTGACCTTGTTGGCGTGACGAAGAACTTGTTGTTCAATTGTGGCTCTTGTTGTCTCATGGAGCCTTTTGATGAAAGTGGCTTGCTTGGAGGCATCCATATTGACTCGTTCGTGTAGCAGCAGTGGAAGAAGATCGAGTGGTGTAGAGGGGTTGAAGGCATACACCACTTCGAATGGGCTCATGCTTGTAGTAGAGTGTACCACACAGCTGTAGGCGAACTCCACATGAGGAAGGCATTCCTTCCACTCTAGCAAATTCTTCTTGATCATGGCTCGAAGGAGTGTTGCGAGAGTGCGGTTGACGACCTCGGTTTGCCCATCAGTTTGTGGATGACAAGTTGTGGAGAAGAGAAACTTGACTCCCAACTTGGCCCATAATGTCTTCCAAAAGTAGATTAGGAACTTGACGTCGTGGTCGGAGACGACGGTCTTGGGCACACCATGAAGTCTCACAATTTCTCTAAAAATAAGTTAGTAACATGTGAAGCATCATCGGTCTTGTGGCAAGGAATAAAATGAGCCATTTTGAGATTCTGTCCACAACCACAAATATCGAATCCCGCCCTGTTTTGGTCCTAGGCAATCCTAACACAAAATCTATACTAATATCCTCCTAAGGTGCACTAGGAACGGAAAGTGGGGTATAAAGACCATGGGGATTGAGTTCGGACTTAGCTTTAAGGCATGTGATGCATCATTGGATGAATCTCTCCACATCTCTTCGCATCTTGGGCCAATAGTAGTGGTTGGAAAGCATCAAGTATGTCTTATCCCGTCCAAAATGTCCATTAGTCCGCTGCCATGTGATTCCTACAACAACAACAAACGCACGAATGACTCGGGAATGCATAGTTTGTTAGCTCGAAAAAGGAAACCTTGATGAACATGATATTCTCTCAACCCTTCCCTTCCTTGCAATTAGAGAAAGGGATAGCAAATTTAGGATCCTTGGCATACAATTCTTTCAAACTTTCCAAACCCAAAACCTAAACTTCTAGTTGGTTCAAAAGAGTCATTTTGCGGGAAAGAGCATCCGCCACAATATTTTCTTTACCCTTTTTGTATTTGACTACATAGGGAAAAGTTTCAATAAATTCTACCCATTTTGCATGTCTACGGTTCAATTTAGCTTGGCCCTTAAGATATTTCAAAGATTCATGATCGGAATGAATAACAAATTCTTTTGGCCAAAGATAGTGTTGCCATACTTCAAGAACACAAACCAAAGCATACCGTTCTTTATCATAAACCGAGTAATTGAGTTGAGCTCCATTCAGTTTCTCACTAAAATAAGCGACCGGTTTACCCTCTTGCATGAGAACACCCCCAATACCGATCCCACTAGCATCACATTCAATTTCAAAAGTTTTAGTGAAATCAGGTAAAGCAAGCACGTATGCCTCAGTTAAACGTTTCTTAAGTTCTTGGAAATCATTTTCTTGAGATTGCCCCCACACAAATGTAACATTCTTTCTAGTCAATTCATTCAAAGGGGAAGCAAGAGCACTAAAATCTTTGACAAACCGGCGATAAAAACTTGCTAGGCCATGAAAGCTACGCACTTGACTCACGTTGATAGGGGTAGGCCAATTTTTAATTGCTAAAATTTTAGATTCATCTACCTCTATACCATGAGTGGAGACAACAAAGCTAGAAAGACAAGTTTTTTCCGTGCAAAAAGTGCATTTCTCATGATTGGCAAACAAGCGTTCATTTCTAAGCACAAGTAGAACTTGTCTAATATGAGAAGCATGATCATTCAAAGTTCTACTATACACAAGGATATCATCAAAATAGACCCATAACAAACTTGCCAATGAAAGGTCGCAAAACATGATTCATTAAGCGCATAGAAGTGCTAAGAGCATTGGATAAACCAAAAGGCATGATAAGTGATCATATAAGCCAAATTTGGTTTTAAAGGCAGTTTTACATTCATCTCCTTCATTCGTTCTTATTTGGTGATAACCACTCTTTAAGTCAATTTTAGAGAAGATTGTAGCACCACTAAGCTCATCAAGCATATCATCTAGTCTAGGAATAGGGTGACGATAACGCATAGTGATATTATTAATGGCTCGACAGTTAACACACATGCACCAAGAACCATCCTTCTTGGGAACAAGAATAACTAGAACGGCACATGGGCTTAAATTTTCACAAACATACCCCTTGTCAAGTAGCTCTTGTACTTGACATTGAATTTCCTTGGTCTCCTCGGGGTTGGCGCGATAAGGAGGCCGGTTGGGAAGTGGCGCTCCCGGAATGAGGTCGATGCGGTGCTCGATGTCTCGAATGGGTGGTAGTCCCGCCGGCACCTCATCGAGGAAGACATCCACGAACTCCTGCAAAACTCGAGAGATGGCACTAGGCAGTGGGGGTGAATCATTAGTCAATACATCGCCATCCTGCACACAAGCAATAAAGTGTAGCATAGGTGGGTCACTCCTCACTCTTCTCATCTCAGCTTTGGTAGCTAACATCACTAAGCCTCCATTCTCACTCTTGCTCTTTTCTCTCATTTTGGGCTTGTGACTCTCGCTCACCTTTTTGTGGAATTCACTCAAGAT
Organism: Stipa capillata; assembly: GCA_019208055.1. NCBI lineage: Eukaryota > Viridiplantae > Streptophyta > Magnoliopsida > Poales > Poaceae > Stipa > Stipa capillata. Next base: position 5,295 of record JAGXJF010003232.1, on the reverse strand, counting down.
GAAGCTCTCTTGATCACTTCTCTTCTTCTCCTCTTGAAGTCTTGTCAACTTTTGAGGATTTTCTGCAATGATTTGACTTGGCGTTATGGGGCGAAGCACATACTCCTTATGGTGCCACCGGAAGATGTACTCATTAGTGTGTCCGTCGTGGCGTGCCACTCGGTCGTACTGCCATGGGCGTCCCAAAAGGAGGTGGCACACTGTCATTGGCACCACATCACACTCTACTGTGTCTTGGTAGGCTCCAATCTTGAAGGAGACTTGCGCCATGTGTTGCATCTTGACGGTGCCACTATTACTCAACCATTGCACATGGTAGGGATGTGGGTGCTTCTTGTACTTCAAGCTAGCTTGGAACATAGCTCTTGACTTGCCAAGTTGTGACAACTTTTCCCATCGATGATGACCTTATGGTTTTGCCATCGATTGCGGCCTTGGTTTGGAATAGGTTGCACCTTTATTCAGGCTCATCTTGAAGTTGGACGGTGAGGATCTCTTTGGTGACGACAAGGGATGGCCCTGCCTCGGTCTCACAATAGATCCGCTCTTGTCCTTCTTCATCTTTTCCTTCTTGCTCAAATCTTGCCACCTCATGAATAGCATCAATTTCTCCTTCACTTGCCGACTCATATGCTCCCTCTTCGGTGATCAACATGACAAGATCATTGGGACACTCCTTTTGCATATGACCTTGACCTTGGCACTTGAAGCATATGATGTCTCGTGACTTGCCGGTAGAGGCCATTGAGGAAGCCAAGCTTGGAGCCGTTCCCCCCTTGGAGTAGGAGGTTGAGGGGCGGCTTGTGTTTGTTGATGGCCAAACACTTGCACCCCACCACCAACATAGCTCTCCGTCTTGGTCGTTGTAGCTGGAGGAACACTTCTTGTGTTTGGAGTTGGACGTGGAGCATAAGGTGTGGTGGGTGGAGTGTATGAAGTAGCTCTTGGAGCGTATGTTGAAGTCTTGGTGTAATGGGCATCTTCTTGCACTTGCCGTTCCGCTTCGATAGCTTGGTGCACTAACTCCACCACAGTGTTGTATGGTTGATAGTTGGCGATGCGCTTGATGGGGTGGTTCAACCCAACCAAGAAATGGGCCATGGTTTGCTCTTCTGTTTCTTGGATGTTGGCTCGAATCATGGCGGTCTCGATCTCTTTGAAGTACTTTTCAACAGTTCGGCTTCCTTGCTTGAGATCTTGAAGCTTCTTAAAGAGGTCATGCTTGTAGTACTTGGGCACAAAACGTGCTCGCATCTCCTTTTCATCTCTCTCCAAGTCATGACGAGTTGCTCCCCATGCTCTTCACGCTGATTTTGGACTTGTTCCCACCAAATGAGCGCATACCCATCAAACTCGAGAGAAGCCATGGCCACCTTCTTCTCTTCAGAGTAGTTATACATCCTGAAGACCTTGTCCACCTTGAGCTCCCAAGTGAGGTACTCCTCAGGGTCGATGGCGTCGCCGGAAAACTTGGGCATGGTGAACTTGAGCTTGTCGAACTTCTCATCGCCATCTTCATGGCGACCCCGCCGCCAATTGACTTCACCTCCTTGTAGTCATCGATGTCGTGGTTCAGCTTGGGGACGAACGCTCGAGTCTCCTCCCGAGGTTTCTTCTTGGTCTTCATTTCGCCTTTGATGGCTCCTTGATCTCCCGTGGCCCCTTGACCCATCGGTGGGGACTCGGGTTCGGGTTCTTGGTGAAGAGATGGGCGTTCGATGCCTTGAAGCTTCTCATGCTTGAGTCGCCGAGCCGCCATCTCGGCATCGTCTCATCGAGGGGTTCTTCTTCATCAACCTCCGCCTCTGGAAGTTGGCCTCGAAGAGCTTGGACAACCTCTCGCACAATGCTTGTCCTCATGGCGCCCAACTGTTGAGTCATGTCATCCCTGAAATTCTCCACGGTGTCGCGAAGACTTCGTTGGAGGGCCATGTGTTGTCCTCTTGTCATGTACTCCTCATTCCTATTGCCTTCGTGTGATCCTTCCCTAGACATGATTAGCAAAGCACAAATATATGTGGAAATATGTGAAATCTAGAACTCTCTCACCTCACTCACCACAAAAGTCCTTGCCTCCTTGGATTGAAGGATCGACGGGCCCCCTCAAGAGTAGATTGAAGAAGTTCCAAGTTCCAAACACTATCATATTCAAAGTATATATGGATCTCGAAAAGGATTAGCACAACACACACACTAAGCAATTGGATAATGAGATATTGCAAAGATTAGTAATAAGCCACAATAGAAACAATGCAATAAGAGTTGATCTCAAAGGATATAAGCAAAGCACAAGATAACTCACACACAAAGATACTGGAATTTGTGCAACCAAGAAATGAGCTAATACAAGAATGTTCCTAGCGAAGACTAGAAGCTCATGTTGCACAAATACTAGAAAAGACGCTAGCTTGATTACAAATTTGTAGGGCAAAGGATTTGTACACTTGACTACTCTCCCTATTTGGATTTCCTTTCAAGCTTGTGTTTTCCTACAAAAGGATCAATGGCATTTGCATGTGTTCTTTCTCTTTTTTTGTGATTCTTCTTCGTCTTTTTCTTTATGCTAAGATCTTATAAGACTAACGTTTTTGATTGCTTGGGAAAGATGTTCTAAGTAGCAGCAACAAGTGTTATCAAACGGCTAGCAATCATTAATGAATCTAGTCTTAACTAGAGATCAAGTTTTCGCAAGAAAGATTGGCTCGACAAAGAAGTGTGCAAGAAGAAGTGCATTTTTCCTTAGAGATGTTTTACCACATTGCTTAAGTGGAGGTGATCGCCATGATGATGGCCTAGTAGCTTGTGTTAATTTCAAAATGGATTCCAAGTCCCGAAAATGGCCACCCGTGATTGGAAGGTAGAAATAGGAAGTTTATTGCCCAAAACGTTAATAGGCTGCTGTGTCCAGTTGCTAAATCCGAACTTCCGAGTTGAAGCACGTAGGATTTTCCCGCTAGTGCCTTAACCGGCTCAGAACATGTCCTGATGATAGATCCGGACTGTTCGGACCGGCTGAATAGAGGATGCATGATCGAGACACTGATCGAGGCATACAAAAAATTAGCCAAAGCTAACGCAAAAGGAGGTTAGATCAATAACGTAAGCAATAGATTGCTAATGGATCAAAACCAACAGAAACTCCATCAAACTCCGAATTTGCATGTAGATTTCAATCGTGCTCTTTTTGGGGGATTTTTGGAATAGGGCAAAGAACAACAAAACAAAGCTAAGCACTGGGGGTTAGGGAGGGAAGAGGAGGATACAGTGTCACCGTGGGGGCTAATGCTAGCAAAAATGAAATAGAGGCAATCACTAGTGTCGTGTACCAGCGTAAGCTGACAGAGGTGGAGATATGATCTATGACCAACTGTGTGGTTACACGCTAACATAGATCATACAATGTGTATAAGGTGATCTAGAGCACATACACAGAATATCTATATGAGCATCCAGCAACAATATAGCAAGAGAGCAGCAGTATACAGACAACAGAGTTACTCAGAGACCAGAGAGTTTTCACGCGGAAGTTCCGGCACTCTTTGCATGAGTGTACGTCTCCGTTGGGAAGCTAACTCTCTGAAGAGGTCCGCCAGCACTGAATTCGTGCTTGTTCTCCGAGTACTTGATCTCAAAGGCCTGACTCTTGCTTGTGGAAGTCCTTTGGGCTTAGGCAGCAGTAGTACTCAATCACGCTCACATCAGACTACTGGTCTACAGCCAAACAAGCTTGGTGGTACACTAACTCCTACGCGCCGTAGTCTAGGAGTTAGACAATCTAGGGTAGTCTAGATTCAAGCATGACACATCTTGGGAGGAACCCAATGGCCTCTTTTGCTCAAGAACTCTAACCCTTCCCGGACCTGACGACTTAGGAACTGGCATTTCGTATACGGTGGAAGAGTCCTTGCATGTCGAATGTGATTTACTGATTGTCTCATTGGTTGAGGTCCAGACCTCCCACCGATGGTTGGTACCGTATATATAAGGGTTACACAAGTCACTTGACGTTTACGACTGTTGCCGGACGTAGGATTAAATGAGTCACGGTGTCAGCCACTTCAGTTGAACCAACAGCTTAATCACTCCGCGCGCATACTATACCGGGGCTCAAGTAGTACGACTACCTGTGTCAGCCGGTGTGCAAGCACACAAGTAAACCCTAAACTGCATAGCCGCACATCTACAGCCCGTCTTGGCAGCATGACACTCAGGCACACACTCTTTGAAACGTCTTAGAAAGAGAGACCTCGCAACGGCCTCCGACTCAGGCAACAGCTATTGCAGCGCAGGTTCCTAGCGGTTCAAGGTCAACCTCTGGTACAGAGATAAGTACTTGAGTCATAGAGCTAGACCACCTGGCACGCAGCTGTGTCACTGCGGCGGTGACGTACTTAACCCCCTAGGGTTTTCTACTGCTGACACTGCACGGTGCAAGCTCCAACATAGTTTTATACTGTGATACAAAACTACTGACACAAGGCCACTAAACCTAAAGATTAGTGTTGCCGATGCCTGTCCAACATCGCTTAGATCATCTTGAGCGACACTAGAACTTCACAAGGCTCACTATCTTCATCAAGCTCATGGTAGTAGAGCACAGCTTCTATGGACTCAAGATAACTAGCAAATCTAGGCTTTACTGCCCACCAACTGCAGTCTACGGTCCCTTGATGGCCTCAAGCCTACCCGATCACGCTTCTTGCAACTCCTTGCATACGGCTACAACATAGGTGGCTACTATTTCTTCATTAGCTGTGGCACATGCAATGCCCATAGCGATACGCGATTCCTAGTCTGAACCACCTGTACCAGGCTTTTTGGTGGTCAATCGCTTCTCGTTGATGACGGTCCTTTTCCTGGAACCTATTAAACCTGCTTACACTCATCATGTAAACTTAGAATTCCAGTTTGAGTGCATTAACCATCAACACAACTTGGTGCATGATGTTCCTTTCAATCTCCCGTCCTTTTTGTGGTTGTGCAACATTCAACAAATTTGGCATTTCATTTGAATGACAGTGTATATGTGGCAGGTTGTAGAATACACGTCCTATAGTCCCCCTAAGCTGTGCACGAGATTTGGGGGCTTGCCACTGCCAGATATTGTCTTTTTGGATGATTGGCAGGCATTTATCTTACAACTTACCTCTTATAAGTTCAGATACAAAAGTGTGTCAGAGATTAATGAGCTTGAACTGAATATTTTCGCATCATTGATATGGCTTGCAAGAACGCAGAGCATATAAAATGTTGCAGAGCATCTGAATATAATCTTGTAGAGCATGTGAGAATATT
>JAGXJF010003231.1:0-211113 GCA_019208055.1 Stipa capillata | reverse complement strand
GTGGTTAGCTGGTAGCTAATTAGGTTAATTAGTTCGGTTAGGGCATGTTTAGTTGCTTAGTGATTGCTATTTGTAATCTATGCAGTAAGTTAATAGTTAACCAGTGTGTTAATTGAGCTCTTAGCTGTGTCTATGGCAGTGGGTCCCGCACATAAGAAATTGGAAAAAGAATTAAGAGAAAAGAAAAGAGAGGGTGTTATGACATGTGGGTCCCCTTGTCATAGTCTTGTCAATCTTGACCCGAATTGACCAAGGGTCCCACCTGTCATTCTCTGAGGCTAGGATGGGGTAGGTGATAAAAGTATTTACTGTTTAGTTCTGTTATTCTTTACTGAGAAAAATACAAAAAAGGATTTAAATTGGTTTAAATCTTGTAAAATTCATAGAAAATTCATCTTAATTCAGGAAAATGCAAATAATATATCAAAATGTTCAGACAAAAATGAGATCTATTCAATCATTATCATATTCATCCATGTTAGGAAAAGAAAATTGCTAAAAAACTCCAATTAGGGTTTCCCCGATTGAGCCGGAAGCTTCGGATCGCGATAAGTTCAAGCGTCCGGACTCCGATTAACCTGATTCCAGTTGCGTTAGTTTGCAGTTCGAATCCTCTAGCGCATGGCATACATTGAATCTCATGCTGAAGTTCATCTTTTACCATCTGCTAAATTTCATGTTGCATTTAAAGGCAGTATAATGTGTAGTAAACTAAGGTTTTATATTACTCTCTTCATTGGGAACTCATAAAATTGAATGCAAAAAATGCCTTAAACTTGTAAAATTCATAAAAAACTTCATATGAACTCCAAACGAGTTGAACTTTTTTTATAAATTCATATTTTCATATGTACCATTTCAGGGTACAACTATTTTCATATTTTTATTACATTAATAGTTCATACACAAAAAACCCTGGTGACGATACATAACAATCGGGTTCGATCATAGAAATAACCTAATCTCCTTTAACAACCAGCCCTTCTTGATGATCGAACGCGCAGATAGCAGGTGGCCCCGAACGGTAGTTGTTCTTCGTTGAGCGCTATGGTGCCGTGCTCCAGGAGGGTACTCATCAAATTGATTGTACTCTTCCTCGTGCCACGACATTCTCAACTCCGACAATCTTCTTTTCCCCTGAAGGACTACGTGAAGTTTCTGATTTGCCGGGTCTTGGACATAAAAGACCTGAGTAGCTTGTTTAGCGAGTACGAATGGTTCCTCTTTGTATGCGGCACGTTCGAGGTCCACTGTAGTCATGCCGTACTTGTCGACCTTAACACTGAGAGTTGCGACCCAACGGCACCGGAAGAGGGGGATCCTGAAACGTACATAGTCGAGTCCCAGATCTCCTCAATGTACCCGTATGTACGCACACACACCACGTTTGTCCTGGAAGGCATCTATGCGGACCACCGCTGTTTTGTACCGTGCTCTTCGTAGTCCTGTGCTCTGGTATAAAAGGTGTACCCATTTATGTCGTAGAGGCTTCAAATTTCAGGATCGTGTGACTTGGCCATCTGGCCAAACCAGCCAATATTCTCCTCTGTTTGTACTATTAGCACTTCGAACCCGCACCAGTTGTTGAAGCTGCGGTTGTGCTGTCTGGTAAGCCAGCCTCCGTACGGCCTGGATTCTCTCTGCGCAGTCTCGTTCCTTATGCATGTTGATATACGGGGCAACTTCAGTCATGTGTTGCAAGACTGCGAAATGGGCTTGAGATAACGACGCGTAGTCAGGGATGAGTGTTTTCCTTCCTATGGTCCCCTTTGCCATCCAGTCTCCCTCTCGTGGCGAGACGTAGGCACACTATCTGTTTGAGCTGGTCCATGTAATCGACACAGAGACTCGACCACCTCTTCGGTTGTGTAACCTTCGATGTCCCTTCATGATGCGCCCTCTGGACGAGATCTATTTCGTACGTACTGCTTGAGAATTCCCATGTAACGCTCAAACGGGTACATCTGGCGTAGAAATACCGGTCCACAGATCTTTATCTCTCTCACGAGGTGGACGGTAACATGGACCATGATATCAAAAAACGACGGAGGAAAGTACATGTCTCAAGATGGACATAATGTCTTCACCAGAGCGGCCTGCAACACATCTAGTGCTTCGGGATCGATGACCTTCTGAGAGATTGTGTTGAAGAAGGTAGCACAGCCTAGTGATTGTTGTCTCGGAGATAGCTCGCTGGATATTTCGGATTGCAACAGGAAGCATCTGTGTCATCAACACATGGCAATCGTGGGACTTCATGCCGAACAATTTTAGATCTTCCATCGAAACAAGTTTCGAGATGTTGGCGGAGTAACCGGACGGAACTTTCACACCTTGCAAGCACCGGCATAGTTCGGTCCTCTCGGCCTTTTTCAGGTTATAGCAGGCCGGAGGAAGCCTTGTTCTGCCTTGTTGGGAGGGCTCAGGTGCCAACTCGGGCCTGATCTTCATGTCTACTAAGTCGAGGCGTGCGTTGAGGCCGTCCTTCGTCTTCCCTGGAATATTGAGTAAGAGACCAATCAGGCTGTCACACACGTTCTTCTCTACGTGCATAACGTCGATGCAGTGGCGAACTTCAAGGTGCTGCCAGTAGGATAACTCCCAAAATATTGATTTCTTCTTCCACATGCCGCTGGCCTTCGCTTTTTTACCACTCTTTCCAAGGACAACGTCGATATCCTTAACCATATCGTACACCTCTTGCCCGCTGTAATGCCTTGGACATAAAGCTCTCTCCCTCGTCCCGTCAAATTGGTCCTTCATGTTGCGGTACGGGTGATTCCTCTTAAGGAACCTACGGTGGCGCATGAACACCGTCTTACGGGAGTGGGCCAGCCACCTACTCGCCGTACCATCCAAGCACTGAGGGCAAGCCTTGTCTGGCTCTTTACTCTGGCCCGAAAGGTTGCGTAGGGCAGGCAAATCATTGACCGTGCAGAACAACATGGCGTGTAGGGTGAAGTTCTCTTGTTTGTACGCATCCCATACCTGCACCCCTTCGTTCCACAGTGTTTTCAGATCTTCCACCAAAGGTCTTAGGTAGACGTCAATATCGTTCCCAGGTTGCTTCGGCCCTTGGATAAGCAGTGACATCATGATGTACTTCCGCTTCATACACAGCCAAGGTGGTAGGTTGTACATACTAAGAGCAACTGGCCAAGTGCTGTGCCGGCTGCTCATGTTGCCGAAAGGATTCATTCCGTCCGTGCTCAACGCGAACCTTATATTCCTCGGCTCTGCACCGAAGTTTTCGAAGATCATGTCGATGTTTCTCCACTGCGCGGAATCGGCAGGGTGTCTTAGCTTTCCATCTTTCTTACGGTCCTCCGAGTGCCAGCACAACAATTTGGCCTCTTTTGGGTTCGCGAACAAACGCTTTAGACGCGGAATTACGGGCAGGTACCACACCACCTTAGCGGGAATTCCTTTCTTCGGCTCGATGGAAGACTCGCTGTCGTCTGGTTGGCTCTTACGGTTGTAACGAGATGCTTTGCACACTGGACATGAACGCAAGTTCGATAATTCATTACGGTACAGGATACAGTCGTTCCGACATGCATGTATCCTTTCTACCTCCATCCCCAGGGGACAAACCACCTGCTTTGCTCGGTACGTGTTTTTGGGCAGCTCGTTACCATCCGGAAGCATCTCGGAGAGGAGACCTAGGAGCGCTGTGAAACTCTTGTCTGACCAACCATGGCTGGCTTTCAGTTGGAGCAGCTCGAGCACGGATGACAGCTTTGTGTATTTCGGCTTGCAACCCGGAAACAAAGGTTTCTCTGAGTCCTCAATCAAGTACATGAACTTGTGTAAGTCTCTCTCAGTATTAAAGTTCACGTCGGCATCGCGCAGCATCTGATCCAACCTATCATCGTCCTCTGCGCCACCACAGTCATCGTCTGCACCTACTTCCTCGTGGCGGCCACAATCATCGTCTGCAACTACTTCGTCCCCATGTTCTCTCCTTTCGTTGACTTCGGGTTCTTCGACGATGCCAACGTCTTCCTGTGACATGTTCTGCTCTTCACCATGTTTGGTCCAACACGCGTAGTCCGGTTTGAAGCCCCTAATAATCAAGTGCGCTTGGATCTGTAGCGCTGAGTTGTGTCCGAGAAATGATCTCTCATTTCTACAGTCGCAACAAGGACAATATATATATTCAACACCCTTCTTCAACCTATCATCCTCGGCAACTCTCAGAAAATTCGTCACAACGTCAAGGTACGCTTGGTTCGTACGAGAACCGTACATCCACACCCGATCCATCAAGCTACACGCGCTGCACAACAAGGAAATTAGTGTTAGATTGACCTAATAAAAGAAAGCGACCTAGCTTCTCATCGCGAAAAAGGAGCTTATCTAGAAATCGTACTGCAGTTTAAGGGTTTAAGGGTACAAACATAAATATCAAAATGCGGAACATCGGCCTGAGATGAAATGCATGTCACCGAATAGATGACATAAAATAAGGACTAATGCAAATAGAATCAATTTCATCGGAGTCCGGACGCTCAAAATATCGCGATCCTAATTTCTCCGGCGGTTCCGGAAACCCTAATTTGAGTTTTTAGTCAATTTAATTTTTTCTACAATGCAAACACGAATCAAAATGACATAATTGCGTAGATCTTATTTTTCTGAACATTTTGATATATTATTTGCATTTTTCTGACTAATAATGATTTTTCTATGATTTTTATAAGATTTAATTATTTAAATACTCTTTTGATCTTTTCCTCAGTAAAAATAATAAATAAATAAATAAATAAATATTAATATATTCTGACAGGTGGGTCCCACTGGTTTTTGTTTTATTTTTTTAATTTTTTTTCATTAAGTCGCCTGAGGTCCGGCGGTCGGCCGGGACGCCGCCCGAGCTCGCCGGCGGCAACCGGCGGTGGCGGGGGACAGCGGCGGTGGACGTGGGAGGGCGGCGGCTTACCGGGAGGCGGCGGAGCGAGGCAGGCGGCCGGCGGTGAGGTGGAGGCCACGGCCGGCGGCGGGAAAGCTTCGGGGCGGCCCTAGCGGCGGCGGCGGCGGCGGCAGAGCGTCGGCGGGAGGCGGCGGCAGCTTGGGGAGGTCGCCGGCGGGCGGCACGAGCTCCGGTGGCGGCGGCGCTTGCGGGCGGCTCGAGATGCCGGAGTGAGTAGCTAGCGGGAGTGACGGAGTGGGAGTGAGGGAGTGACCGACTACATTAGTACAGACGGCTCCAGGTTGGGAACTGTCTGTAAAAATAGTACAGACGGCTCCCAACTGGGACCGTCTGTACTGTACTGGTTAGTGCAGACGGCTCCCAACTGGTACCGTCTGTACAAATAGTGCAGACGGTACCAGTTGGGAGCCGTCTGGACTGTATTTATTAGTCCAGACGGCGCCAAACTGGGACCGTCTGTACAAATAGTGCAGACGGTCCCAGTTGGGAGCCGTCTGGACTGTTGTGCACAGTGCAGACGGCTGCAGTTTGGAACCGTCTGCATTATTTGTACAGACGGTTCCCAACGGCAGCCGTCTGCACTGTGCCGTCCCGCTTGTTCGGCATCCGTGGTCGTGATTTGTGCAGACGGTTCGTGTTGGGAACCGTCTGCACTAAGAATTATGCAGACGGCTCCCTGTTGCCGTCTGTACAGGTGGCGTCCCGTTAAATGCTATCTGTAGTAGTGATTATTACTATCATTATTATAGAATCAAACGACCTATGATGATAACTTTACAGGATAAATTTTTCCAGTGTCATTTGAAATGGCGACAGGAAGGTTTTGCTGGCGACTGCATGCCCCTTCCGTATTATATTCATGTGATTGGCCGCAGGCTAATTTTTGTATCGATATGCTCATACAGATATAGCGAATCAGACGATTTAACTGGTCAATAACCAATTGGGTCTATCTATGAGAAGCTACTAAATACTAGAAAAGATTCATATAGGGATTAGAGCATCTATAACACTACTACAGAACAGGATTTTCTGGACCCTAGATCTCAGCCGGTGCAAGCAAAACAGACAGTAAGAACTCAAGTCTCAGTTGGTTGGTGTGAAAAAACCAACTGAAAAGAATGAACCGGCTGAGATAATATATACTCTCAGTCAGTTTTAGTTTCAACCGACTCTAATAATATCCAATAATATCCAAGACGGTTCGTATAACAAAACCGACTGAGATAGTGTTAGTATCTCAGCCGGTTTTAAAAAATAACCGACTAAGATAAATTTCGTCCGTCCCTATACTGATCGATCCCCAATTCCGTCTTCTCCATTCCCCGTGACTCCTCCGGCCGATCCCCAATCCCTAATCCCGTCTCTTCCTGATCCCCAATCCCCCACCTCGATCTACTCCTCCCAATACCCAATCCCCCCGTGACTCCTCCCAATCCCTAATCTCCAACCACGCTGACGACCTGGGCCAGCCCACCGCGGCGCGCACGACCAGAGCTTGTCCTCCCCATGTCAGAGCAGCTTCGGTTCCTCGCCAGCTTCGTGGAAGGTGAGTGAAGCAGTACCTCCGGCAGCTCCCGAAGAACCTGTAGCACCTCCGCCGGCTGCACCTCCGCATGCCGAAGAAGGAGGAGATCGAGGATGCACGTATGTGGTGTGTCTCGCCCTTCAAATCGACTACATCGCCTAGGCCATCCAAAAGCTCTTCGGCTTCTGCATCGACCCCATCGACCTTGGCTCGTTCCTCGTCGACCTCAGTTCGTTCCCTGTCGACCTCGACTCGTTCCCCGTCGGCAGCAAGGCGCTCAGCTTTCACGACAACGGCTCGACAGCCTCTAGCACGAGGTCAGATTTGTTTTGCAATTTCGTCCACGATGCTATTTTCTCTCTGATTTTTTCCACCTCTTCTTGAAACTAGATCCTAATATTATTTTGTTCATGCTGCAGCGAGAAAAATCATAACCCTATTGGATGATAAATTCCATTTCTTCTCGAGTGGTGGGATTTTTTTTATCATGTTGCTATTTTCTCCGGTCTGAATGTTATAAAAATTTCCGCAATCTTTAGTGGTTCTTATCCATTGTTCTTGATCACATTGATGCTCAAAAATCTATCTGTTCTTGATTTGTCAGAGTGGTGATGAATTTGTGCTTGTTTCTAGTACATTCGGTCCAACAGTGATCAAAATTTTATCCTGCTTTTGTCCAAGGGTGAGTGCAGCTGCGGCATCAAGTGAAGAGGTGATGAGAGATGGAGGTGGGGTGGCGAGGGAGGAGTTGAGGTAAGTGAGGAGCTCACCGGAAGGGGCCGATGTTGGCAAGCAAGCACATCACCCAAGCCGATGTTTGCATGCTAGGAAAAATATAAAACTTAAATTAGAGTTTTCCCGATTAGTTGGAAATCGTCGGATCGCGATATCTCGAGCATCCGGACTCTGATTAAATTGATTCCATTTGCATTAGTCTTCATTTTGAATCCTCTATGCCATGGCATGCATTCCATATCATGTTGATGTTCATCATTATGATATTTATTATTACGCCCCCTTTTTTCGGTGTTTTCGTTCTTCTCCATAGAGCCGGAGGATCTCGAAGCATTTAATCCCGAGTCGGAACAAGATTTAATAGCCGAATCGCAAGGCAAGCAACCCTTTGAACATTTTGCAATCACCCTACTATTTGCAAGTTATTAATTGTTTCCAAAACCCCTATCGCATGCGTTCAACTCATATTTTATGTTAAGTGCTAGCTCTATTCCTTGTATAACTTACTTTGTCGCTCAATCAACACCACCACCCTCTGCCAACCTATTTAGAGTAGTATAGTTGTTGCTTCTAAGTTACTTATATAGTTAATGATGCTTAGACATGCTTAATCGTGTAAAAGTCATAATTCCTTCAATGGCAGACAAATTATAACACTCTGGATGGGTTAGGTGATAGGTGGGTGTTCACCGGGAAGTAACTAATGAATTTGATTAATAATGATCTGGTTTAGACGAGAGGCCATGGCTAGGAGCATGGTGGGTTGTCTCATTTTTTCCACAAGGACCGGTTCCCGGTGTCCTTTTGAACCAAGATTTGCGTACTTCTACACGGGTGTTATAATGGGCCACCCACGACTGAATAATTTGTCTAGGTTTAAGTCATGAGCTGTATAGTTTGCCATTTCCATTTCCTGGGTGAGTGAAAAAAGGATGTGATGTGGTGCCTCAATATAGGTGTAAGGGTTACACACGGTCCGGGACCGGAGATGTATCACCTGTTATAACTTTTGGGACCGTGTCGGGATACTGGCTGGAGTGGTGTATACGGATTAGCCCATTAGGGTGGCTCATACGTAAGTCAAAAACATCGTGAAGGTCGGGTTCAATCACACTCTGCTAACACACCTCGTGAAGTGTGTCTTCGGCCTAGCATTAAGAGTTGATTGATACGTGTAGGCAAAGATGTACACCCCTACAGGGTTTGAACTATTCAAATAGACGTGTCCGCAATTATGGACAACTTGTTAAGAATCCGCATCGAATTAGACAACTACAACACTACTTTAAAACATGCCAACTCTAAGGTTGAGGTGTTAGCGATTGCTTCCTCCCTGGTGGTTGAGGAAGAATCGAGGGTTTAAGTGTTCGGTGGTTTGCAATAGATTTCAGTTTGAAGATTCGACTCGTCTCCTTTAAAAGTAATCTAGTAGTCGAATTTCATCCTACTTAAAGAGTATTGTTAAAAGAATAATTAGCTTTCCGTAAAATAGTCCGCAATCATTCCCTTATTGAAACATGTTGCATCTATTACTAATTTCCCTTGTAAGTCTTGCAGAATACAATTTTTGTATTCACCTTGCAGATGTTGATAATTTTGTGCCAGATGAAATCATCCCCTCAACGGATGGTTTCTATGTAGAGATCAACACCCACGACGACTAGTCACTGGGAATCCCAGGCAGTGGTCCTGCCCAGGGTTCGGCAGCATGGTTTGTTCTGCTGCTATCTTTTGGCCCTACCTTTTTAGCTTCATAGCCATGTTTAATCTTCCGTTGTGTAATCAACTCTTTGTGTGAACTATATTGTTAAGTTTTAAAGAACAACTAGTATTATTGCAGTTTCAGTCGTAGAGTTGCTGTTGTGATACTTGTTTGTTCCCACCTGCCTCATGTGCCTTGCGTGTATGTTACTGAAGCACATGGTGCGGGTAGGGTTTCAGAGTCTATAGAATTATTAGGTTTAATCACCCTGTGAAGTGACTCTTCCACTGGGAGTTTGGGAACTATATCATCCTACTCCAGCCGAGCATTCATTTGCTGGGACGAGTTTGGGATTGATGTTCTGGCTCAATGAGAAAAGAGTGAGGAGACCATATCACCCTACTTAATCTATGCATTAGTTTGCTGGAGCAAGTTCGGGGTTGACGTCTCGGGCTATTCGAATCCATATCACTCCACTCCTCTTGGAATTGATACCCAAGGGTTGAGGTCGGGGTTAACGTTTCGACTTAGCAGGTGATTTCACTTAAGATTCTCTGTTATGGATTTTGGGTCCTGACAAGGGTATGGGGAATTTTACGTTATGGCAGACCAGAGTTAAAGATTTATTAACACAACAAAGGTGCTTGAAGGTGATCAAGAAAGAAGCTGAGAAGCCTACCAAGATGCACAAAGATGACTAGGAAGATTTGAAGATCAAGTCTGCTAGGATCATATGGCTATGCTCATCAGATCAAGTCATGTACCATGTGATGGATGTGGATTCGCTTGATGAAATTTGAGAGAAATTAGAAGCTCAATTTATATCCAAGACACTGACCAACAAGCTGTATCTAAAGCAAAAATTATATGGGCTGAAGATGTAGGAAGGGTTAGACCTTGGGGAGTACATTAACGTCTACAATCAGATAATCACGGACCTAACTCGACTAGAGGTGAAAATTTACGATGAAGCTAAGGGCATTGTTCTTTTGTGTTCTTTGTCATCTTTCTATGAGCATATGGTGACTACACTGACATACGGCAAGGATACTATCATTGTAGCGGAGATTACTATAGCTCTTATGGCATTTGATCAGCACAAGAAGAACATAGTGGAAACCTCATGCTGAAGGGTTGCTAGTCAGGTATTACCATAATGGGAAGAAGCAAGACAAAGACGAGGCTGGAGGTTCGAAGGCTAAGTCAAAAAACAAGAAAGGGCTGTAGTGTTATAATTGCAAGGAGTGGGGACATATAAATAGACATTGTCTAATGAAGAGGAACACGGATGGAGGCGCCAATGTGATTGTGGGAGGTAACAGTAGTGAAGATGATTCATGTGAAGTGTTCATGTTTTCAGATAATCAGTCTACAACAATATGGATATTAGATTCAGGAAGTTCCTTTCATGTGACACCAAACAGGGAGTGGTTCAGCACGTATGAGTTTGGTGATTTTGAGAAGGTCTACCAAGGTGATGACACGAGCCATCTTGTTGTCAGGATCGGTGATATCAAGATCAAGACTAATGATGGCGTGGAGCATCTACTCAGGGGTGTGAGACGTGTGCTAATGTTTAAAATTTATCTAATTTCACTGAGATCTCTTTATAATGATGGTTATGTCTACAAAGTTGACAGGGACAAGCTAACTATGAGAGTCAAGAAGAACAAAGTGACTATGGTGAAATGGAGGACTTTGAATAATATTTACATGTTGAGAGGGTGTATCTTTTTGGTAGATTCACAGATGAAGAACTAGGAATGGCGATCATGGCAGTGGAGGATGATAGGTCTCAGGCCAAGTCTACAAAGTTGACCAGATCAAGCTAACCATGAGAGTCAAGAAGAACAAAGTGACTGTGATGAAGGAGAAGGGGACTTTGTATAATCTTCACAATTTGAGAGGGTATGTCCTTTCAGGTGGAGTCACACAAGAAGAACCAAGAGTGGTGATCCTAGCAGTTGATGACAGGTTTGAGGCCAAATCAGACTTATCGGGTGGCTCTAAGTGAGCTATAAAGAAGAAGACTCAATTCCAAGGTGCACAGAGGTTCAAGCAAGACAACTTCATTGATGAAGGAGCATATTCGTCAAGGTGAAGTTTGTTGAGATTGTGTCGAATATGTGTACGAGTAGGTTACCTATTGGAATTGGAGTCTAACTAGTGGATAGGGTTATCGTATTCGAGTCAAATACCTCTGTAACCCGAGCTCCTATATATGGGGGGCACTGTTGATTGTAACCACAAGCAATTTCAGACCCAGCTGACCTGGCGTACATGGGGCGATCTGACCGGGCCCTACGGGCAATCAAACCGGCGGCCCCTACGGGCGGTCAGACCGACCGGCCCCGGAGGTAGGCAAGTTGGTGGGGATGTCTAGAGAGGTGTGCCCGATAATGACCCCGGGATGAGGGTTTGGCTGAATCTCGTTAACAAATATCAGTGTCGTTTCTCTCACTTAATTACTTCTCGATCTAACCACTGCAGATGACGTTCGTCGTGGAGATTGATCCCTTCAGATGGGGCTGGTTTTGTAACAGTCAACATGAAAAATATTTTACATAATAGGTTGTCTCTTAACTGCCTCTGTACATTTTATAATGCATGAGTTCATAGGATATATGTTGCCTCTATGTATTGCCTTCTCTATTATAGACTAATAATGGTCGAAGAGGACTAGCATGGTCAGCTATTGTTACATAGTATATATGTAGCATTGCTTCTGCCAAGAAAAAATCTACACCTTTGCTCACACTGCTACAAGAGACCATATCACAAATGGATTGAAATAATCATAGTAGATGGTTTCCTAACCCATCCGTGGGGAAGGGTATGCGATGACGAAAAAACATCATAGACAGTTTTTCTAGACCCGTCCGTGATGTCTAAATTACGGGAAAAAAAACAAGCTCGACGCAAACGCTGGTGCTCCTGGACCCACTGCCACTGGATCCAGACAGATCTAGTCACCTTAGCCACCACCGCCACTAGATCCGACCGCCATGAGCCCAAATCATGTCGCCTCATCCATTGTCATCAGCGGATCTACTCTCTCCATGTAGCCATGGAGCGGGAAGAGGTGGCAGCAGCTGCACGAACTTGATGTCAGCCACGTCGAGGGCTTGTTGGATGTGCCGGATCTTGTGGTCGTGGTCTGTTCCGAAGGATGGCACGTTGATGGGGAGGTAGTCAGCAACCGTGAACACAGTGGCCGCAGTTTTGGCACCTCTACGGCATGGCAAGGGAGCAGCGACTTAGCATGGATCTCCTCAAGTAGATCCCATGCCAACACCGATGACACCTCTTTTGCCCGAGCATTTCCGCCGCCACCTTCTCTCCGCAGATGCGTCGGTGGACGAGGAAGGAAAAGGGGGAGGTGGTGGGAGGAAGGGGCAGAGGAGGGGTTGTGGAGTGGGAAGAGGGGATTGAGCGAGAGACAGGGTACTCCATTGGACAGTTTGAGACACAAAGGAACACACTTTTCCTGGAGTTTCCAACACCAACCCCGAAGAAAGACTTCCTGGATACACTGAGCGAAGCCTGGAAGCTATGAAAACTCACTATTTGTCCCCGGAAACTGGCAAAAATGCCAGAGTCTCTGGCTGGGCTGTCGATCAGACCGCCCTCCAAGGCTGGTTATATTGATCCCCTAAACACAACACGCTAGAGCCTAGTTCCCAAGCACAGACCTTCTAGAATAAATCCAGGTACTTCGGGAACACTTCCTCCTCACTCTTGAGTATGGATACTCCGAAAGAGAACTCACGAAGTCTTCGAACCACTGTAGATCAGATCATACACCAAGATGGTCAAACCAAACAAGCCGGCCATGGTAAGCATGATTCTGTCACACTGCACTTACTCCTCACCTCCATGAGGTATTCCCTTAATCAATTTTGTGTTTCCATCACCCTAGCTCTGAGGCCAAGTTTACCCGATGCCGCCGTTGGATGTCACCACCAACCATCGTGCGGTGCTCCCCTGCATCAGCGAGACCACCTACGATATCCGCGCAGCACCCTCATTTTGTTTTCGTCTTCGCTCAACCCTCGTGCCCACTCAAACGCTAGTAACCCCGACAACCATGACGGCCAGCCAACTCTATTTTCTCTATTGGTTGCTCTGCACAAGGAGAAGCAAAGGTCATGTCGTATGTTTCTTCTTTCTCTCTCTCTCTCTTATGTCTTATGTATTCACGGGTAACAGTAGGTGCCCTCTCCTCTAAATCTCTCTGTGTGTTTCTTTTCTCTTTGTGTTGCATTTCTCTTTCTTTTTCAGCGTACAGAGAGCTTCGCTATACTTTTCTCAAAGTGAGGGATGGACTTAATCCCTATACTCAGTTCTTGTCTCTATCTCTCTTCTGTGACTATTCCTGTAGGCATAAAGTTTACAGATCCTGATCCACCTTCGACAACATGCCCTAATGCTTAACTTAAACCTTGTCGGCTACCCTCCATCTTTGCACCATCATTGATTTCATGCATGACACAATTCATGCTTTTGACCATCAGCAGAAGCCCATCTTTATTGATCCCTGACATCGATGATTCGGGTATAATCTACCTTGTAGGTGTATTCTCTATCTTATCCTACACCGTCGGCCTTTCCTTGTAGGAACTATCTCTATGGTGAATGATGCCGCCACTGACGGCACAGTTTTGGCATATGCATTGCCAACTTTAAAGGCATCCTTGGTTCTCGGCATGATCGATAGATCAGTAGTTGATGTCTTCCATCCATGACCGACAACTAAAATCCTAGATTTCCCTCTTCTTATTGGAACCATATGCATAGTAGGTGTCACCACCCTAACGACACTATTCTGGCTTAAACCCGTTAACCCTATATATATCTTTGGACAATCAATGTGCTTAGTAAATGATCTATCGGTTCCTCTCATTGATGGAAACCTTGAAGCTGCCTTATAGTTATCGAGATATTTTGATCATTCGTCGATATTATATAGTTTACTTGAGCTCTAACTTCGATGGTGAGATAGATACGTTTATCGAAACGCCTCAATACCTTTATCTGTATCTATCATGCCATCTTTTCTTTTTTGAGTCAAACCATATTTGGTCCTAAATGGAAACCCTAATTTTGATCAATGGCATCACCACCTTGATCAGTAATCCTTCTATGCCTTTTGACTATAGCCCTCGATCATCTTTCTTAGATCGAGCCATGGACATAATCATTCCATCTCACTTGCATGTGGTCCCATGACCATTCATGTTTCATTCGACGTCGTGTCAAATATTGTGTCTACTCAAACCCTAATCACCATTGGGATTTTCAAAGGATAGTAAATCCCATCAATCTTTACCTTTGACCGAAACCTGATGGTATAGCTTGTCCACGCTATGGTACTATCGGCGCTGTCGGCGGAATGGGGCCCCAGGGTCCCCCAAACCGCCAGCGGAGGCCAACCAGATGCCGCGAAGCGAGCCACGTGGCGGTTGGGTCGGAGTAGCCCCCGCCCCGGCAACCAAGTGGGTCCGGCGTTCAAGTCCGGGCGCTCGGGGACCTTCCTCGTGCGCCGCGCCCCGTGGGCCACCGTCTGAAAGGGCCTTGGGCTCCCGAGAGCCCAAGGCTCAAGAATCGAGGGAGCACCCGGGGCCTTTCCCCGAGTGCCCGACGTTCCCGGGTGCGTGGGCCCCAGTGGAGCGCTCGGGGCATCCCCCCGAGCGCCCCCCTCGGAGCTCCGCCCGTAGGGGTCCCGAGTGATCCCCCAGCGAGCGCTCCCCGAGCGCTCGGGATCACTCGGGGGCACCCTGGGACAGCTGGCACCCCTCGCGTCGAAGGGGCCGCTCGGGGACGTAGGGCTCGGGGTCGTCGGGTCCCCCTGTGGGGCCCACTTCCGGCCTCGTCATCAAGTGGTTAGCTTCTCCCGCAAGCCTCTGCTCTGGCAGGGGCATTTAATGCATGTCATTTCGACAGGGAATCCTAAGCCCTATAAGGGCATGATGTTGGTCAGGCCGGGCCCCACCCGCGCAGGCGATAGGTTCCTCCGCCTATCGCTTTTCGCATGATGATGGGCCCGTCTGACAGCTTTGTTGACTGACCGGGCGCGCCGCACCGCACGCCCCGGTCGCTGTCACGCTTTTTGCCCCCTTGGGTCGCGTCACCGCGCGCTCCGGTGCGCGGGCTTGGTCGCTGACTCCCTGGGGCCCAGGGATGGGTGTTTCACCCGTTTTGTCAGAAGGAGCCCGGTAAGTCTCCGTTTGCGGGGTCCCACCGGGAATAAAAGGTGTCAGATCCCCTGTTCGGAAGCATGGCGAGAATGCGCCCCGCGCGGAAGTCGGTGCCGTGCATTAATGAAGGGCGTGGGTCGCCCTGTTGCGCCCACGTCACCGTTAGGACCCTTTTGGCCGCTGTGGAAACCCCCCGAGTATATAAGGGGAGGCCCAAGGCCATGCAAAGGGTTGGATTTTGGTTCGAAAGTTAGCTAGTAACAAGAAAACACACATCTTCTCTCCTGGGCTTTCTTCTCCGGCTGGTTCCTTGAGCAAGGCAGCTAGGGTTAGAGCACGGAGGGAAGAACTCCTACTGTAAGCAAAATACCCCTTGTAATCCCATACCGATCAATACAAAACCAAAGCAGGACGTAGGGTGTTACACCTCCGGGTGGCCTGAACCTGGGTAAATCCTGTGTCCTTAGCCTCAAATCCACACCCTTATCGATCATCTACGGTTCATAAGAGGAACTCTACTGCGCCCCCGGCCGAATCCCAAAGGGGGTCCAACCGGACCACCGCTAGAGGCGTCTCTACGCCGACAGCTGGCGCGCCAGGTAGGGGGCGCTTAGGGTTTTCTTCCGAACCTACCTCCATGGCAGATTCTCGTCCGCCTGCCGGTGGCGGAAGGGTGAGTCTGTCCGGACCTTCATCTGAGTCAGATCCTTCCAACCCGGAAGGGGGCGACAACGCGTCTGGTGGCACATCGGCGATCGCCGCCTTTGAGCTGCGCGCACGTGCGCGGCCCTCTGGGGCCGCCGCCGGATCTGCCCCACCGTTGCCGCCTCGCCGCCGGCTAGACTTCGCGGATCCCGGGGAGTTGAGCACGCTGCAGGCGGCACAGCTCCTCCTCCGGCATCCTCCCGTCCCGGTGGAAGCTGCATCCCCTGTGGGCCCATGGCTCCAGGACCTCGCCGACCTGGTCGGCACCGCCCGTCGCCAAGCGGCGGCCAGGAGCGCCCACGCCTCATCCGGGCGTGGCGGCGCCCGCGCTGGCCCCTCCGTGGCCTCGCCGCCGGCGCCACCGCGTCCACAGCGCGGGTCGGCCGGCGGCCGGCGCGGCGCATCTCCTCCCTCGGTCGCTTCTCCCGCCCGGGGGAACGCCCAGGATCTTCGCCACCGCCTTGACAGGCGGAGGGAAGGTGTCGACGCGCGCACCATCATCGAGCGCCAGCGCGAGCGCGATAGGGTGGACGAGGGCCAATCCTCCTCCGGCCCTACCGCCGGCCGCGCGCGCTCCCAGGGCGCACCGTCGCGTCCAGCAGGGTGGGGAGGCCGGCACCCCCCGTTGTGGGACGGGTTGCCAGGCCTTCACCACCGAGCTTCGCCGCGTCACCTGGCCGAACAAGTTCCGGCCAGAGCTGCCGCAGAAGTACGATGGATCCTTCCATCCCGAAGAGTTCCTCCAGATCTACCCCACCGCGGTGGAGGCTGCTGGAGGCGACGAGAAGGTCATGGCCAACTGGTTCCCGATGGCCCTGAAGGGATCGGCCCGGTCCTGGCTCATGAACCTTCCCCCAGGTTCTGTCTCATCTTGGGCAGACCTGTGCCACCAGTTCGTGGCGAACTTCCAGGGCACCTTCGAGCGCCCTGGCACGGAGAGCGATCTCCACGCTCTCCGCCAGCGAAAAGGGGAGACGTTGCGGCACTTCATCCAGCGTTTCAGCCAGGTGCGCAACACCATCCCCAAGATAACCCCTCAGGCCGTCATCGTTGCCTTCCATCAGGGAGTCCGCGACGAAAAGATGCTTGAGAAGATGGGCACTCGGGACATCCAGTCCACCGCGGACTTGTTCGCTATCGCGGACAAGTGCGCTAAGGCGGCTGAAGCCCGTGCCTGGCACGACCCGCGCCCCGACCAATCAGCGGTCGACGGCGCCGGCCCCTCTCGCCCCGCTGGGAAGCGGGACAAGAAGGGCAAGAAGCGTAAGTCCGAGCCCGTCGCTGCGGCGGAGGCCAAGCCTCGCAAGCCTCCGCGCGCCGGGCCGAGCGGCGGCAAGAAGCCACCCCGAGCTCCCCAGCCGAGCTCGGGCCTGTGGTGTCCTATTCACGAGACCGACCGGCACGATCTCTCCGAGTGCCGGACGGTCAAGTACCTCTCCGAGAGGAACAAGAAGCAGCGGGAGGAGCGCCGCGCCGAGGGCGGCGACGACCCCGACGGGCAGGAGGAAGACCTTGGCTTCCAGGAGCCGCAGGCGGTGGCGTGCATCAGCGGCGGCGCCTTCGCGCCCACTTCACGCCGCCAGTTCAAGCTCCTGGCACGTGAGGTGTGCTCGGCGACCCCGAGCGCCGATGCGTCCCGAACGCTCAAGTGGTCGGGGTCCCCGATCACTTTCGACCGCTCGGACCATCCCGAGAATATCTCGGGCGTGGGCCGTTTCCCGCTCGTCGTCTCCCCCACCATCTGCAATATCAAGGTAACCCGCATGCTGGTCGACGGGGGCGCGGGACTTAACCTCCTGTCCCCCGAAGTGTTTGGCAAAATGCAGGTACCCCGGGGGGATCTGAAGCCGACGCTGCCGTTCTACGGCGTCTCCCCCGGCCTCACCTTGCCTTTGGGCCAGGTGTCCTTGATGGTCACCTTCGGCACCAAGGGCAACCACCGGACCGAGAACATCATCTTCGATGTTTCCGAGTTCGAGCTCCCCTACAACGGCATTTTGGGGCGTCCGGCGCTCGCCAAGTTCATGATGGCTTGCCATTATGCCTACTTGACGATCAAGATGCCGGGCCCCAACGGCACCATCACCGTGCCGGCCGACATCCAGGGCTCCGTCGCCTGCGCCGAGCAACTCTTCTCCAAAGTTGCCGCGGCCATCGACGACGCCCCCGAGCTCCCCGAGTCCTCGGGTCCGCCCCCGACCAAGGCGAGAGTCGCTGCTGACGACTCCGTCCCCTGTGAAGGAGGTGGTCCTTGGACAAGACGCGTCCAAGACCGTCAAGATCGGCGGCCGCCTGGCCGCCAAATAGGAAGGCGCGCTCGTCGCTTTCCTCCGGGCAAACGCTGACGTGTTTGCATGGCAACCGTCCGACATGCCCGGGGTCCCTAGGGAAGTGACTGAGCATCGCCTCGCCGTGCGCCCCGACGCTCGGCCGATCCGGCAGAAGGTGCGCCGTCAAGCACCAGAACGGCAGGAGTTCGTCCGTGATGAAGTCAGCAGGCTCCTCGCAGCCGGCTTCATCCGAGAGGTCCTCCACCCCGAATGGCTCGCCAACCCCGTTGTCGTGCCCAAGCCGAACGGCAAGCTGAGGATGTGCGTGGACTACACCGACCTCAACAAGGCTTGTCCGAAAGACCCTTTTCCTTTACCTCGCATCGATCAGATAGTAGATTCCACCGCAGGGTGTGATCTCCTCTGTTTTTTAGATGCCTACTCTGGTTATCACCAGATTAGTATGGCTGTAAAGGATGAGGAAAAAACTTCATTTACAACCCCTGCGGGGACCTTTTGTTATGTCCGCATGCCTTTTGGGTTGAAAAACGCTGGCCCGACCTATCAGCGGGCTATGCGTATTACTTTGCAGTCGCAGCTAGGTCGCAACGTTGAGGCCTACATCGACGACCTCGTCGTCAAGTCAAGACGCGAGGAGACGCTCATCGAGGACCTCGCCGAGACTTTCAATAGCCTCCGCGGAACTCGCATGAAGCTGAACCCCGAGAAGTGCATTTTCGGGGTTCCATCCGGCAAGCTTCTCGGCTTCTTGGTCTCGAGTCGAGGCATAGAAGCCAACCCCGAGAAGATCCGGGCCATCGACCAGATGCGCCCGCCGGCTCGTCTCAAAGACGTGCAGCGCCTAACGGGCTGCATGGCCGCCTTGGGGCGTTTCATCTCCAAGCTCGGGGAGCGGGGTCTCCCTTTGTTCAAGCTTCTCAAGAGGTCGGGCCACTTCGAGTGGACCCCAGAAGCCGAGCAGGCCCTCGAGGGCCTCAAGAAGTACCTCACCTCACCTCCGGTCCTGGTGGCGCCAAGACCCGAGGAGCCTCTGCTCCTCTACCTCTCGGTGACGCCCCGGGTGGTGAGCGCTGTCCTCGTCGTCGAGCGGGAGGTCGGGTCCGAGCTCCCGCCACCCCCCGACCAGGCAAAGGCTCTCGGGCCCCCGCTCCCGAGCGGTGACCCCGAGCAGTCGGCAGGAGCCCCCGGGAGCGAGCTCCCGAGCGAAGCTCTCGGGGGAGCGAGCGGGGTTCTCGGGGCCGAGTCCCCGAGCAACCACGTTCCCGAGGAGACCCTGAGTCCCCGCCTCCCGAGCGAGCCCGAGCAACCCGCCTTGCTCGGAGAGCAAGGTCAGTCCGCTCGGGGGCTGGGCCCGAGGAACCTCCTTCCCAAGTGCGCCTCCAGCAGCATCCCGTGTACTTCATCAGCGAAGTATTGCGCGATGCCAAGACGCGCTACCCTCAAGCTCAGAAGCTACTCTACGCGGTGCTCGTCGCGTCGAGGAAGCTTCGGCACTATTTCCAAGCGCACGAGGTGCGGGTGGTTACGTCCTACCCCCTCGAGCGCATCCTCCGTAACCGGGAGGCCACTGGGCGAGTCGTCGAGTGGGCCATCGAGCTCGGTGAGTTCAATCTGCGCTTCGTCAACAACCACGCGGTCAAAAGCAGAGCTCTGGCTGACTTTGTCGCCGAGTGGACGCCCGTGCCAGAAGACGAAAGCGAGCAACTCTCCGCCAACCCGGGACAAGGAGGAACCGAGCATTGGACTCTGCACTTCGACGGTTCCCTCACGCTCAAGGGCGCGGGGGCTGGAATGGTTCTCACCTCCCCGACAGGTGAAACACTCCAGTACGTCGTGCAGTTGCACTTCCGCGCCACCAACAATATGGCAGAGTACGAAGGCCTCCTTGCAGGGCTGCGCGCCGCCGCATCCCTCGGGATCCGCCGTCTGCTCGTCAAAGGCGACTCCCAGTTAGTCGTCAATCAGGTGTCAAAGGAGTACCAGTGCTCGGACCCTCAAATGTCGGCATACCTGAGCGAAGTCAGGAAGTTGGAGCGGCGCTTTGATGGGCTGGAGCTCCAGCACATTCCTCGCCGCTACAACGACGCTGCCGACGCCCTGTCGCGACTGGCCTCCTCTCGGGAGCCGGTTCCGGCTGGGACCTTTGAAGAAAGGCTCTCTCGGCCGTCCGTCGAGGCCGCCGACCAAGACGAAGGGGGAACCTCGCGCCAAGGCGAGTCTACCCAGGTGGCGCCTTCAGTGGGAGATCCTCCCGTCAGGCCGCCGCCGGGCGAGCACCCCGTGCTTGCCACCTGTTCTCAGGACACCTCCTGGATCTTCGAGATCCGAGGATACCTGAAAGAAAACATCCTTCCCGAAGACGAAGCCGTTGCGGAAAGAATCGCGCGGCAATCAAAAAGGTACGCGCTCGTAGATGGGGACCTCTATCGGCGCGGTACCAACGGCATTCTCATGAAATGCATCTCCCGGGAAGAAGGCCACGACATGCTCGTGGATATCCACGAGGGCGAGTGCGGTAGCCATGCATCGTCTCGCACGATGGTCGGTAAAGCCTTTCGGCAAGGATTTTACTGGCCGACAGCCCTCGAGGACGCCTTTGAGCTGGTTCGACGCTGCGAGGCCTGCCAATTCCACGCCAAGCAGACACATCAGCCCGCTCAGGCACTTCACACCATCCCCCTCTCGTGGCCTTTCGCGGTCTGGGGGCTGGATATCTTGGGCCCGTTCCCCCGAGCAATCGGGGGCTACGAGTACCTCTATGTCGCCATCGACAAGTTCACCAAGTGGACGGAAGCTGAGCCAGTCGTCAAGATCAACAAGCAGTCAGCGATCAAGTTCATCCGAGGCATCATGAGCCGGTTCGGGGTGCCTAACCGCATCATCACCGACAACGGCACTCAGTTCACGAGTGATGCCTTCCTCGAGTACTGCCAAGCCCTCGGGACAGAAATTTGCTTCGCCTCTGTCGCTCACCCCCGAGCCAATGGACAGGTCGAGCGTGCGAACGCTCAGGTCCTTCGGGGGCTCAAAACAAGATCGTTCGACAGGCTCAAGAAATGCGGAGCTGGCTGGATAGAAGAGCTCCCGGCCGTCCTTTGGTCAATCCGGACGTCCCCCAGTCGGGCGACCGGCGAAACCCCCTTCTTCCTCGTCTACGGGGCAGAAGCAGTCCTTCCCTCCGAGCTCGCTTTCCGGTCCCCTCGGGTCGCGGCGTACTCGGAGGAAGACCAAGATCAGCGCAGGTTGGAAGACGTCAACTTCCTTGAAGAGCACAGGTGCCGAGCTGCCCTCCGTGCCGCCAGATATCAACAAAGCCTCCGGCGCTATCATCAGCGCCGCGTCAAGCCGAGGTCTCTTGAAGTCGGAGACCTGGTGCTTCGCCGCGTCCAGACGCGGGAAGGGAAGAACAAGCTCTCCCCCATGTGGGAAGGACCCTACCGAGTGACCAGGGTCACTCGGCCAGGCTCGGTGAGGCTGGCTGCTGAAGATGGGATGCCGCTGCCCAACGCATGGAACATCGAGCTCTTGCGCAAGTTTTTCCCGTGAATGGCCCGGGTAAGTTTTTGCCTTTTTTAGGGTCGGCTCCCCGAGTGCCAAAAGTGAGTCACGGGAAGTTCCGGGTCTGTCACCCTAAGCCCTGGTTGCTCGGCCTGGTTCCTTAACCCCGAGCGCCAGTCCGGCCAAAGGTCACCCGAGTATCCCACGCGCTCGCACCAGCGCTCGGGGGCTCCCTTGTACCCCTAAGCTATTAAATTAGCATTATTATCAATATAAAAATGCAATTTCCCTTTGTATGAATTCCTTGTGCAATGTCGATTTCTATGTTCAATATCAATATCTTCTCGCTATCCGGCAAACTAGTCTTTTTCCGCGTTTTTCTCGGGACCCTCGAGTCCACCCACGGTGCGAGTAGGCCCCACCCGTCCGAGTACGAGCGGTCGAGCGAGTCCAATGACTGTTCGCGGGCCGTAAGACGCTCGGGTGTTTAGCTGTACCCCGAGCACATCCGAGTCAGGGCAAATAAGCCCCTGGCCACCCGTGCTCCGCTGGTCAGCAACCCCGAGCGCTACCCAACTACATGTCATTCGGGTAGCCTCACTCTTCGTGCTCGGGACAGGCTGGCAGTTCGAAAACCCGCGGGCCGTGACAACAGGCGAGCCCTCGAAAGACCCACGGAAAAGGTCCTTTTTGCTGAGTAAGCTATATAATTGCTCATTAAGTAAGCAGGTTCACCCTGGCGGAGTGCTCGGGTACCGCTCGTTGCATCAATGATAAGCCTCGGGGCACAAATACAACAAGGAGCCTAATCCCTAAGTTAAGCTTCTAAATCTTTTCCCATATGTTTTTAAAGCTCCCGGGCATCGCACGAAACGAATAGTTTTCACTCGCCAATTTTTTCCAAGTGTCCTCTGTACTCGCGAAGGGTTTACCTGAAGGTAGCGACGAGAGTCACGAGGGAGTGCTTCGGGTTGTCCGCTCAAAGCCCTGATGTCTTGCCTGGTTCCTTAACCCTCGACATCAGCCTGGCAATTAAGCCGCCCAAGTACCCTACGCGCTCGCGCCCGCGCCCGGCGGTTTTCCCAGTAGCGGTCCAGAAGCGCAAGGGAATATTGTCGTGTAAAAATGAAAGTTCTCCAAAATAAGAAAAAGTACACAAATATCCTACGGTTAGCATGACATATACCAATAACTGCTCGTCCCAACAATTGCCCCGAGCGCCAAGACTTGGGCAATTTTTTGCAGGCAAGCGGCGAAATCAAGAGTTCGGCTCAGGGACACTCGCTGTCCCGAGGGTGGAATTTCCTTTGCTTCAGCAGCGACGCGTCAAGCTCTCGGGGGCTTGGGGCCTTCGGGGGACCCGAGGACCTTTCTCCGTCTTTCTCCGAGCGCAAGAGCCAGACGCTTCACCCGAAGCAGCAAGGAAAAGAAGCAAGTTCCAGCGCAAGTACAATAACAAGAAAAAAGCAAGGGACAAAGGGCTTCGGGCCAGAGTTCTTTGCATTACAAAAGCTTCAAGCAAAAGTTCTTACAAAGGGGCTTCGCCCCGAGCTAAGAACAGCAGAAAAGAAGATAAAAGGAGGAGCTACGCTTCGCCGGCGCCATCGCCGCCGCCGTCGCCAGGGCTCTTCCTCGCGGGCAAACCGCTGGGCAATCTCTTCGGCCACCCCGCGGACCGCCCGGCGAGCTTCCTCCTCGCCGGCCTCGTCGACCCCCTCCAGGGCAGGCTCCAAGGAGAAGTTAGGGTCGCGGCTGCGGTAGCACGTCAAAGTGTGCTCCGCCACCACGACCGCCAACTCCCGGCCTTCTTCCTCGAGTCGGCTGCGCACGGCTTCGCCGAGTCCCTCAAGGCGCTCGGTGATGTCTTGGAAGCCCAGCGCGAGGTTCCCGGGGTTGTCGTCGATCCTCCCCGGCAAGGACGCCTCGCCAAGCCCAGCGACCAGGACGGCCTCCTTCGCGCGGGAAAAGAGTTCCCGCATCAGCTGCGTCGATTCCCGCCGCTCGTGGAGGATCCGCCCATTCTCCCGCTCCAACTCCGTCAGCGCCGCGGCCGCTTCCGAAGCCTCGCGCTTCCTCGCCTCCTCCACCTCCTGAAGTTTGGCCTGGACATTACGCTTGGAAATGCGCGAGTCCTCGAGCCGCTCCTGGAGGTTTCGGACCTCCGTGCGAAGATCCTCCATCTCCTTGGCGAGCTCCGAGCGGGCGGCCTCGACGCGCGTCTGGACTTCAGCCTCCAGCGAGTTGGCCCCCTCCTCAAGCTCCTGCTCGCGGCGGCTGAGTTCCTGCGCCTTCGTGTCGGCCTCGCTCTCCCGGAGCTGGAGCTGATCTTCCCGGCGAGTGAGGTCGTCGGCGCGTTCCTCTAGCCGCGCCCGCTCCTCGTCGGCGCGCTTCTCCCGCGCCTCCAAGTCCCGCTCGCGCGGTTCGAGCAGCGAGGCCCGCCGGTCGAGGTCCCGCTCCAGCCGGTTGAGCTCTCGCGTGCGCGAGATGGCCTCCCTCCTCATCTCGTCCACGTTCTCCCGCTGGCGCTCGAGGTCGGCGGTGTCCCTCTCGTGCTCTCGCTTGGCGATGCGCAAGCGCGCAAGAAGTTCTCCCCCGCCTCCGCAAGCGCAGCCTCCCGGTCCTCCAAGGACCCCTCCCGCTCGTCCAAGGACTTCTCCCGCTCCTCTAAGGCCTTCTCCTTAGAGGTGAGGTCCTCTTGGATCTTGTCGAGGGCCGCATGCGCCGCGTCGAACACATCGGCGGGGACCCTCCGAGGCGACTGCTCTCGGGGCGCGGCGGGCCTCCACCCTGTCAGGACGAGGACGTCGTAAAATTCGGACTCCTCCTCCTGTTGGGGCTCGGCACGCCCGGCCACGGTTGAGGCCCCGGCCCCTTCCTCGGAGTCGGGTCCTCTCGGGCCCCTCCACCAGGGCCAATTCTTGACCAAGTGCCGCCGCCCGCCCCTCGGGCTCGGCGGCACGCAGCTCCTCCTCCGCCGGGGCGGCGCTCTCCATCGCCTCCGGCATCTCCGTTGCCTCCGGCGCGGCCGTCTCCGCGCTCGGAGCAGCCTCCTCTCCTGAGGCGGCCTCAGCTCTCGGCGCCGGCATCGCGCTCGGGGTTGGGCTCGCGCTCGGGGAAGTAGGCGCGCTCGGGGCCGAGGGACCGCTCGGGGCCGGGGGATCGCTCGGGGCCGCAGCCCCGCTCGGGGTCGGGTCCACCGGCTCGCTCGGGGCCGTGGGACCGCTCGGAGCGGAAGGCGCGCTCGGGGGTGGGACCCGCCGGCTCGCTCTGAGCCGAAGGGCCGCTCGGAGCCGAAGCCCCGCTCGCAACCGCTGCCGCGCTCGGGGCCTCCGGAGCTCTCGGGCCCGCAGTCGCGCTCGGGGTTGGCGGAGCCTTCGGAGCAGTAGGAGAGATCGGGGACGTCCGAGATTTCTTACTCTCCCTGAAAAGGCAAACGCAGCCAAGTTCGGGTCAGTGCCCGAGCAAAAGTCTTAGCCAAAAAGAGAAAAGGTGGGGGGAAAGCTCTCGCTTACCGCCACGAGCCCTTCGGAACCTGGCGTCCCACCCCAGGAGGCGACGTCGGGCCTTTCCTTTTCTGTCCGGCGGCGGCGCCTGTGCCCGCCGCCGATGAGCCTCCGGTCGGCGCGGCTCCGGAAAGCCCTCGCCCAGAACCGCCGCCAGCCCCCGGCGCCGCAGGGCGCTATGGGCGGCGGAGGCGGCGGAGGGAGTGGCTCGGAGGGGTGCTGCCCTGAGGATCCTTGCCCGAGAATCCGTTGCCCAGGGCCGCCGCCGGCCCCCGTTGCCGCAGGGCGCGCGCGGGCGGCGGAGGCGGCGGAGGCAGCGGCCCGGCAGGGCGCTGCCCGGCGCGGCTGCTCCCCATCCCCGTCGCTTGCCACCTCGCGGGCGGCGGTGCTTGCGGCCTCGGCTTCGGCGCTTGGGGCCGCGGCGGCGGAGACGGTGGCGGCGGGGCTTGCCCCTTGCCCTTCGGGTCGGCGGGGTCGTGGACGGCGACCGGGGCGCTCTGTGCCCTAGCCGCGCGCGCCGCCTCTGCCTCCTCCTCGTCCGAGAAGATTCTGATAGACCCGGCCGGCCTGGCCGGCCTGCGCCCGCCATCCGCCGGCGGGCTCACGATGCCCTTCGCGTTGCATATCGGCATCATGTCCAGGATGGACTGCCGCTCCACGTCGACGCAGAGCGGCAAGTCCGGCCGCGACAGCTCGGCGTGGGAGACGTCCGACACCCCGAGCAGTATCCTCAGGCTGGTGGCCATCTCCTCCTCGCCCAGATTGGTGTCGGCGCCGACCATCGTCCGACCGTAGTCCAGATCGCCGGTGTACATCCACGCCGGCCGCTCGCGGTCCCGCAGCGGCGCCAGCCGACGGCGTAGGAAGTCGCCGACGACCATGGTGGCGTCCAAGCCCAGCTCCCGGAGTTGGGAGATGCGCTGCACCATCACCCAGAGGCTCTTGTCGTCGTCGTCGAGGTACTCCCACGACTTGTGGTGCTCCGCCGGCGCCTCGGGAAGAAGGAGCGACTCCGCCGGGTCGGTGTTGACGTAACACCAGCTCTGGCACCAGTCGTCCCATTTGTTCCGCAGATCTTGCGGAATGTAGGGGTCGGCGACCTTCGATCGGAGCTGGAAGTTCGCGCTGCCGCTGACCTCCGCCCGGGCCGAGCCCCGGGTCCTCCCGACCGTGCGGAGGACGAAGTAGTGCCTGAAGAGGGCCACCGACGGCATCACCCCCACAAACATCTCGCAGAGGTGGGCGAAGATCGCCAGCACCACCACGGAGTTAGGGGTGAGATGCAGCAGATGGATCCCGTACGACTCCAGGATCGCCATGAAGAACGGCGAGAAAGGCGGAAGGAGCCCGGCGGCGAGGAAGCTGATGAAGATCACCGTCTCATCCGCCCGCGGCTCCGGCGGATACGTCGCCGCCCGGACCGTCGTCGGGTCCGGCCGACCCTCAGGCACCACCAGCAGCCGAACCTTGTCCATCGCCTCCTTATTGATGAGGCGGGACTTGGGAATCACGGCTTCCGGCTCCGGGGAGGTTGAGCGGTGCCTGCGGCGGGTCATGGTGGCGGCGATGTGGTGGCGAGAGAAATTTTCGGAGGCGAAGAAGGTGGCGGCGAGAGGAAGAAGACGAAGCAAGCGCAAAAGCTTTGGAAACGAAGTGTTTGCGCAGGAGTCGGAAGTTTGAAAAGGTGTGGGGTCATTTTTCTTTTAAAGAAAAAGACTTCCTCAGGAGATCAACCGCCCGCGTGCAGCGTTTTTCGTGCAATCGTGGGTTGTCAGTTCGCTGCCGTTGGCAGTGAGGCGACGGCCGCGCGAAACCCGGAGGACGTGTAATCATGGCCTGCGAATTTACTGCCATATGGCAGTAAAGATTCGGCCGCACGAAACCCGGGGCACGCAACCGCCAGCGCGCGGCGCGAAGAGTCGCGCGCCTTCCCCGCGCGCATTAAAAGCGCCCCTCCGCAGGGCGCATGAAGATGGGCCGGCATCCCCGCTTGGCCCAAGAAGAGAAGGCCTTATCCCCAGTCGCGGCCCATCGGGCCGTCTCTGGGGGACAAGGCCGGGGGCTACTGTCGGCGGAATGGGGCCCAGGGTCCCCCAAACCGCCAGCGGAGGCCAACCAGATGCCGCGAAGCGAGCCACGTGGCGGTCGGGTCGGAGTAGCCCCCGCCCCGGCAACCAAGTGGGTCCGGCGTTCAAGTCCGGGCGCTCGGGGACCTTCCTCGTGCGCCGCGCCCGTGGGCCACCGTCTGAAAGGGCCTTGGGCTCCCGAGAGCCCAAGGCTCAAGAATCGAGGGAGCACCCGGGGCCTTTCCCCGAGTGCCCGACGTTCCCGGGTGCGTGGGCCCCAGTGGAGCGCTCGGGGCATCCCCCCGAGCGCCCCCCTCGGAGCTCCGCCCGTAGGGGTCCCGAGTGATCCCCCAGCGAGCGCTCCCCGAGCGCTCGGGATCACTCGGGGGCACCCTGGGACAGCTGGCACCCCTCGCGTCGAAGGGGCCGCTCGGGGACGTAGGGCTCGGGGTCGTCGGGTCCCCCTGTGGGGCCCACTTCCGGCCTCGTCATCAAGTGGTTAGCTTCTCCCGCAAGCCTCTGCTCTGGCAGGGGCATTTAATGCATGTCATTTCGACAGGGAATCCTAAGCCCTATAAGGGCATGATGTTGGTCAGGCCGGGCCCCACCCGCGCAGGCGATAGGTTTCTCCGCCTATCGCTTTTCGCATGATGATGGGCCCGTCTGACAGCTTTGTTGACTGACCGGGCGCGCCGCACCACACGCCCCGGTCGCTGTCACGCTTTTTGCCCCCTTGGGTCGCGTCACCGCGCGCTCCGGTGCGCGGGCTTGGTCGCTGACTCCTGGGGCCCAGGGATGGGTGTTTCACCCGTTTTGTCAGAAGGAGCCCGGTAAGTCTCCGTTTGCGGGTCCCACCGGGAATAAAAGGTGTCAGATCCCCTGTTCGGAAGCATGGCGAGAATGCGCCCCACGTGGAAGTCGGTGCCGTGCATTGAATGAAGGGTGTGGGTCGCCCTGTTGCGCCCACGTCACCGTTAGGACCCTTTTGGCTGCTGTGGGAACCCCCCGAGTATATAAGGGGAGGCCCAAGGCCATGCAAAGGGTTGGGATTTTGGTTCGAAAGTTAGCTGAGTAACAAGAAAACACGCATCTTCTCTCCTGGGGCTTTCTTCTCCGGCTGGTTCCTTGAGCAAGGCAGCTAGGGTTAGATCACGGAGGGAAGAACTCCTACTGTAAGCAAAATACCCCTTGTAATCCCATACCGATCAATACAAAAACCAAAGCAGGACGTAGGGTGTTACACCTCCGGGTGGCCTGAACCTGGGTAAATCCTGTGTCCTTAGCCTCAAATCCACACCCTTATCGATTCATCTACGGTTCATAAGAGGAACTCTACTGCGCCCCCGGCCGAATCCCAAAGGGGGTCCAACCGGACCACCGCTAGAGGCGTCTCTACGCGACAGGCGCCATTGACGACATGACTTCAAAGTAAGCCTCACGTGCCCTAGTCCTTTTATCTCAAATCCAAACCTTAGGTTCGATGTCAGCAAACCATCTTAATCCTAACCATCATATTTCCTTTCGTTGGGCCCCCCTTCCCTATCAATATTATTACGTTGACATGTGGACCCCAACATCCAGAACCTATCTAATCTCATTACACCAGATCCTAGGATGTTGTCCCAACTGACAGATCCAAACCCTGGGTTTATGTTGACTGTCTGCATCTGGAACGCAATTCCATTCTTTTCCTTGTGGGACCACATATTGATTTGTGGAATGCTACAGATCAATAGACTCCATTGTCTATATCTACTCCTAAACCCTATAATACTATTAATTCATGGTTCCCTGTGCCAACTATAGCATGCATCAGCATTTGGGCTCCATACATCATATTCTTTTTGGATACCCTCTTTTGATCGTGTTCATTGCACCATGTAATGTAATAATGATCCTCTAGTAGGGATCCATCAAAGATCGATCTTAATAGTCTAATCAATCCCTAGTCCTAGTGCCAACGTGACACTTGGATAGTCTGTTATACCTCCCATTCTTGCAATTGTAAGTTCTTGAGGATTATTCCAAATCCTTAGAATCCCTCTACCGGTGTACTGCTAGATAACCACATAAGCCTTTGTGAACCATCTGTAACTCCTCACTTGCGGAGGAGCAATGTCCTCCACTCTTGTCTTGGTAAGGATGATCCACGGTTGTTAATCCAAGCCATCCAGCAAACCTACATGGTTAGTCATTCTTGAACTATAGACAAGTGATTCTTGCAAGTCAACTCTAATTCCCTATTCTGGTGAACTAGTTCACCACTACCAATACCCTTTCTGAGGGCATGCTCCATAGACTAATGTTCCAACTATCACATTATCTCTTGGAATTAATTCCAACTCTAGATCCTGCATCCTTCTTGACTTTTCCTTTGTTCCTATCCAAATATCATCTCATCACCAATCCTCCCTTGTTTTTCGTTTTGCATTGTGTTATCTGGAGTTGTTTATTTATTTCGTTGCATGCTATTTATTTTATAATGAGTACGGAGTGACGAGGTTAACTAGGGGCAAGTTCGAGCAGTAGAAGTGGAGGAAAACATCAACAAAGGCAATGCCCCCTTGTTCTTGATCATGTATCATATATTTTCAAAGTCATTATATTTTGGGTTGATTATAAACATGCATGTCATTTACCAAATTGCTTCTCAAATGCTTAGGTGTCAGTTCCAACTGAACCCTAAATCCATATTGGCATACCTTTGTTTTATCTGGTGTGGTCATTAGTTAATTATTAGAAGTAGAAATGCTTAGCCCTGCAAAGTTTAGTAAATCATTTTCATGCCTCATTCGAGGATTACTTTCATCATGAAATATTGAATTGTTATCGCATGGTGATAGTTAGGTTCATTGAGCATTTACTCCTTCTATTCCTACTTCTGTCTAAACTCTACTCTAGGTGAAACTTACCACTAAGGTGTGGGCAACAAATGGATGGATGTGGTGGATGGATTTGATTTGGTTTTTAGTGAATAGTGCTAGTGTCGCCTACACCATAAGAACCGAATCATGAACTCACAAATTTGTGAACCAAGTGCAACTACAACTCTATTATAGGCATGACTTGGCCAACTAATTTGTTGAAACCTAGGGTGACACTGTAGAGGGGGACGAAACAAGAGATATGCCTTATGGCAACTACTAGTGATAGCTATTCTAGAGTTGGCTTGATGGGTAGTATCAACTAGGGGGTAATATTGTAAAGGCCTTGTTGTTAGCGCTCAGTCACATTCCTCGGAAGAGTCCGGGTTAATCTTACATCTTGTAGGTAAAGTGTACAACCTTTGCAGAGTGTAAAACTAATCGGTTAGCCGTGTCCACAGTCGTGGATGGCATAAAGACCTGTTCATGACAACTTCTCTCTAATTTTTTCTCTTTCTTATTCCTCCCCTATCTCCCCTCTAATGCTCTCTCTCTCTCTCTCTCTCTCTCTCTCTCTCTCTCTCTCTCTCTCTCTCTCTCTCTCTCTCTCTCTCTCTCTCTCTCTCTCTCTCTCTCTCTCTCTCTCTCTCTCTCACACACACACTGCTTTCCCATCTTGAGACAAGTATAGGTGGTCAGACCCTATAGTTGAGATTAAGGCACTAGATGTTACTCGACTAGTGTTGGTACTTGGTACCTTCACTACAATACCCCAGTTACTGAAACTGTTTGAAGCTCAAATAAATGTTTTGATCTTAAAACCTGCCTTCGAAACTATTGTATTAATTCAAGAAAAGAATTTCATTTATGTAAAAAGAACCATAAAGCCATCCTTTATTAAGCCTTGCATGTAGCACTAGGTTTCCTAAAGGGGGGGCATGCTGAGTACGCGAAGTACTCATCAAGCATTTTTTTTTGGGCGTGTTCAGATAACTATGAGGATGATAGAGAAGACTATGATAGTTACTACCAAGATATTGAGGAGTAGGTCATGTTGGACTCCATCGATTGCATGTGGCTGAGATGGAGACTTCTATGTTTTATTATTACCGGGGTATTTCCGAATGGTAGGGACATAAGTCATAAGTATTTTCTTTAGCCATGTGGCTACTATTATTTAACCATTTTTTAATAAATTTTGTGATGTGTGCAGTGTTATTGTTTCAACTGTGTTAATCAGTTTGATCTGGGATTGATGAGGATATACATAGGGAGGTCTAAAAGTTACTTTTGCGCTCCCACAATTTGTTCACACTATCACAAGTGGCACATTCTCTAGCTCATATGTTGACCATCTTGAGTATATCCTCGAACTTCATCTCACTTAACCTTCATCTTCTTTTGAGCTTAACGTGAGGCTCATATCTTCTAACTCCATCTTGATCTCTTGAAGCCACAACTTGAATTCTTCTCTTGAATTCCTAACTTCAAGATCTTGATCACACATGACCATCTTAACATACACCATGGACTTCATCTTGGTCACTTTTTAATCTTCTCTTGAACTTCACCATGATGTTCACCCTTTAAACCACTCTTGATTCCTAGAAGTTCACTTTTTATCTTCTTCTTGATCACATGACATTCACTTCTTGAACTCATTGATCTTGACGCACATCTTTGATTTGATAACATTCATCCGAATCCATCCAATGCCCTTCATGCATCATCTATGTAACATAACATCATATCCAACTCAAAGAAATCATTAGTCTATAGAAATTTTCATTAACTACCAAAACCACACTTAGGGGCTAGTTGCACTTTTAGATTTTTTTTGAAAACTGTCTATGATGTCAATTTTGACAAGAAAACCGTCTGTGATGAGTTTTATAACAGACAATTTAGGTGAACCGTCTTAGATGAAGTGTTTAAGATGAGTGTTTATGTAGTAGTGTCATCCGGCAGTACTTAAGTTACATTCCAAAAAAGTTAGAAACTATTGTTTTATTAACAAAATGACAATCTAAATTAATTGGAGCTACCCATAATGCAGGCAAGTTTATAGTTGTTGAACTATACTCTATCGAATCCTTTTGTAAACTGTTGCGAAATAGTTAGTGCTATGTTTAGCAAATTCTGTAGAGCAGAGCATAGAATAACAGGTTGTAAAAAGTCATCTAGTCATAATTTTGAAGGATGGTTTTAGGACCGTTTCTGTGACTCTGACAATAAAAATCTTTGCAAAATTAGGATTGTTTGACATCCATTTTCTAGCGCCAAGTTTTCTAGTATCAATGCTTCGTAAAACCTATCTGAATATTACTATCGTCTATCCACATTTTTACGATCTTGTGACCACAAATTTACTACATGCTCAACCTTGTCATACTTACTAGAATAAAAATATTTTATGTAGTAATTCACAATCACTTGCATAGCTCAGTTGGTTAGTGGAGCAAAGTTATATTCACTGTTCAAATTCGTCCTCCTTATTTTAAAATTAAAGCGGAGAATGCACGTAAAAGTGTGGCCACAAGGTAGTCAAACGATCTAAAAATTGTGAGTGGTCGTAAAAGTGTGGCTAGATTCTCGTAAAATCTATCTCAGGTGATAGTAGCAAGTGGTTGTATAAGTGTGACTAGGTTCTCGTAAAATCTATCTGAGGTGATACTCCCTCCGTCCCAAAATATAAGGTACGCACGTATTCTAAGATTTACTATTAGACTTAAAATCTATCTTAGATGATACTCCCTCCGTCCCAAAATATAAGGCACGCACGTATTTCAAGATTTACTATTAGACTTATAATATTTTGATTATGTGATATAAAAGTGATATTGTTAGATTCGTTTTTTAAAGCACTTTTCAATAATATCATTTTGTATCATATAACTAACATATTATAGACCTAATTGTAAATCTTAGGATGCGTGCGTGCCTTATATTTTGGGACGGAGGGAGTAGTAATTTACCAACGACGCTAAAATATCAGCATAAAAAACGTCGAGCATTTACAACCGACATAGAGAATCTTTCGAACGGTGTCTAGAATAAGCTATTATGCGCTCCTAAATTACACCAACATAAATCTCAAAACACTACAATTACCAAATGGTTAGGTACAAGTTTCTAGTTTTTCCAGTTTTAAACTTTTTCCCTACGTATTATACCAAAAATAGGTAGCAGAACCTCTTTAGTTTTTCTTGTTTAAACCTCTTTCTATGCATATTATACCAAAAATGGATAGAAAAAAATATGTGTAAAAGCTACTCAATCAAAGGATTTATCTAATTCACCATAATGCCAAACAGAGCTGTAATCGAGGCATATTCTCATATTCATATGAGAATGAAATACAAGATCGTGTTATTAACACCGTTCTATCGAGGCATATTCCCTTCCTTTACACATTACTCCACCACTCTGTCTAAGATAAGCAAAAGATATCTGTGGTGATTCTGATAGGACAAACAACAAAGTGCAGATAAAGGTGGTCGATCTCAAGGTAGCCAATTCATAGACCGTGGTCGCCAAAAGCATTTCTTTTTGTCCCATGATGAGCCTCGTGTCAAAGCTTACTTCGCTGCTTTTCTTTTGTTTTGCGTGGACACACTGAAGGGAGGTTGATCATTGATGTGCTGGTGGAAGGTAGGAACGGAGAGATCCCATTCTAGACACAGCGCAGAAGGCAACTAACTGCATTATTCGTCGTACAATATGGAGGTTGCAGTTGCATTCCTCTATAA
The DNA here is from genome assembly GCA_019208055.1 of Stipa capillata. Lineage (NCBI taxonomy): Eukaryota > Viridiplantae > Streptophyta > Magnoliopsida > Poales > Poaceae > Stipa > Stipa capillata. Next base: position 177,342 of record JAGXJF010003231.1, on the reverse strand, counting down.
ACAAATCAAAAGGAGTACACTATGGTTCCTCCAATAGCAACTTCATCTTGCAATCTCGGTTTTTTTCGAGTTCAACCCTGCATCGATCCCAAGTCCAATGATGACCCCTGTTCGTTTGTGATGTGTACTGTGAATTGGTGACACCTATTTGTTTGTTCTGAATCCATGTAAGATGAAGCTTGAGAGCCTTACCAATCATCATCTTCAATGAGTTACCGGCCAGAACGTCCAAACCACCAAGATTGAGAACGCACACGGCCATAAGCCCATAATGCGCCAACCTCCAGGAATCAACCAGATCCAACAACAGCAACAGATGATCCAAAACTAAGATATAGTAAGAGCAGTCTCAATGCTCCGACTCAGCTGTCTCGTAAACCATGACATCTAGGCAAAAAACTTATATGGCGGAGTAGTTATGGAGGAAAGAGAAGAAAATTATCTCTTAATTTGGATCTGGCTCTTAGCGGTGTAATCCATAAGCCCATAATGTGCCAACCTCCAAGAATCAACCAGATCCAACAACAGCAACAGATGATCCAAAACTAAGATATAGTAAGAGCAGTCCCAATGCTCCGACTCACCTGTCTCTTAAACCATGCCATCTATGTGGCGGAGTAGTTATGGAGGAAAGAGAAGAAAATTATCTCTTAATTTGGAACCGGCTCTTAGCAGTGTAATCGATGTAAATTAATTCTTGAGTGATCATATGTGGCTTATACATGTACTACTATATGCTAAAACCATGCCACAAACAGGTTACAAGATTAAAAATGATAGTATAGATCATAAAATATAATAAATAAAAATATTTTAGATACAACACTAAGATACAAGCCATTGAGAAGGTTGTATCTAAATAGTTATTTAATACAATAAGATACAATGCATTAGGAGTGCCCTAAGATGAGCGATGTCTCTACGAGACTCCCAAGGGGGCGAATTTCAAACAAAATCAAGTTATACACATGCACACCACAAACAAATGGAATGATAAAAAGAGAGGATCACAACAGCCACCAGACGAAATACATGGTTTCCAAAAGAAATACAATCACATTTTTAATATGCTCAATTGCATCATGTATGGACGTCCGAGCTACTGACAAATTGACAAAATGCAGAACTATTTTTGCTTTAGTTGCAGTGTAAATCGTAATGTCTGTTAAGTCAGGTATATTCTCCAAAAACAGAAGGAAAAAGGAGATACATATGCTTCATATACATACACGTCTGCATAATAATCAACCCCTATGAAACGTAACGAATTACATATCCTTTTAAGTAGCTGCTACGGTTGCATGCGCCTCCGCACTACTGGGATAGCATCAAGGCAGCGTGTGTACTCATCAAATGCGCTTATTCCACAAAATTTACTACTAGTCCGAACTAACTTGTTCCCTCTCCAATTTGAAGCTGATAATCAACGGAGCAAGTTATTGGAAACCTTTACACCATGACCAAAGTTCTTGTTTCCCTGCCAACCTACAGTACAGTATCAAAAGAGCTGTCATGACTAATGAAATTACTGCAAAGCCAAATAATGCTGCTAATCAGTTAAAACGGTATAGTAATATATAGAATATATAACATACAGTTCTATATAAAGTATCCCCTACAATTGTCACTTCCGTCCTATCCATTAGATACTCAAGAACAAACAGTCCGAAATCATATTCAGGTTACTATATTTCATTTTGATCAAATACATCCAGTTATTGCCAAATATCACGATATGCCAAATATCATGATATTCTCTTTAAATTGTCGTTTACCATCTCTCATTAACATGACATGCAATGCACGAAAAATACTAGTGCAAATGAGTAACGTGTAAATGTACAGTACACATCAAATCAATGAGACATGCTGGTATATAACGGTTTAGAAGAAAGCATGATAATGGGCAGATCCATCATCAATGTGAGATGGTAACCATTAATTGTTAGATCCATGGCTATGACCTGGTGGTCTGACAACAGATTAATGGAACATGATAAATCCGAGTTTGGCCCATTTCATCTCCTACCTCAAACGGACAAGAAGAAAGCTGGTAAATATCAGGGATTGAACAGAATTCAGCAATTGTATTTCTCATATAATTGTACGGACGACACATCACCTTTACCCGCCCTAGTACTACATACCAATGCATTACCTATGTAAATAATGTCATTGTAGCTGAAGTTCATGAACAAACATAAAATACTTAAAAGCGTACCTTAAATATTTGTGAACATAAAGAAAAACAAAGTTACAAAGACGTATGGAGTAAACTAGGAAAGAACTGAGTACATGGGAATCAATAATGCTACGGAACAGTGAGGACATACGCCGACAAGCTGTATTAGTGCGTAGTGCTCTCAACTAATTTACGCTTAAAACCCATTAATTAGGTTTGTATGCCATCATCCTAGCTAAGAATCCAATGCTCGTCTACACATTAATTTCATGTAGTTCATGAACTGTGCTATGTTCATTATTTTTGTATCAGCGTTGCTTGTTTGTTGTGCAAACTGATGGGGCACAAGGAACTTACAAGTTACCTGACAGGAACCTTGGGATCAACTCATCATCTAAATTAGGAGTGTAAAGAACCATATGGATTTCAAAATGCATAAGGTTGGGCACACGCTTGCAAAGCTCAAGTTACCACTAGAAATCCCATGAACCAGCTTGCAGAATAAGCAACAAAACAGGTTGGTTAAATGTAGGGCCCTTCTATTTGTGTTAAAGACATCAAGTTCTACTCATAAAATCTACATGGACTGAAAGTTGAATATAACTTAATAAATCTATATGTGGTGTCATCGCGTCATGACCAAAGCATATTATACAGAACAGAACTTCCAAAATTTTGTATAATTACATATTTACACGAGTGTTCTTCAAGACAGCAAGTTAACGATAAACAAGCACAGAATAACATCAGACTTCACACATATAGTCAACAGATGGGCCATTTGCCTATGCCGCAACAACCATAGCAAGTTCAACAATATTTCATATATCAAATTGCTGTATTCTAATATTTCATCAATTTTGATAGGAACATAAAGAGGGTGGGGGAATTAGGATCAAATCTCAAGTCATTACAAGGTGCTATATAATCATTGCTAGATGTTCAGTGTTCCACACAGCATAACATTCTGTTTTGTTTCTAAGTACAAATAATATGTCATTTCTTATTTCTGACATGGCTAATCAAGAGGTCAATTTTTTTATTAAAAAATATAAATTTCATAATTCACTTGTTAAAACTTAACAATGATAGAGTTCAGGTATGTGCTACAAGTCTATGACCCAGGAGCTTGGTGTAAATGAGCAGGCAGAGAACTGATTGATCATTGAGGGGTTTTATCAAGACGGAAACCGTCCCTTCCACATATTGAATTTGCTAAATTTTGCAAGACAATGACACCAATAGCAACAAGTGATGCATCACAAGACAAGCACACTGTTACACTATTTATTATAAAGTTCAACTTAACATTATGGCTGCATAAACTTTCGAAGTGCTATGTTGACTTAGAATGTTTAACTTCACATGCTAAAGATATTAGTCTAAGAAAGTTGAGATCTCATTCAAGCTCTAAATTGTCTTCTCCCACATGCTAGTTTACAGACCAAATATATAAGGCTGCCACTTGTCAGTACTATGTCATTGCAGTGTCGTTACTGTTTCAAATTGAAAGTGCATGGATACACCAACACATATGTGCCCTTAGGACGTAATAAGGACTAAATAGAAGTAGGATATAAGGCCTTACGTGCATAAGGTTACATTAGAAAGGAAAGAATCTCATGATACAAGGCGCATAAGGTTGCAAAGCACTACAAAAAAAGCATTAATGGTGTGCACGGAGAGTCGAACCACACCTTGCGCCATTGGACGAATTACTGTGATGTTGCCTCAAATTTCTGAAGCATATCGCAGTGCGGTGTCTGGTAGGCTAGCCCCCATTGGCGCCGCTGCAGCTCAACCCTACAATTCTGTGTTATTATTGAGTAGTAATCCCTCTCAACATGCCGCTCCAGCGTTGTACGCTCAGTGCTCTGGTGTGGATACTGCTCCTCGAAATTAGGCAACTTGACATAGTATGTGACTCCGCGTGGGGTTTGGAACTTGTGCTCATAAGGGTAGGAGCGGGAGAGGGAGTAGACCGGCTCAGAGGATGGCAAGAAGTTGAGCAGCAGCAGCAGAAGGACAGGCAACAGCTGGACAAGCATTCGGACAGTGGAGCCACTAGAACCCTGCTGCACCCCATGGGCATGGTGCATCCCGCCAGTCCTGAAATGAAACGTGCCGAACTGCCCAAACTGCCTGGTAGTGGCAGGAGCCATCCCTCCAAAGAAGAAGTTCCTGAATATCTCATCTGGGTCAATGTCATCCTCATAGAAGCCATTGTATGAACGGGCAGTGGATGCAGCCCTCCTGTTGTATGTCGGCTGCTCATCAGAACCAACAAGATCATAGCGTCTGCGGCTCTCTGCATCGCTGAGGCACTGGAAGGCCTTGGAGACGGCCTTGAAGGCATCCTCGGCACCTGGGGCCTTGTTCTTGTCAGGGTGCACCTTGAGGGAGAGCTTGCGGTAGGCTTTGCGCACGTCCTCAACGGTGCAGTCCTTTTCAACGCCGAGGATCTTGTAGTAGTCCATTTTGTGCTTCTTGATCTGGTGCACCACCTCCAGCTGCTCCTCCGTGTACGTCCTCACACCAGCAGCATCGCCACTGCTCTCCTCCTCCTTCTTCTTGCCCTTCTGTTTCCTCTCTCTCAAGCCATCAGTCCCGGTTGCTTCTGCTGCTTCAGGCCGAGGCGGCGGCGGCGGCGGCGGGTGTTGCCGGGATGACGATGATGACGAGGTCCGCGAGGAGGACGGGTCGTCGTTGTGGAGGAGGGGGTTGAGGAGGTGGTCGATGGGAAGGGAAGGGTCGAGGCGCTTGGCCTTAGACAAAAACTTGAGGGCGCGGGCGGTGTCGCCGGCGTCGAGGGCGTCCTTGCCGATGCGCAGAGACTTGACCGCGTCGTCCTTGTTGCCCTCCATGGTGGGCGCGGCAGATCTGGCCGCGCGACGGCGAGCTAGCCCTCCTCAAGCTTCTCCAATCTGATCAGATCAGATCAGATCGGCTCCAGTCCTTTCCAGTCCACTCCAATCCAATCGAATCCAATCTGAGTGGTTCCGACGGAAAAGCGTAAGAAAAGTCCAATTCCGGGCAAACCCTAGACTAGATGAATTGGACGAACGAATCTGCACCGGGTGCTTACCTCGCCGGAGTTGTACTGGAGGCCGGATTGGCGACGGCGGGGTGGGAGAGGGGAGTCGGGACGGGGAGAGGGGAAGAGATTGGGCAACGCCGACGCGACGACCCCCAATCTATTTTGCTGGAGTTTTGTTTGCGCGTGATGGAGAAGGGGAGAGGGTGCAGCCGTTGCTGGCCCAGTCCAAGCCTGGGTTTAGGCCAGATTTCGGGTAAATATCAAGCCCAATAGCGCTTTTCTCACACACGAAAGAGAGAGAATTTCTTCCCCTAAAAAAAGCAATGGGTTTTCTAAAAAGAAAAAGAAGAACTACAGCAGCGGAAACGCACACCGCACGAAAATGCCTCACCGACATTGTTCCAACAATCCAGTACATACAAGGCTAGCTATAAGCCAGTAAGGATGTATGCCAGTACAGACAAGGCTATTCCTAATTCAAATAGGGTTAGGAGTCTAATACCAATTAGGATTCAAAATTAAAAATTCTTCGTCTTGAATTTGATTCCTCTTGTTGAATGTAGTCATGTGATGAATGCACTTACACTTCTTACCTGGTAGTCTTTCCTCCCTCATTTCCCACTGGACGCAAGCTTGTCTTATTTTCACCTTCATCTTCTGCAACTCAACAAGAGGTTTACATATATCATACAAAACACAGTGGCAGTTCTGTATCTTTGAGTAATGCAAATATACAATAGATGCAAATGGAATTCATGTGATGTTTACTGATAAAGCTCAATGTTTCTTTCCAACTAAACAAGTTTAGCTGAAATGCATAATGCGCAAGTGGATACCTTCAGTTTAGCATTGGACTTTCCCATGCACTTTGATAATTTAAATTTTTCATTTTGTTTGCAGACTAGGGTTCCTCCAGTGGCAGAAGTTGGTGGCGCCAATAGAGCAGAAGCTGCCGGCAGGAGGGCTCGGTGAGCAGCGGCGGCAAGACTTGAAAGCAGCGGTGGAGCTTGACCTGAAGAAGAGACGGCGACAGCCCAGACTGAGGAAGTGGCGACACACCATAGAGAAGGTGGCGATGGAAAATCTTGACAGCAGCGGCCATAACAACAAGGGTGAGCAACAAAGAAGCCTGCAACATCCAACAGCCATGAGGCGCTAGCAGTCAACGGTGACAACAAAGGCCAGCGGCTGTGGATCCGTGCGAGATGCATGCGTGCTTGAACTGAGCAATGCAGGGACGAGCTCGCCTTGGACCTGAGCAGAGCTTGCGGCGACAAGAAGAAGCCGACAACGACAACCCTAGGCTCCAGACAGGACAGATCTAGTCAGGATGACGAGGTCAACGATGAAGGAGCTTGAATTCAGCCACATGGCCTACTAGTTTGGATCCACAGCAAAGTAGATCAGGATAACGGCTTGAGAACGTGTTGCTGCTTGTTGATGTGACGAACACGAAGACGATGACGTTGACTATTGGGGTGTAAAGACCGTCATTGGGAGAAAAGATGTCCTTCCGAGGGCAACACGGTGGAAGATCAAGTCGGTGATCAAGAGATGAATGACAACAGCGATGGTAAGCTAAAATTCTAGATTTTACTCCGGTACTATGTTATGAATATAGTTTTTTTGTATTGTATAGTGCGAAGAGACAATTGTATAGCACAGGGAGGATAATCAACTAGCTAGGGACTCAAATTAATAAGAAACTATAATACCCTTAATAGCCACCCTGTGGACTTCCATTAGGCCCTGTTTGGATAGCCGGTATTCGGCCCAATCCGGATATAAAATACAGGCTTGTATAATATTTCGGGCCGGATTGGAAATGATTGTTTGGAAGCCCAGTTTTTGTTTTAAAATACAGCCCGCTTACAACCCGTTTTCTCCAAACCACCTGTAAAATTAAACACTGCCTCCCACCCTCTTTTTCTTTTCCGAAATTTATCGGGAGGGAGCCTGCCTGGCTCCGTGCGACCACGCTGCTGCTGCCCGGCTCCTCCGCGCGACCACGCCGCCGTCGCCAAGTTTCTCCCCCACGCACCTCTACTCCTCCGACCGCCTCTCCCCGCTCTGCCCCACCCCTACCACCAATCTCTCCTTCTCTCCGCTCCTACGGCAGATCTGGCGATGTCGCGACTCCGACGGCAACGGCGACCATGACAGCATCCTCGGCATGTTCGTAGCTGGGTAGGCGGCCCGCATCACCGTAGGTCCCATGTCTGGTGGCGTGGTGGAAGCCACCTCTCCCCCGCCAGCCTTCGCGACGGAGCTGCTCGTCGCCCTCATGAAGCTCGGGAGCGTCGTCGGACAGAAGAAAATCGATAGAAGTCGGGGTCGCTTCACGACGCTCACCTCGAAGCCCAACTCCGGCCGCTACCACGATCCTCCGACGCAGTTCCAGGCCGCCAGATCCGAGCTTCTCCGGGAGCGGTAGGGAGCTAGAGCAGTGAGCTATGTGGCGGTGCTATCGGGAGCGAGCTCAACACCGTCGGGAAGAGGCGTGGAGTGCGGGGATCTTGCTCGCGTCGTTGCTCATGGTGCGGCATCGCGGCTGCGTGTTCAGCGGCGGCATTCCTGTTCAACCAAATGACCTCTGGGCAGCTTCTAGGCCGCGCACGAAGCTTCCATGTTTGTTCTCGGCTTCCTTTCTTTGCCCATCTCTCTAGCAAGTTCTTGTCGAGCCTCGATCTCCTCTCCGTTCTTCTTCATTCTTGTATCTTCGAGAAGCTACTGATGTATTTCCTAGTCTTTCCATAATGATACGTAGAAGGATGTGGTAGCTCAGTTCAATGTTCATCTTAGAACAGCAAATTGGAAGTTATTTTCGTGTGATGTATTGAGATCTATCATTTGTGTTCTTCCTGCTCTCTTCTCCATTTGATGCGATTTGTCTCCGTACCGATCCAGTTCCTATCCCAAATCAAATAGCTATTCAGATTTGTAATTCAGGTATCATCTTTGGGGCCAAACAATGAGGTTGCTATTCATGTCTACCCCAAATCAGATTTGTATTCAGACTTCAAAGGGTTTTACAAGGGTGTAGATTTTTATGGCTCTCAAACGGGGCTTTACAGAGAAAATAAATTACCTGTGTATTTCGCTAGTTTTTCTTGTGGCAAGTAAATTACCAGTGTAATTTATTTTACAGGTGTAAAAGATTACTACACTCCCAAACGGGCTCTTAGCAGTTTTTCGATTTCTTATTTTTCCTCGCCAAAACCGATATGGAAAAGACCGATCGGCTACGCCTCAGATCAATGGCGGGTCTGTGATTTTCGTCATAATAGATGCACGGAGACAGTGCTTGCTTAATAGCGAGCTTGTTGGCACAGTGCATGGCGGTCGCATTCTTCACGCTAGCATATATAGCCTCGTCGGCATAGCAAAAGAAAGGGGCTGCCTCGCCCGCTCACACCCTCTTTGTTCCTTGGAACTCTTTTCCTCTCTCACCCAAGCAACTAGCTCAGATCAATAGAAATTGTGAAGGTGGGATGGCATATTTTTTTTCCATTGATTCTCTCTCCGTGTATCCATATAACCCAAGGACATTCTCGTAATTAGTTCTCGTATATTTATCTTCAAATATTGACGGAGTTAGGACGAAATTAGGGGGTTAGATCAGTAGAGGGAACAAAACTGAGCTAACGTAGGCGACTAGTCTTGGCTGTAAAAGCATGCTCGGGATAGCTCGGACACTATCCAGAAAATTATATTATCCCGTGATCTGAACATAGAGAATGTCTTTTGTGAGTACTACGGTTTACGCTTGAGAGAAATACCAGGTAAGACCCTGAACGCAAGTTTATCAAAAGCAGCATTTTATTTCTTTTTTTAGGAGAAAAGGCAGCGTTGGGCCTCTTTGATTGGCATGAATCTAAATACTCATGAACAGAAAAACACAAAAATGTCATAGAAATTCATCTGCAAAATAGACGATTGGAGAACACATAAACTGAACTCGTTTGGTTCGTCAAAAAGGTTGTGGTGAATATTTGCATAAAGTATTCCTATATAATTTGGTTGGGTGATACCTACAAATCAAACAACTGAGTTTGGTTGAGTGATTCCTACGAACCAAACAAATTATTTAAGAAAAATCCTAAAATTACAGTCCTCGGAGAATCTGTTGAAAATCATTTGATCCAAGGAGCTCTTTATTGGAAATCAGGCCTTAGTGGCAAGTCCAGCCCGTAGTCAGCACCCAGCAGGCCGGCGGCCCAACCACTCCTCCATGCCGGCCCAACTGCCACGTAAGCTAACCAGTCATCCAATCCAACCCCATCGAGCCGCAAACGACTAGAGCAAGATTGCAAGAAGATGGTAGCAGCGCTACTCCGGCCGCTCTCCACAGCCGCCGCGCCGGCGCTCCTCCTCGCTCCCGCCACGCCGATTCCTTCCGTCGTTGCTACTGGTAGAGCCGTGGTAATCCGGCGCTGGAGAAGCGTCAGGGCCAGCGCGGGCGGCGGGGGCTGGCTGTCGGGCCTGCTGGGCGGCAAGGGCGGCGGCGGCGGTGCTCCCACGGCGATGACTCTGACGCCGGGGACCGTGAAGGCTGGCGACCCCGTGCTGCACGAGCCGGCGCAGGATGTGGACCCGGGGGACGTGCCCTCCGAGAAGGTCCAGGGTGTCATCGACCGGATGATCACCGTCATGCGCAAGGCCCCCGGCGTCGGCCTCGCCGCCCCACAGATCGGCGTCCCCTTGCAGGTCTGCGTACCCAATTTTGCGCTTGCGTTGCATTGCTCTCCTGTTAAATTCACTTGCTTATGTTCAATCGTAAAAGACCATGGCCACATTGCTCAACCTATTAAATTCACCAATGACAGATTATTGTTCTGGAGGACACCCAAGAATACATCAGCTATGCTCCCAGGAAGGACATCGATGCACAGGATCGCCGTCCCTTCGATCTTCTTGTCGGTACACTTTGCCGCATGGAACTGCTCCATCACCCATTACCGTTAGGCTGTAGCACCTTCTCATGCCCTTTTATTTTCCTTGATTCCCTCGGAGCCAGGTTATTATCAACCCCAAGCTTAAGAAAACAAGTAAAAGAACCGCACTTTTCTACGAGGGGTGTCTGAGGTACGTACTAGAATGTTCCTTTCTAAAAGGTTATTACCACTAGTCCATCTATGAACATACTGAGGGTATGAAAGCTGCATTGCATTGTACCTGCCGCGTATGTTCTCATAGTTGTTTTATGCGGATGCCAGTGTTGATGGATATAGGGCAGTCGTTGAGCGACATTTAGATGTTGAGGTTTCGGGTTTGGACCGAAATGGACGTCCCATTAAGGTGGAGGCTTCAGGATGGCAGGCACGCATTCTGCAGCATGAGTGTGATCACCTTGAAGGCATACTATATGTTGACAAGATGGCCCCGAGGACATTCAGAACAGTTGATAACTTGGATCTGCCACTTCCCACTGGATGCCCTCCACTAGGTGCACGATAATGTCGATATCATTCCATTTTTTTTATATTTCTAGTAGAGGTAATTGGCGTTTGTAGTATTTGAAAAAGATTATTCCAGTACAATATCACATTTGTGCTTACCCTCTTATTGCCATGAATTGATTTTTCTATATATCCTCTCGTGATAACATGCAAAGAATTGCAGCCTTGTATATCTAGATGTCAACCAATGGTAATATTCCTTCTTAAATGTAGGATGATCACTACATGATTTGTGCGGTGTCATTTTATAACAAGAAGTTCTCTAGATTTTCTCTTTCAAAATTTAGTCTCATAACTAGAATTTGCAAATCTGTACACCTGGAACTACAATAAATTCTTTCATCACATTTCATATATCCTTGAACTCCTATGTATTTCTTACAACTTGAATTTTTATCTGTTTTAGGGGTTAAAGACAAATATGAGGTGTGCTTCTATGCTCTTCTACTACTAGTGTGCATGAATCTCAAAGCTCTTCCTGTTAGTTAATCCTAAAGGCACATTAGTAACTTTACATTTCAACTAGGGTTGTTTGGATCGAAACCCCAGTCCAGTCCCTAAACACTCCCGCCCCCACGATCATGTTCTTCCAACTCCTTTGTGCTGTTTTCTGCGATCCATGCCTCCATCCCCTGTAACCGACCTGCCTTTAACGCCGCCCCTCTGACTTACGAGCCTACCACCTACCTCTAGGCCCATTACTCTCTGCCCCATGATCACCCCCAACCCCTCTCTATTCCTCCTCTCTCAACTCCTTTAGGCCCATAGGATGAACGAGTTTCATGTTATGAGTAGTGAAGATGATAGAATACTACGACGACTCTTCAAGCGACTCATACATGAAAATTTTATCCTGTGTGAAGGATGTTACTCTGCCAATGAACAAAGAAATTTGTTGACTCGAGCTGAATGTACTATGTCCAGCAACATCAATACGGGTGGTTAGATTATTGTGTTCTGAAATCGATATATGGAGTACTTGCGTTATGCCACTCGTCTTGTTAGAGGCGATTTTTATGAACAGTGAACCTGGTGGCACATAGAGAATAACATGTCATTAATGATTATTATTATGCTACCAGTATGATTTTCGTGTTTGTTAAGACCTAGTTGTATATGGGTGTCTTGAGAGGTTGCTTTTGTTTTCATTTTGGGAATCAATGAACCATGTTTTATCTTGCCCAAAGGACAATTTGAATGCTATTTGATTTTGTTGTATTGTCTAGTGCATGTCTGTTTTATTTAGAGGATCTATCTAGCAGCTTGTAGAATTAAATTGTTGTGGGCTCAAACTGATGGGCCAAAGCTCTGTTTCATAATGCCAAAAGAACAACAATTTTAGAGAGTATCATGATTCTTAAGCAGTCCCAATATGTTCTTCAATGTTAAGGAAAGAAATGCAACTCTAGTCAAGTTCTGCAATATAATCAGATGGTTTCTAAATTGAAGACGAGTGTTTCACTTTTTACAAAATGTATGCCAAAAAGAAAAGTTTCAGCACTTGGAAGAACATCGCGAGGCATGAAAAAGGAATAGGGGCATTTACTACAGGTGTGTTATGTTTTCCCTAAGCACTGGAATTGACATCCAAAGTTGAGCAACATCAAGGAGGAGGAAAAGAGCAAGAACTCAAAAATAATTGTTATGCTCAACTCAACGATAGGCCTGATCAGGGTTGTGGATAATTTTGTAGTGAGTATAACCGCATTTTGATATGTCTATGCGAAACTCGATTTCTTCATTCTCATAGGAAAATGAAAGATTATCAAAAGTATGAAATAATTTTGATGGAATTAATGGACATTCAAAAGCATGTCATAATATTACAGAGTGCAAGTATGGAGGATGTGATAAATGTTGTATTTGTTAGGAAGGACATAACAATTTTTGATCTAGGTATAAGAGGTCAACTGGTCAAGAATTGTGGGTGGTGGTGCAATGCAACTGTACAAATCATGAAAACTAGGCGGGACAAGGATGATGATTTCTTTAATAAGTGTCAAGCTGATGTTGAAGGGCGTCTGAAAAGTATATTTTGGTGTGATGGACAATCTCTCATGGACTATCAATCATTTTGTGACATCGTTATATTCAATAGCATATAACGGATGAATAGGTACAATAGGCCTTATGTTCCATTTGTAGGACTGAACCACCATCATCAAATATAAAAGATTGTAGTAGTTCAACGATGATGGTTTAGTTCTACAAATGGAGCAAAAGGTGTAATGTACCTGCTGGTTCTATACGTGCTATCAAACATAACAACATCACCAAATGATTGTGTCACACCAAAAAGAAAATTTTCAGACTGCCTTCAGCATCAACTTGGTACTCATTAATAAATCGACACTCTTTTCCTGCCTAGTTTTCATGATATTTAAAGCTGCGTTTGCATCACTATCCACCATTCTTGACCTCTTATACTCAAATGAGAAACCGTAGATGTCCTTCTCCGTACTTGCACTCCATGACATTCATTATGACATGCTTTCGGATGCCCATTGATGCCATTAATACTATTTTAAATTTATCATAATCCTTCATTTTCCCGTGAGATAAAAAAATGGAGTTTCATATGGACATGCCAAAGTGTGGTTATGGTTATCCACAAACGGGACTCCACGATTCTTATCAAGCTATGCTGAGTTGAGCAGGATAATTATTTCGAGTTTGTGTTCTCTTTCCCCTTCTCCGATACTTGATGTTGCTCAACGTCTTCCGTGCTTATAACAAGCATAACTCTTCTCGTAAATGCATGGTACTTTTTTTTATGCCTCACGTTTTTCCTAATATTGAAACCTTTTCTTTCTAGCATACAGATTGTAAAAGCTGAACTTGTCTTCACTTTAAGAAGTCATCTGAATTATATTGCAGTAATCATCTAGAGCTGCATTTCTTTCCTCACCATTGCAGAACATATTGTGACTGCTGCCAGAATCATTAGACTTTCTAAAATTATTGTTTTCCTAAGATCAAGAAAAAGCACTTAGCCCCATCAGTTTGAGCTCACAAATATTTAATCACAAGTAGACATACATACATAGAAGCTGTAAGATAAATCCTCTAAAAAATAGTCAGGCATTCACAATATCGCAGAAGTTAAATAGCATTCAACTTGTCCTCTCATAGAGACAAAACCCTGCTTACTGATTCCCCAAAATAACCAGCGTCTCAAGACATTGCCTGGATAGAACTACGCCTTAACAAACGCAAAAATTAAAATAGTACCAAAATAATATTCACTAACGTGCCCTTAGGATTAACTACCAGGAAGTGTATTGTGATTCATGCAAACTAGTTGTGGAAGAGCATAGAATCACTTCTTGACAAGTAACCATATAATTTGTGTAAACTATCGTGGTCAGTTCAATTACTCTGATTGCTTTTGGTGGTTTGGTTCTGTTATATTTTTTATCATGGATGATTATGTGCTTTAGTAGTTTGGCTTACTATGGTTGGTCCCATTTCGTTAGCATGGAGGCTTAATATACTCTAAAATAAACTAGCGAATAAAATCCATGCTGGATGTAACATCATTATGTCGTGTTATTTATGATTGCAGAACCAATCTGAGTATGCAACATATTTATGATATAATGTTCTGTCCAATATATTAATTTCAGTACTTTGCACGAATTCATGATAGATGATGGGTGGTCAAAGGTGATCCAATTGAATATAGATTTAAAATATATGGGGCAGAAAGGGCCTTTAGGACAAGAAATTAGAAGTTTTGATATGTCGCTAAAAAAAAAGTTTTGATATGAAGAGGGAATAAGGAAAATGAGCACTAATAAAAGTTTATAATAAGAATTTATGAACAATTACTTTGTCTTGATATCTGAGTACTAAATATTAATGTTTCTCCTAGCATCTTCTACAGGCATTTAGGTAACTCCCTTACAATCAGGACAATCGAGTCCTCATGTTCCGTACTGTAGGAAAACAATTATGAGATGGAAGGGTATGGAATAATGAAGCGAGAAGACAAAAGGAACTTTGAACGTGCAGGAAGCAGAGTTCATTAGTGATGACAGCTTAATGAGACTTGTTCGCATGGCCCTTAGGAATAGAGAGTTAACATTTACAAACCATGGCTAGTCCATGGCTAGTCCAAAGTAAGTCCCAGTGCAGATATGGAGCTAAACGTTCCATTAGAGACCACATATTAGAAATCAAACTTTCAAGCCAAAATGTTTGGCCAGATCATAAGTTCCAAGCATATTGTTTTTTACTTAAATATCCATGCTCCCAACAAAGGTGTGACTTTAAAGGCACTTAACATTTGAACAGTATTTTGCGAACACCAATTTGATGGTATATTTGATTGTTGACAGTTTAAAATTTCCATGTTTCAAAGGCACCAACTTGCAGGTCATGATAAAGAAAATACAGAAGAGCTTCCAAATGATAGATATGATTCTGTACTGCAGGCATAGCCATTAACTTGCACATTTGAATGAATGCTCTTGCACTAGACATTTTTATGCTTTAGAAGCACACAACTCCTGGAGCATTCGCCCAGTGTGAAGCAAGAAGATTCAGTACCAAAGAAAGGAACAGATGGCTTAACCTAATCAGGCCTCACTAAAGGGAACATGAGACAATACAGGAAGAGAAAACAGTTGTGCCAATTATAGGGTTGTTGAGATTGCTTTGTTATAATTATTTTCAACAATGAAACTGCCAAATGTGAGAACAAGAGATAAGTATGAATTAAAACTTATGATTTCAGTTTACCTACCATGTGCAACAAACCACAAGAAACATACATCTTATTTCATTTTTAATATTTGCCTCTTTATTTAAACTTTCCTGTGCTATAGGGGCTACTTGTCGAATAATTTGTTCTCATTGGTCTCTGTTCTATCTTTGAACTAAAACTGCAAAAGTAGGTTGGACTGCATGAAATTGAGTGCTAGATATTAAGTTGGTGTAAACAAAATTTCCAGTCTTCGTGATAAAGAGAAGGCTCAAGGGTGAGATAGCCATTCATCATATGAGGCACTTTACAAATTTAGACAAGGTTTTCGATCCATACCTGGATTAAAGAAGCTTGCCATGGAAAATGAAACATCTGTCACAGAAACGTCGCATAAGCAGGTCCTACTGAGTACTGATGCATAATATTCATATACTACCTGAGCGGCATAGTAAGGTGGTTGAAGACTTGCAGCTCTTTTCTGTCATAAAGATCAGTCATTGTGATCCTTCAAATCTGGCCTTAATGCAACAACTAACCTATGCACTAGCTCTTTTCCATCATACAGGGCACCATACCGCAGAACAAGGCAATTGCACATGGTCTGCGCTTTTCTATATGTTTGTTCTCCTTTCCGAAGTAAAGAAAATTTTGTCCCTTGCCCCACCCACTCATTGCGGAGAATCCAAACTCATGATCCATTAATTAATTAGTACCTGCACTATAGGATTCCGCTTGCCTGTGTCATTCTCCACACTGCTATATAGATGGCTTTAGGAAGACCCATAGAGATCCAGAGCTAATCACCAGTAAGGAAGGATACGTATTAGCTAGCTAGGAATGGCAGCGCGCCATGGTAGCAGGAGGACAAAGACAGAGCAGTGGCTATTTGGTGGGAGATGGAAGGGAACCGTCAAAGAGACACGACACTCTGTTGCCTCTGAGGTTAAGCCCCCAAACCGCGCCACCATTCTGAAGGATGAGGATATCTGCCTTGAGAAGTCTAGAGTGCATCTGCCTGGTCTGGGACAGAAGGAGATCATTGACATTGCACCCGGGAGGAAATCGATGCCGGAGATGCAAATCAACATGAAAGAAGTTGTTGCAGTGCTGGGGGTGAAGGTGATGGCCGCAGACATGCCGCCATTCATGCAGTTGCATGCATTCCGATGTGCTAAGCGATCCCATGATAGCTTGGAGAAGTTCAGTTCAAGGCAGCTGGCCCATGACGTGAAGAAGGTGAGCTTCATGCAAATTTTAATCTTTCGCTTGTTATATCTTCTCAAGAGCATCCATTCTGTTCATCACCTACCTATCTTTACTTTTATCTTCATTTTTTTTTGGCAACCAAATTTAGGAACTGCCAAATTAGACAGGCTGTAATTCAGTTGATATTCTATTTTTCTACACTGTGATTCAGAGGACAATATATGGCTTAGTTTCTAATGGATTCTTCTTGATATCCAAACAGGAGTTTGATAAAGTTTACGGACCTACATGGCATTGCATCGTGGGTACAAGCTACGGATCTTTCGTGACGCATTCCAGCGGTTGTTTCCTCTACTTTTCCATGGACAAGATCATCGTGATGCTGTTCAAAACCAAGATCAGAAAAGTGTCGGCATCTTGAGCCTTTGTAATAAGATGGCTTGTCTTTGTCTCATACAATTTTATCATGAATGGTTAGTCTAGTTTTGTGAGGTTGGAGCTTGGGAACAGAAGAGCCAGCCAACCTCAATGATTGTTGCTTGTGAGTTGCAACTGCAAGATGCTGCAAGGTGAACAACTGAACATGGCACCGTACTGCTCTGCCTTGTATATTGAATTATGACAGTTGAAAAAGGCGATGATGAACTGTTTCCGTGTACTGTTCTGTTGTGAGGGACAGATCTGACAAGCTACAGTATTCACGTGAAGATAACGTTGTAAGATTCCTAATTGGTAGATGCATTTGTCTTAGCCAGGCCCATTCTAATCTACGGGCATGCCTGCGTCATGTCATACCTTGTAGATTAATCAAAAGGTTTGCCTTGCCAGTCGCTTAGAGCATCACAGTTCTCTAAATCTCATTCTCTATGTCTCTATACAGGGAGCTTCTTTAAAAGATTCTTTCTCTATATTTCTTCACGCTCCAGCAGGTTTTCCAAATCTCAATTCATATATCCCACTATCCTACATTTTATTGATATTCTATAACTACCATAATTTTTTCAACGGCTATTTTTTGTAACGGATATATTTTAAATGGTGGTTTATCCAAACGGCTATTTTTTCGAACGGCTAATTCCCAACGGCTATATTTCGAGCTCTATATATGCACACTCATTTGCTCATCCTGCATTCCCATCCAACACAGTCATTTCCTCTTCTTTCCTTCTGAACCAGCACCAAAACCCTTTGCACTTCCTACCTGCTCGTTTTCCACCATGAGTCGCCATACCTTTTTCATGGGAACTCTATTAGATTCGTCGTCGTCCGATGAAGACGACCGACTTATCTTTGAGACCACGCAAATAGCACATGAACACCAGAAATAAATAGGCCATTCAAGACTTTACGACGACTACTTTTCTAATGCTCCTACCTATGGCCCAAGATTCTTCCGGCGTAGGTTTGCCACCGTTCCATATTTTAGTTCATGCCAATTTGTTGGACCTTCTGCGTACCGAAAGATGTTCGTACCTGTGCAGGTTTAGAATGAGTCATCCTCTATTTCTTCGCATTTTGCACACAGTAGAAGAACATGATGAATATTTTGTGCAAAGAAGAAATAATGCTGGTGCTCTAGGCTTATCTTCTTTGCGCGCTGCATTGTGAGAACCTAGTTTCAACTACCAGACCCCCTGGTGTACATCCTCGTCAGTGTTGGAAATATGCCCTAGAGGCAATAATAAATTGTTATTATCATATTTCTTGTTCATGATAAATGTTTATACTCCATGCTATAATTGTATTAACCGGAAACATAATACATGTGTGGTTTTATAAACAACACCGTGTCCCTAGCAATGCCTCTATCTGGCTAGCTCGTTGATTAAATGATGGTTAAGGTTTCCTAATCATGGACATGTGATGTCGGTTAATAACGGGGTCATGTCATTAGGAGAATGACATGATGGACAGACCTAAATTAAGTTAGGCAATTCGATCACGTCACAAAGTTCATATTGCATAGCTTTCCATTGTTAAATGTTCCGATCCTTAGACCATGAGATAATGCCACTCCCTGGTACCGGAAGAATGCTTTGGGGGCATCAACCGTCACGCCGTAACAGGGTGATCATAAAGGTGTCTTTCAGGTATTTCGGAAAGTACTTGTTGGGTTGCATGTATCGAGAGTGGGATTTGTCCATCCATGTGACAGAGAGATATACTCTGGGCCCACTCGGTAAAGCACATTCTGTATCGCTTGCAAGCACGTGACTAAAGAGTTGGTCACAGAGGATGTGGCATTACGGAACGAGTAAAGAGTACTTGCCGGTAACGAGATTGAACTAGGTATGGTGATACCGACGATCGAATCTCGGGCAAGTAAAATATCGCGAGACAAAGGGAATGGAATATTCGACATCGTGGTTCAAACCGATAAAGATCTTCGTTGAATACGTGAGAGTCATTATGGACATCCAGGTCCCGCTATTGATTATTGATCGGAGAGGTGTCTCGATCATGTCCACATATTCCCGAACCCGTAGGGTCACACACTTAAGGTTCGTTGACGCTAGGGTATAAAATGAGATATTAATATGGTGAGACCGAAATTTTGTTCGGAGTCTCGGATGGGATCCAGGACGTCACGAGGAGCTCCGTAATGGTCCGGAGATAAAGATTCATATATGGGAAAGTATTTTTAGGGTTCCGGAAAAGTTCAGGATTTTTCCGGTATCGTACCGGGAAGGTTTTAGAAGGTTCCGGGGGTCCCCGGGTGGGGCCCACTTGTCCCGGAGGGGTCCACATGGACCGGGGTAGTGGCACGCTGGCCCACATGGGCCAGGCACCCAGCCCCAAGGGCCCATGCGGCTGCCCCCCAAGGGATAAGATCAAATCCCTTAAAAATAGGACATAAGATCGAAAGGGGAGGCTTTACTTGGGGGAGGGTACTGTTCACGTGCGTACTGTTCACGTGTGTACTGTTCACGGGTACTATTCCTCCTCCTCCAAGTTTCCTCCTCTATATAAAGGAGGGGAGGGGCAGCCCTCCGGAGAGATCCATCCCAGCCGCCGCCTCCCTCTCTCCCATCTCCTCTCTCTCGTGCGCAGCGCTTGGCGAAGCCCTGTCCGCGGAGAAACCCCACCACCTCCACCACCATGCCGTCGTGCTACCGGAGTTGATCTCATCTACCTCATCTCCCGCCTTGCTGGATCAAGAAGGAGGTGACGTCTTCGAGCCGTACGTGTGCACATCTCGGAGGTGCCGTTCGTGCGGTGCTTGCTCGGTTTGGATCACGAAGGGAATGTGATCGCGAAGAAAGTACGACTACGCCAACCACGTTCATTAGAACGTTTCCGCTCGTGTTCTACAAGGGTATGTAGATCTAATCTTCTCGTTACATGCATCTTCCTAGATTAGATCTTGGCTTTTGTTCGCTCTCTCGTAGGAAACAATAAAATATAATAACTTTAAAAATATAGGATCAACATGATCATGAAAAGGGGCATGCCTTCGTGGTAGTACTCTCCTTCTTCTGCTGCTTCGGTCACTGGGTCGGTCTCTTCACTCCCTATCGTCGTAACGAAACGAGAGCAAGCAAATAAATAACCAATTCCAATAAAAATGACTCGGAAAGCAACACGAGAAGAAGCACGACGAAGGTAAGATGAGGTGGAATGGAACGATGGCGTGATAGCGTCATCGCGAAGAAGATAGAAGCTAGGTCTTTTAGGATTGGCCATAACCATAAATACATAAATACATAGAAGTAGCATATATCCCTTATCAGGTATTAGAATAGATATTCATATATATAACATACACCTTAACATGCTAGTAATCATGATAAAAGGAAAAAACAATTCACAATTAATCACAAATAAATATTTAGGTAAATCCTAAATATTCATAATGGTTAATAACAGTAAAGAATAAATTAACAACACCTAATCATAATTACACATTTTTTTCCATTATTTTAAAGACTAGAAATTAAGCTAAAAGCTACTCTCTACCATAATCATGAATTAATTAAACATGAAAAATCTTGGAATATGTTAACAGTACTGGAACAGTACCAAAAATGATTTAATATTAATTTTAATCTGAACATTATTTAATTAAAGCATTTTCTAGCATTTTTAGTGTAACAATTATCTAGAAAATAGTAATTAACATTAATAAATCACACAATTGGGTTAACATGATATCATAACAATTCTAGAGACATTTCATGTTTAAAAGTGTTCTGGAAATATATTTTAAGTGATTAAAACTATTTTTCTACGCATGAAATCTACCCTAAAAGCATGGAAAAATATTATTTAATTATGTTAAAAGAGTTCTCATGACTTGATATCATTCACATAACATAACATGATTTATCGGGTACTGGACATGAATTTTTAAAGGTCAAAACAGATTTATAAAGGCACTATTGCTAATTCAGCATTTAAAATATACATTTTAAATCAACCTAGAGCACATCCTGATTTTTATAGCTCAAACCATTACAGGAAAAAATATTTTGGTTAAAATGGTAAATTAGTTTTAGGGTTCTCTGATCCTAGGAAAAAATTGAATATAAATACCAGAGACCATTCCTATTTTTAATAATTAAAATAGAGCTTAATTTAATTCTAGGAAATTCTACAAAAGGTCAAAAATTATGAAAATTTCCAGAAGTGCTCCTTAACATACTAGTAATCTACAGAAAAAGATTCAATTCAAAATAATCATCCAGTACAAAGTTATCACGAAATTAGATCAAATTTCATCCAAATTTAAATATAATTCAAAATCTAGCGGTCGGATTAAAAATCCAATCGCACCATTGGACTCTTGGGGTTCTAAGGGTTCCATTTTACTCCTAAGATCCAAGATCGGACCTACATGGGTTACTGTCATCATGTACTGTTCATGCACTGTTGCAGTAGGGTTTTGGAGATGAAATCAACCCATGATTGTACAAGATAGATGGATAATGGACCAAAATTGGTTGAGGGGTTTTGATATAGGAGTTGTGGAGAGTTTACCTCGGGAAAGGATCGGAGAGCGGCTCACCGTGGGTGGAGAAATCGAGGAGAGAAGGAGATCGCCGGAGTTGGAGAAGAACGCGCAGTACCATCGATGTCGAGAAAGAAACTCACGATTTGTTGCGGTAGGAGGTGTGCGCCGGTGTGGGGAAGCTCCTAGTAGCAACACCTCAGTGTGGGGGACGTCATGGTGGCCGGAATTGCTCGCCTGAGTTTCGCCGGAGTTAGGGAAGAGGAAGGGGTGGAGAAGGAATTTTTGGAGAAGAAATCAAAGAGAAGAAATATGGGGAAGGGGGCTTTTTATAGGGGGAAAAAGGGGAGGGAAGAGGCACGAATTAATTGCAATTAGTGCTAGATTAAGGAAAGCAAAGAAATTTCAGAATTTAAAACGCCACAACGAACCGGCGGCGAAGAATTTGCGCGTGACACGCGCTCGGGCGCGGTTGCTCGGCTGGCTGAGGCATGCGCAGTGCCAGGGAGCAAAGGGGAGAAGGCCCAAGGCGGCATGGGCCAAGGGGAAGGAGGCAGCCCAAGGAAAAAAAAACAAGGAAAAGAAAAAAAACAAAGGGCGGCCCAAGAGGGGGAGAAGAAGGCAGCCCAAGAGGGGAGAAGAGGTGGCCGGATGGGCCGGCCCAGGGGGGCGAAATGGGCTTCGACCCAGGACTTCAGGAAAAATCAAATAAAAGCCATTGTCGGTATAAAATAAATTCAGAAATTCAAAGGAGGCTTTTAAAAATACCAAATGAGTTCCAAAAATTACAGAAAAATTCCAATAAATCAATTTGAGCATAAGGAACTCAGTAAAAAATATTTTTGGAGTAAATTTTCAAATGATGCTCAAATTAAAAAATCAAAAACACTCTTATTGCTCTCAAATTAATTCAAGGCCTTTGATTAATTTGAGATAAAAATCTAAATAAAATATTTTTAACATATATTACATAGTTGCACATCCCTTCTCTCTTTTTTTAAAAAAATATTAAGCCCTCAAAAATCGAGGATGTTACATGCATTTAGAATGCTTGCTTATTGAGTTGCGGCTGATGCTACAGATGATTATGTCCGTATTGGAGAAAGCACTGTCATTCAAAGTGTCAACACGTTCAAGCAATGATTGAAGTTTTTGGATTGATACCGCTAAATTACTCTAGATTAGAGAGAAAAGAGGTTTTCCAGGTATGCTTGGTAGCATAGACTGCATGCACTGGAAGTGGAAGAATTGCCCTGCAGCATGGCAGGGCATGTATAGTGGACATGTGCACGAGCCCACTATAATTCTTGAAGCTGTGGCTTCACAAAATCTCTGGATTTGGCATGCATTTTTTTGGTCTACTGGGTTCACACAACGATATTAATGTTCTTCATCGTTCTCCCCTCTTTGCAAAGTTAGCCGAAGGGCAAGCGGACACGTGCACGGGCCCACTATAATTCTTGAAGCAGTGGCTTCACAAAATCTCTGGATTTGGCATGCATTTTTTGGTCTACCGGGTTCATACAATGATATTAATGTTCTTTATCGGTCTCCCCTCTTTGCAAAGTTAGCCGAAGGGCAAGCTCCAGAGGTTAATTACAATGTAAATGGTCATAACTACACAATGGGATATTATCTTGCAGATGAAATTTATCCTTCATGGTCTATATTTGTGAAGACAATATTATGCCCCCAAGGTAATAAGAAAAGGTTCTTCGCCCAGGCTCAAGAAGCAGCACGGAAGGATGTGGAACGAACATTTAGAGTTCTGCAAGCACGTTTCGCCATTGTCAGAGGTCCAACTCGTTTTTGGGACCAAGAAATGCTCCGAGATATCATGACTGCCTGTGTTATCATGCATAACATGATAATAGAAGATGAAGGGGACGAAGCCACACAAGACTGCAATTATGAATGAACCGGAGATAATGTGACCGTATCTCATGAACATACCCCGAAACTCTTGGAGTTCATTCAAACTTATCAGTCTATTAGAAATAGGCAGGCTCACTCTTAGTTCCAAGCAGATTTAGTCGAGCATCAGTGGCAGTGTTTCGGAGGCGACTAGTTTATGTAATTGCAATGTAATCTCTCTCTGTTCTTCATGTACGCACGCAAAGTTCTACGTAATTCCAATGTAATCTCTATTAGTTCATCATGTAAGGGCTCATTCGAATAAAGGAATTGTTATCTCAATTGCTGCATTCGACTCATGAAGACCAACTGACATCAAAACAGTTTTAATATGATAGTGCACACAATACTTCTCCATGATAGTTCACACAACATAATAGTTCGTAACTAAAATTCACACAACATAACAGTTCATAACTAAAGTTCACACAACATAACAGTTCATAACTAAAGTTCACAGAACATAATTAGAGTCAACTAGACCCGCTGCAGCACCTAGCAATGATGTTAGCCTGCAGAGATGTGTAGTACTACTTAAGGGGACCGGCCATCCCAGTAGTGTCAATGTTCATTCTCTTTTCTTCTTCGACCATTCTCCTCAACTGTAAGTCCTGCCTCTTTAGTTCCAACCTCTCCTGCTCCAGTGCACATGCTCGTTCATACTGCTCTTCTTTCTTCTTATCTCTCACACCATCTGCCTTTGACTTCCGGGACCAAATATTGTCCAATGCCTCCATGTAAACCAATTCTGACCCATTCGAACAGGTAGAGCCTTTACCCCACCTCAAGCGTTCCTTTGCCGCCTTCTTTCCAATAGGCCTCTTCAACGACACATCCTCTTGACTTCGAGCCTCTCCCTGACTATCTAGAGCACAAGCAAAGCTATTGGCAGGACTAGACGTACCCGGAGTTGAGTTTGAGCCCACCTTCTGCTTCTTTTCCACTCTTCCTCCTTGTATAGTGCACACGCTTGAAGAATCTGTGAATGTAAATTATTTGAATTGTCAACAATTTGCAGAGTAATACTGTGTAAGAAAAATAGGGAGAACGACGTACCTTATCTTGCTCTGTTACCCCGCTTTGGCGTCTTCTCTCAATCTGACCGTGAGAACCATAGAATTTGTTCACATGTTCTTGAATTGTTGACCAACGATGCAAAATGGACTTTTGACTACGGTCCGACTTGAAGTCTTTATTTTCATGAAAGTAAGCATGAATTCTCTTCCAGTATGTAACACGAGATTGTTCGTTGCCCTGTGCCGCATCCATACTAATATTCAACCAAGCAGATACTAGCAGGATGTCCTCCCTCTCATTGAAGTTCTTCGATCTCTTATTAATTGCTTTATTGGTGGGAATGACAGGATCAGCTGGGCTCTGTTGCTCCCCAACAGGGCTACTTTCTAAGTTCTCATCCCAATGAGCGGCGTCATTATCCCCACTCAATATATTCAAGTAAAATGAATCCATATTCTCTATTCTGTGAACAGAAAATATATGAGAGTTAACGGATGACAACATTAGACAACATGAAAAATATATCATAGCAAGCACTGCAATGCATGGAACATTAGCACATGTGTCGAACCCCAGAATTCGTAACAGAGAGCTTTAAGTAAAACCACCCGCTAAGTCGAAACGTCAACCCGGACCTCAACCCCTGGGTATCAATCCCAAGAGGAGTGAAGTGATATGGCTCCGAATAGCCCGAGACGTCAACCCCGAACTCTTTCCGGCAAACTAATGCACAGATCGGGTAGGGTGATATAGTCTCCTCACTCTTTCACTACCGAGCCGGAACGCCAACCCCGAACTCGTCCCGGCAAATTAATGCTCGGCTGGAGTAGGGTGATATAGTTCCCAACCTCTCAGTAGCAGAGTCGCTTCACAGGGATGATTAAACCTAATAACTCTATGATAGGAACTCTGAAATCCTACCCACAACATGTGCTTCATCACATACACACACGGCACATGAGCAGGCGAAAACAACCAGATTGCACAGCAGTGACTCTACGACCGAAACTGCAATATTATAAGTTTGGAACTTAACAAACATATATTCACACAAGGATCCGAAGATCTAAATACACACACGAAAAAGTATTAGCGGCTACGAAGCCAAAACAGTGGAGCCAAAAGTGGCAGCGAAACAAACCAAACTGCCAACCCCAGGGCAGGATCACTGCCTGGGATTCCCAGCGTCTAGGCGTCGTCGGTGTCGAGTTCTATATAGAAACCACCCTCAGGAGGGGCAGTTTCCTCTGCAACAAAAATATCAACAATAGCAGGGTGAGTACAAAATTGTACTCCGCAAGACTTACAGTGCGGAAATTAGTAGTGATTGTGCCAGGTATCAACAAGGGGTAATTGTGGACTAGTTTGCGGAAAGCCAAGTTTACTTTTGTCAATAACAATAAGTAGATTGAAATTCGACTACTAGAGTACTTTTAAAGGGGACGAGTCGAACACTTCCGATCAGTCCTTACTGCAGATCACCACACCTTAGATAACCCTCGACCCATCCTCGACCACCCTGGGAGGAAGCTGTCGCTACACCATCCTTAGAGTTGGCAAGTTTTAGAGTTGGTTATAGTTGTCTAATTCGATGCAAAATCTTACCAAGTTGTCCATAACCGCGGACACGGCTGTTCAAACAGTTCAAACCCTGCAGGGGGGTACATCTTTACCTACACGCATTGATCGTCTCTTAGTGCTAGGCCAATCACACACTTCACGAGGTGTGCTAGCAGAGGGTGATCAATCACGACCGTTACAATGCTGTCGACCTAGGTATGAGCCACCCGTACGGGCTAGTCCATGTGCATCAGTCCGGCCGCAACTACGACACGGCCCCATACGTTGTGAATCGAGGTACATCCCCGGTCTCCCAGACCGTGTGTCCACCCCACCCTTATATGAGACCACACACCCCAGTTCCTTTTTCACGCACACGCAAATGGAAACGGCAAACTAATGCAGCTCATACACTAAGTCTAAACAAATTAGTGAGTCGTGGGTGGCCCCATAATCCACCCGTGTAGAAGTACGCGAATCTTGGTTCGAAGGGACACCGGTAACCGGTCCTTGCGGGAAGACGAGACAACCCACCATGCTCCCAGCCATGGCCTCTCGTCTAAACCCAGATATGATTAAGCAGGTTCATTAGTTATCCCGGTGAACACCCACCTGTCACGTAACCCATCCAATAGTGTGAATTTGCCTGCCATCCAAGAAATTATGACTCGACAAGTCTAAACATGTCTAAGCATTAGTAATATAGCAAGCATTAACACAGTATACACTATTCTACCATTCTAGATAGGTTAGGATGGTGGTGGAGTTGTTTAAGCGACAAGGTGAGTCTTATTCATCAGACTAGGGTTTTGCTTAACGGAAAAATAACAGTTGAACGCATGTGATAATGAATTTAAAAACAACTAATACTTTGCAAATAGTAGGAGTTTTGCAATGTGACCAAAGGGGCTGCTTGCCTGGTTGCTCTGCAATTACACCCTGCTCGTGATCGAGACTACCGTCTTCTGGACCTTCCGGCTCTATCGAGGAAGAACGAAAACACCGGAAACGAAGGGCATAATCGTAAACATTAAAATGCAAAACATCGGCATGAGATGACATGCATGCCATGACATAGAGGATGCAAAATAAAAACTAATGCAAGTGGAATCAATTTAATCGGAGTCCGGACGCATAAAATGTCGCGATCCGAAAATCCTCCGGCTAATCGGAAACCCTAATTTGAGTTTTTAGCAAATTGTATTATTCCTACCATGCAAACACGGATGAAAATGATGTTTTTGAATAGATCTTCTTTTTCTGAATATTTTGATATATTATTTGCATTTTTCTGATTAACGATGAATTTTCTATGAATTTTACAAGATTTAATCCATTTTTACCCCTTTGTTGTATTTTTCTCAGTAAAATTAACATTTAAATTAATTCCAAAACCGGAAGTTCCGATTTCCTACTCCGGAAGTTTCGATATAGAAGTCGGAAGTTCCGATATAAAAGTCGGATGCTCCGGTTTTTTCCAGAACGTTCAAAACTGGGGTGAGGTCGGAACCTCCGGTGAGGTCGGATGTTCCGATATTTTTACATCGGAAGTTCCGATGTAACTGATTTCAGTTCCACCGTCATAGAGACAACTTAACTGCACTTATTTATTACACTGTTGAGTTATTAATCCGGTCATTAATTGGTCGGGACAGCAAAGATTAGAGTTAATGTACTTTATTAAGCACTGTTCATTAATTGGAATCATAATTGTGTCCGAACAGCACTTTTAGAAATAATTACAGATTCTAATACAAACATGGGCATTCAAAATGTTTTAGCAGCAAATTACTTAAGCCCTTATTGGCTTAATTGAGCTTAACCGGAAGCTCAACCGGGTACTCGGCCATGCGTTCGGTCCGGCTGTGGCGGAGCCACCGCCGGCGAGGAGGCAGGCCGAAGGATGGACGGCGCAGCAGGGCGGCGGCGACGGACCTACCGGTGGGACGGCAGCGCGGTGAGAAGGGTCGGAGGACGGCGAGCTTCGGGCGGAGGGCTCGGGCGACGCGGGAGAGACATTTAATCCATTTTTACCCCTTTGTTGTATTTTTCCTCAGTAAAATTAACATTTAAATTAATTCCAAAACCGGAAGTTCCGATTTCCTACTCCGGAAGTTCCGATATAGAAGTCGGAAGTTCCGATATAAAAGTCGGATGCTCCGGTTTTTTCCAGAACGTTCAAAACTAGGGTGAGGTCGGAACCTCCGGTGAGGTCGGATGTTCCGATATTTTTACATCGGAAGTTCCGATGTAACTGATTTCAGTTCCACCGTCATAGAGACAACTTAACTGCACTTATTTATTACACTGTTGAGTTATTAATCCGGTCATTAATTGGTCGGGACAGCAAAGATTAGAGTTAATGTACTTTATTAAGCACTGTTCATTAATTGGAATCATAATTGTGTCCGAACAGCACTTTTAGAAATAATTACAGATTTTAATACAAACATGGGCATTCAAAATGTTTTAGCAGCAAATTACTTAAGCCCTTATTGGCTTAATTGAGCTTAACCGGAAGCTCAACCGGGTACTCGGCCGTGCGTTCGGTCCGGCTGTGGCGGAGCCACCGCCGGCGAGGAGGTAGGCCGAAGGATGGACGGCGCAGCAGGGCGGCGGCGACGGACCTACCGGTGGGACGGCAGCGCGGTGAGAAGGGTCGGAGGACGGCGAGCTTCGGGCGGAGGGCTCGGGCGACGCGGGAGAGACTCCAGCAAGACCTGAGCGGCGGAGGCGGTGAGGACCCGAGGAGGGGCGGCGTCGGATTGGGGGTGGGGGCAAGGCGGCGGGGGCTTGGCGTGGTGGAGGGGCGAGCGCCGGAGCAAGGCGGCGCGACGGATGGAGGGGAGGGCGGAGCTGGGGAGGGAGCTCGATGCGGAGGGGGGCTCAACGGCGGGGAGGTCCGGGGGCGGCGGGAAAGGAGGGAGGAGGCGGTCGGCCGGGGCCCGGGTGGAACGGCGGTGAGGCGGGGCGCTGAGGAGATCGGCGGCGACCGGCTCGGTGGAGGAGAGAAGGTGGCGGCAGGGAGGATAGGGATGAGGCGCCGGGTAGGTGGTGGCGACCAAGGAAGCCGGCGGGTGAATGAGGATGGAACCGATGGGGGGGGGGAGAGAAGAAACGGTGAGGGGATAAGGCAGCTAGGGGAAGTGGCTTAACAAGGAAGCAACCGGAGATAGATTTAGAATTAGGTTTTAGAATTATGCTTTTCATTTTTAGGGTTTCTCTTTTTCCAATTTTCTACTAGCTCTAATTTAAATAATTTTAGCACCAAATTTGCTGAAGTTTAAAAATACATTTGGGGCATAAACTTACATTGCTTGCCATATAAACATACTATGCCTATTACTTAAAATAATTCCGAGCCATTTAGCTTGAGCGGTTCGGACCAAAATTGAGATTGGATTCTTTTAAATCTTCAGAAAAAATTTAGAGTGCATCCTAGCATTTCAAAATTTCAAAAACTTCCTCATTTTCATGTTCATGAGTTCATGCCATGGGATGCAGATGATGCACATTACATTGTTAGTAAACTTGGGGACGCTACAACATGTCATTTCAATCCATACAACGCGAAGTTCTTGAAATACTACCTTAAAGTCTTGTCTACATACATCACTTAGTTTTTCGAGTACAGAAATACCGAAATAGTAATACATAGTCCACATGGTTTTTGGAGTACACAACTACTGAAATAGTAATACATAACAGCCTAGCCAGAATAAAGACTCTCCTCCTCAAGATACTCCCAATCGAGACGTGTACCAATGTGGTCTGACTCATAGTCCATAGGTCGAAGATCTTCAAGTTTGACACAATTCTCGTTCTCTTGATCCAATTGAACCATACGATCTACCTCTTGTTCTTCGAGCAACTCACTCGAGTGAATAGAAACCTGATTAAGGTAGACCGCAAGATTCTCTATTTGGAGCAGCATAGTATTCATATCAACTTCCAATGCACAAGAAGCAGGAGTCAGATTATCATCCACTAATTTCTTAATGTCAGAAGCTATACCCTCTACTTGTTTAATTGTCGATGACCATCCTGCAAGGTCTTCAATGAGATCCTTGTCCCTGATGTTTGTATCAAAAATCTGAGAAATAGCTACATTAGGATATTGATACTTCACAATTCTAATGCCAATAGCTTAAGAGATGTAACCAAGTTTTCTCAATGTGAAAGAAATGAATTTTAATATGTATCGTGTGCAAACCCTCTTCTTTGCACCCAGGCCATTGCTTGTTATTCGGCTGTGCATTGCTCATCTTAATCTTTGCCATATATGTTCCTAGGAGCTCATAGCTTTCCACGTGTGCTGAACTGGTGATGCCGATGCAGTGGATGCCTTGGTTTTGGGAGGAACTTGTCTCAGGTGTATGGGTGCCAAATTAACAGTTCTGGCCGGCAATGTATGCTAGCTTAATGGCAAATCAAGCCCATTAATCCTAGCGGCACAGCATAAATCATCATCTAGAGCAATAGAGTTTATAAGCAATTAAAACTGGATCAAACATTATCTGTGAGTTAAAGCCTGGAAGACGATAACGCTAATCAAACATTAGGAGGGAATGGTTGAGGTTGAACCACCACTTGCTTCAAGACGGTGTTCTCCATCATTGGTGTTCATGTGGGCATCTTCAAGATACTCCTCTCTCTCAAGAGACAGTAGCAGTAAGCTAGGCTGCATCTTCTCTTATTGCAATAAAAATGTTTGTTCCATCTTTGTTCCGTTGGTGTTGTGCCGTATTATATATCTCCATATGTAAATGATGGATCTATCTGAATCAGGAAAATAGTAGTATTCGAGGCTGGTTGAATAATTTTGTGCTCTAACACCTGTTGCCTAGGCATTAAATTATATTTCTTCAAACCCTCAACCACCCCCTTAACAACATCCATTTCATTAGGAGTAGTACTTACGGGTTACAAAGAAAGATAAAGAGAAGGCTGAAGCAAGTTGCCATTGATGGATTGATTGATTGAGCAAAGTATTGACAAGGAAAGTATAGTGTCAAATTGAGCAACAACTCAATCTTACTAACCAGTGGGAATATTTTCAAATTGAGATAATATATTCAGCAGCCTACAACCATGAACTCAACTACAAGCATCAAATTGAACTGAACTACAAGCATATCATCCAAACAAAAATTTCGATATCAAGCTATTGCATCACATAATAACTCATGTGGAAGGTTCAAATCAGCACTAGCATCATCAACCATGGAGGTTCAGATCAGCACTTGCATATGATGGGAGGGGTGAGGGGAATTAGGGCACACTCACGTTGATGGGAGAAATCAGGGGCCGGGGGCCAGCGGGGGTCGCCGCCGGTGCTGGTACCTACCCGAGGGGGAGATGCAAGGACGTCCGGTTGAGGATCCGTGCACCGGAGCTCAATCAGCACGGCATCGCCCCTACAGGGACGAGTGCGCCGTCGATCTTGTCGGAGAAGGCCACCACGCCGTCGGTGCAGACCACCGGGATGTCGCTCTTGTCGCACGCCTCAACGCCGCCCTTGATCCGGTGCACGACGGAGCTCCCGGGCTCAAATCCGCTGGATGTCTGCGAGCCGGGGACGAACGGGATCCGGTCGAAGGCAGAGATGAGGGGGAGGCAGCCGTGGCGGAGATGACGTCTGCGACCGGTGGTGAAGATGGGGGGTAGCCGTGGATGCTCTTACTAGATCACCACTTGTGACAGCATGTTTGCGTTCGTTTTCATGCACATTTTTGTTCACTTCTTTTCAGAAACAGAAAAGGTGTATCCAACCCCTAAATTTTGAGCTGCATTACTTAAACCCCTGAACTGTGATACTGTCTAACCTCCATTCATCTAATTCCGTCTAGTTAAGCCCCAATGCTGGTTTTGCTGGGCCCTATGTCCGTATAACTCGCGATTTTGCTTATTGCTGACTATACTTGAGGATTCTAAAGAACGAAGTCAAATATTACAGTTTGCTAGCCATATCGTTATGCGATCATCTGATGGAAAGCACCGACTTTTTTTTTGGAAGAAGTGTATATTTCGTCCCTCAACTATTGACCGAGTGTAGCTTTCATCCCTCAACTAAAAAATAGGCTAAATTTATCCCTCAACTATTTAAACCGGGTAACTTACGTCAGTGAGACGATTTTGACCGTTTATAAGCGGTTTTATGCCCAAAAAAAATCCAAAAAATTCAGAAAAATCAGGAAAATTCAAAAAAATTCAGAAAAATCAGGAAAATTCAGAAAAATTCAGAAAAATCAGGAAAATTCAAAAAAAAAGGAAAAATCAGGAAAATTCAGAAAAATCAGGAAAATTCAAAAAAGTCAGGAAAATTTAAAAAATCAAAAAATTCAGAAAAATGAGGAAAATTCAGAAAAATTCAAAAAAATTCAGAAAAACTAAAAAAAATCAAAAAAATTTAAAAAAAATCAAAAAAAATCCAAAATGATCAGGAAAATACAAAAAAATAAGGAAATTTCAAAAAAAAATCAGAAAGGGTCAGATTTTGGCGCCGCAGACCGTGGACCATGGCGCCGCCAAAAGAGTCAAATTTTATCACTGTCCTGGTGTGGTCGTCATGATTGACACCGAGAAGCCAGTGATGTTTTGGTCCCGAGTAGCGATTGTTTCTGATTTTACAAATTGTCGTCCGGCGCTTTGGCCTGACTTGGAGTGGTAACTGATGTCGAGTTTGTTCTGATCAGTGGTTCTCCAGTTTATCATTTCGTGTGCTTTGATCTTTTTTACGAAGAAATAGTGACAAAGTAGTGATTCGACATCCTGCCTTGCAAGGGGTGTGTCCCCAGCCAAAGTATATTCAATGGTCTCATGTTCCCACCTTTTGAGGTGGGCAGCTCATACGGCTCTTCAAAACCTTTGAAGTTATTGGGTGGCCTTTTGTCTCGCTTCTTCTTAGAAAATATATATGCTAAGGGGTCCCTCACCTAAGAGCCATGGCGCCGCAAAAAGGGTCAGATTTTTTTCAATTTTTCTTTTTTTTGAATTTTTATATTTTTTTTCTGATTTTTTTGAAATTTTCTTATTTTTTTGTATTTTCCTGATCATTTTGGATTTTTTCTGAATTTTTTTTGGAATTTCCTGATTTTTCTGAATTTTTCTATTTTTTTTGAATTTTCCTGATTTTTCTGAATTTTCCTGAATTTTTTTTGAATTTTTTTGAATTTTTCTGAATTTTCCTGATTTTTCTGAATTTTTTTGAATTTTTTTGAATTTTTCTGAATTTTTTGGATTTTTTTGGCATAAAACCGCTTATAAACGGTCAAAATCGTCTCACTGACGTAAGTTACCCGGTTTAAATAGTTGAGGGATAAATTTAGCCCATTTTTAGTTGAGGGACGAAAGCTACACTCGGCCAATAGTTGAGGGACGAAATATACACTTCTTCCTTTTTTTTTGACATTTTGCGTGCAAACCAGTTTAAGCTAAAATGGCCACTGAAATTAACACTTTAAGATGGCACGACTGAAATTTCAACTTACACAACTTTTGTATCAAATCATATCTGAAATTAAAACTCTAAGATGGCACCACTAGTGCAGAACCCCCTTATTAGTGACGTGCCAAAATACATATTAGTGGCGTGTGGACAGTACGCCACTAGTATCGCGTCGGTGGTAATTGGTTTCTAGTGGCGTGCCGTGAACACGCCACTAGCAACACCCATACTAGTGGCGTGCCCTCCACGCCACTAGTAACGCATATACTAGTGGCGTGCTGAATATAGGAAACGCCACTAATAATACACCTCAGTCGTGTCTGTGTCCCCACACGCTACTAATAGGAATTTTTGTTGTTTAATAAAAATTATTATATGCTCTTACTAGTGGCGTGCTCTAACGGTCACACGCCACTAGTAACAATATACTAGTGGCGTGCTCTATTTAGGAAACGCCATTAATACTAATTTTTTTTGTTTAAAAAAAATTATTACATGCTCTTACTAGTGGCGTGCTCTCAGGGCCACACGCCACTAGTAGCTGGAACATTAGTGGCGTGTTCAGCCTCCTACACGCCACTAGTATATTTTCCAGGCCAAAAAAATTGCGGATTCAAAAAAAATACACTATATTTAATTTATACAGACCATCCATTTGTCCAAAATACATGCCGATTACAAAAGAATATTAGAAATTAAGGAGAAAAAGAAAGAAGAAAGGAAAATAAACCTAAGCTAAACCTATCTAGTTCTCATCTTCTTTTTGAATCTCCTTTTGTATTAAAACCTGCAAAACAGAGAAAAGAGAGAAATGATTGGTTATGGTTAGACTGTATGCACCTCCTGTGGAGATGCATTTAATTTAGGAGCTAGTATCAATATAGGCACTATGCATCTTACAAAAGAAGTAAGACGATTACAAAGAAACTCTCAATATACAAACTATGCATCTTAAAAACAAAATAGTCAAGTTTGGAAAAACGTTAACACAACGACAATATACGTATACACAACAACCCCATCATCGTCACTCTCGTTTAACTTAGCTAGCGCTCGCTTCGGTTGTACTCGAAACTAGCGGGGCGAGCGTCTGCCATCAACTTGTACAAGGGTGGTATGTCATTAGCCTGTCCCTTTAAGCGAGCCTCTCGCTCCTCCGAAGTTGCTGCGCCGCCGTTGAAGATCCCGGTGGCGTTGACGACATCCTGATTGATGATGCTCGCAAACTTCTCCTGGATGTGTTGGGACTCGTCTTTGCAATCTCCTGAGAGTTGCTGCAGGCTTTTCCCCCCACTTGGTGACGTCAGCGTGGTCTGTGAAGGTCTTTCGTACCCGTAAGTACTGCTCCATGTGGTGGATGACGTAGTAGCCGCACGTGACACTGTTTTTCGGCTGCTGCATGCAACAGAAGTCGGTGTTGTGGCCGAAGCGTGGCAAGCCAAGTTTGTTCTTCTTTCTGTATTTCTCCATGGTGTGTCCTCTCCTGTAATTATACTCGAACAGAGCTTTATCTAGAAGCTGCTTCACGGAGGTGTAGTCTTTCTTCTCGCTTCTCATCGAATCCAAGAAATAAGTATGAGAATACTTCGGGGATACAACGATGAGAATGCAGTGGTTGCTGCGCAAACAGTTGAACAGACCAATATCGTCAAACCTTGGTACGTGGAAGCATAATGGAAATCTACGAAAGCATATTGGGGCTAGCGAACGACTTACAGGGGAAGGTAGGGCACGAGAAGGTAGTCCTTCTCCTTATTCACAACCATGAAGTCCAAAATGTACCTCTTCGCAGTTTCAAACCCTTGAGGGTTGCGAAGGTTGTTCTCGTGCATGTGGTAAGGGTCCGCTACCGCGACATCCTGCACCTTCTCGAGTCTGGCCACTCTGGCTTTATGGAGCGCCCATAGGCAGAGTAAGAACGCGTCGAGGCGGAAGAGGTTGAACATGTTGAAGATCTCCTTGCAGATAGAACTTGTCAGCGGGGAAATCTTCGACGAAGTCAAAATCCGGTGGCACCTGCATCGTGAAAACCGGGAGATCTTGATCTCCAAGCGAACGAGCCTGCCTCTCCCTACTGAGAATGTCGTCATGCAGAATCCTCATTTCGAACGGAGGGTGTTGTACATATCCGTCGGTACGATGGGTTCACCAGGGATATGGAACGCCCGCCATTCAGGACGACGACTCTCTGCTTGGCTAGATCCCGAGGATTTCTTAGCCTGGACTGGGATCTTCTCAACCGGCTGGTTGGCAGCGCCCTTGTAATCTTTCTTAGCAAGCCGCTTTCTCTTCTTTTTGGTTTCCGGGGCCGGGGGATCGCCGCCTATCGCGTCTTTGGTTGCCTTAATGATTGTGTTTGGAGTCAGCTTCAGTTTTTTGGATAGTTGCTCCTCAATGTCGGCTGGCGGCGTCTCAGTAAATAGACTCTTCTGGCAAGGAACGGCACGTTCTGTTTCGGGAGGAGGCATGACATAGTCATCATTAAAGTACTGATCGACGTCCTCCTGCCCCTCCAGTTCGTCCGTGGCCTCATCATGATCACCCAAAGGAGATGGTCCCAGTTGAGTGACGTTGCCAGGGATCATCGACGACGAGAGTGTTTCACGTGGGGTGGTCCCACCCAAAGCAATTTGCGTCTGTGGCCACCTGAGGGTCCAATTCCTGCAATCTATGAGTTTCATCTGTGTCTCCGCCCCTTCAGGTTGTATAGGAGGATCCACATCTTCGTAACCGGGTGTCACCCTAACCATAGAAACCCTAACCACGTCGCTTGGCAACTGCACGGTGTGCATCACCTTCTGTTTGGAGAGAATGACTAAGCCCTTTGCAACTGGCGCCATTTCACCGTTCACCATGGCGTGGAGAGTGCACGGAGTGTCTTCCTGCGAAACATGTATGCGTCGTCGATATTGGAGATCCGAACAACGAAACCATGCATGGAAGAAGGTGTTTGTTCAGCCGGTGATGCTTACCGTGAGGGCGTCAATATCAGCCGGTGACGACCTGTGGCCCATGAAAGAGATAGAGGGGCTGCTATGAAGTGCATCGGGCTGCGGCTCTTTCTCTAAATTGAAATTGGCCGGCGCCGATGTGACGGCGCCTGGTGGTGGTACTGTTTGCCCCGATGCTAAACTGAGCTTGACGGCCTCAATTAACTCGGGCCACATTTCCTGGACTTGGGCTTTCACCATGGCTTTGGCTTTGACCTAGATTTCTTTCGCCATTTCTTCTCTCATTTTGGCCATTTTGGTTTCTAAAGTAGCCCGACCGGCTCTCCTTCTCTGCCTTGCAAGCTCACGATCTTCGGGATAATATGTTTTCCATTTGGCATTGACTCTGGCGCCGTTCACACGACCATGAGTCGGCTTCGTTAACGGGTCCTTGTCGAGGGCCTCGTTGGTTGACCGGTTAAGAGGGTCGTCCCACCTGGCCGAGGACTCCTGAGAGCTTTGAGGTTCCGCATGATGCTTTCCCTGCAATAGGAACGTGAACCATTTAGAAACGTGACTACTTGGAAAGAAATCGACTTAATTAGAATAAATAGAATTAAGCGGGTTAATTAATTACCAGGAGTTCCTCGACTTTCTTCGTTTTGTCATCCGTTTCCCATTCCCCGGTCTCTCTATTGAATTTGTACCAGCCCCTGATGAAATCATGTTCGCGCGGTTCTTGGAATTCCTTGAAGGGGTTTGGGACTCCCGCCGCAGCCATTGCAGCGTCCTGCTTCTCCCACTTAGGCTTCTTACCTGGGTAACCACGGCTTCCGAGGGTGTGGTTACCTAAGTTCCTTGCTCGCATATCGTGCCCCCATTTCTCGTACTCCTTGACTTGAGGGGTCTGGCAGTGCTGCTTGAAAAGGTTCCAGTCCTCTTCAGAAATCGAAGGCCACACCTTACTGATCTCGGTTTCGTAATCTTTGTTAAGGTATTCATTTTTAGCCTTGGATTTCCAATTACTCAAAAGCTTGGAGAACTTGCTGATGGCTTTATTGTTTACCAAAGTGTCATGCTCTTGGACTCGTGCTCGTCCAGGAACTTGAATCTACCATGGAGCTTCCCAATGAGGAGAGTTCGCACCTCCTTCTTGGCATTCTCCCTCAGGTTGGTTTCATTGATGTTCACGGTTTCTTGGAGGATGCAGCCTAGGGCATTACTGTAGTGTTGAGTGGCCTTCTTCGGACTAACAGGTAGACCGTCGGCGCCCACTCGATTGACCACAATCCTATCAGTGCCAATCTTGTTTCGAGACCTAGGCTTCCGCTGCCTCTTGGGTTCTCCAGCCTGGTCCCCCGGGCCGGTCCCTTCGTCGCGATCGGTCGGATCTTCAGGACAGGTGCCGGTGCCGGACTCATCATTGTTAGTAGTTGTGTACTCCTGCGCGTCCGTATATGCGCCGGCGGTGTCCAGGCCTTCATCATTACGCGACGGCGGAGATAGGGCTTCGTCGCCCGTACGTGTCGTCCGCGAAGAAGAGGCCGCGGTGGGGTCGTTTCCGAACATATTCGAACTAAATATTAAATTGTTAGGCAAATGTTCAAAAAATATCTATAAAATCTGTAGAATTACTAAAAATAACTAAAAAATAAATAGAATTACTAAAGATATCTATAAAAGCTAAAAAAATC
The DNA here is from genome assembly GCA_019208055.1 of Stipa capillata. Taxonomy (NCBI): domain Eukaryota; kingdom Viridiplantae; phylum Streptophyta; class Magnoliopsida; order Poales; family Poaceae; genus Stipa; species Stipa capillata. Next base: position 139,240 of record JAGXJF010003231.1, on the reverse strand, counting down.
ATTAAAAATTTCGGCATGACCTTTGCTAAAAATGGGACATATTGAGTGCCAGAAATTTGACGAAACATTGACGAATCAACATTTCGCCAAAACATTGGCACTCATGTATGTTACCTGAAAAACAAGAAAACACACAGCGCGAGAAACTTCATCGCGAGCAACAAATTGTTGCCTCGGCTCGATGGCCGGAAAATCACACACAAAACATATTGTCCAACACATATAATCCATCACATTATAGACCACATCATAATTTGGCAGTGGTTCCTTTGGTAATGATGCTCATTTGGCTGCAAGCAGGGACTCCAACTCCCGTTTTCAGTCTTTAAACAAACTGCATGAACAAACTACGCAGATAATGAAAATCCAGAACTGGCATTATACTCGGAGATCATGATTTTTGAAGTCGCTAATATAAGAATCTACATTACAGTTACTGACTAATGTTCAGTGATTTCAGGTTTTGTTGTAACTTTTGAGTGCCCATTGCCATTATCCACAACACCAGAACCAATAATAGGTTTAGGCCTACGTAAAAATACACATCCATACTGTATAGCAGCAAGCCATATGTATCAAGTGAATGACCAAAAAGCATGTGAGATTTGGCATTTGGAAGGAAGATAAGTAGAAAATGCTACGATATTCTTAATGATCCACAAATTATATGACTTCTAAAAGGCGCGAAACAGATGCAATTCAGTCTTAAAACCTAACATTCTAGCATAAGATGTTCAAGATCAAACACATGTTCCCTAAAGTCAAAAATCTTACTTGCTTGGGGGAAAAATAGCATTCGAGAAATTTCACTGCTCTAGAGACAAGTATCTGTTGTCCTGAAATAAAATAAAATTCATTTGGTAACTACTGCTAACTAATAATGCTTAGTATGATAAGTACAAGAGTATTTGATGAAAATCCAGAGTAACTTACACATGTCTAGCTAGAAAATCACTAGTTCTTACTTCAGCTGCAATACAAGAATTTGATTCTTCTCTTCTTATAAAAACACAGAACGTTCTCTTTTTTCAGTGAGGAGAAAAACACAATATCATGCAAGAGAGCCGTACCTCGGCGGTGACCATATACCGAGTCTCTTTCCCTTCGATCTCTGCACAAAACAAGAGCCATTCAGCATTAGCCAAAGAACAATCAAACACGAGGACGCTTCAAAATCAAGAACCGATGAACCGACGAGGCCTCCCTCCCTCGAATCACGATTCGGTTCTTCTAACTTCAGAATCGCAGATCCAAGGAACAGGTAGCAGGTGCGTGAGGCTCGGAACCAGATTACACCAAGAACAAGAACACCAGAGTAAAACGAGGAGATGGAGAGAGAGAGAGGGAGGGAGACCTTTGGCCTTACGCTTGAAGCCGCAGAGAGGGTAGGAGGCGGAGCGGACGAAGTCGAAGGTGAGGAGGGGCAGCGGAGGGGCGGCCGGGGAAGTGCTGGCCGGCGCGGTGGCCAGGGGCGAGGTGGCCGGTGAGGAGGAGGGCCGGCGAGGCGGAAGGCCGACGGCCGGCGAGGAGGAGCGGGGCACCCGAGGCGGCGACTCGGCGATTGCGGTGGTGGCTCTCGGGAAGAAGCAAATCAAAGGCCGGGGGAGAGTTGCTGCGGAACGCGCGGGATAATTGAGAAATTTTCCCCAAGTGCCCTAAATACACTAGAATTACTAGTGGCGTTCCTGTTGCTGCCCACGCCACTTGTAACACATTACTAGTGGCGTGCTGATCCCTGCAAACGCCACTAGTAATATGTTACTAGTGGCACGCGTGTAGTGGAGCACGCCACTAGTAATTTTAGTGTATTTAGGGTATTTAGCGTATTTAGGGTATTTAGGCTAATTTTAGTGTTTTAAAGTTAGGATTATATTCTTTTTTTTATACATTGAATATAGACTAATTTATATGTAATTTTTGTTAGAGTTAGTGTATTTAGGCTAATTTCTATGTATTTGAATTTAAAAAAAACATATTAATGAAGTCTCGATACAACTTGATATGACATCAATAGTAATATGCATAGAAGAGATACAGCTTGATATTACATCAATGGTTAAGTGCAAATACAAAAGTGATACAATAATGTGAGTAATTGCTACTGCTAGCTAGTTTGTCAGCGTTTGACAATCTTCTCAACAGTCGTCTTGGTCTTCTTAGTCTTCCTTGTATACTTAGCCCCTTGACTCTTTCTTTTAAAGGGACGGCCTGTCTTAGGTAACGTAGTTCTGCTCCTTCTCGTGGTGTATTTTTTACCATCGTCTTCTTCCGCTGGGTCGCAGAATTGGTCAAAGTCTTCCTCGTCAGCGACTCCATCCATTCCGACGATGCTCCTTTTGCCTCTCCTCATGACAACACGGCACGGCCTTGTCGGGTCGGTTATGTAGAAGCATTGGGCCACGTCCTTAGCTAATACCCACGGCTCATTTTGGGCGGTGATTCCTTGCACATTCCCAGTAGGCTTTGCTGAGGGTATAACCATGGTAGTGAAATAACGGTCTTCGATTACAATACTCTTCGCCCATCTGGAACGGCACATGGGGATCTTGACCTCTCCCGAGTAGTCAAGTACCCAGATCTCTTCGAGCCTGCCATAGTATCTGTCCTTTACATTACCGGTCAAGGCCTCCATCATTACCCCCGAGTTCTGGTAATCACTATCCTTGTCTTTGGCCTCCGTAGAATGTGTATCCGTTGATATCATATACTTGATAAGTCACGAGATTGCATATGGGGCCATGTGCCAAGGCGAAGATGATCTTTGCTCTGTCATCACTCGCTGGCAATGGCTTCTTCTAAACGCGCTCTTTGAACCAAGCCGCGAAGGAGGAGTTGTGCTCTCTCTTGATTTGGTCATCGGTCCTCGGTTGCCCAAGGTCAGCGTACTTTTTTCGTAATGTTCTCTCGTGCTTCTCCGCCCAAGGGGTGACCACTTCTAGGTGCTGTAACGCTACTGTGTGCGCTCTGTTGAAGTCATCGCGTTGGTTTGGTGTATCAAAATCCACATGCAAATCCCTCTTCCCAACCGAGTGACCTACTCCTTTGAGCCTGCCAACGCGCTTATTAATGGGCAGACCAATAGATTTTTGACTTCCATGTAATCCGTGCAAAACGCGATGCACTCCTCCGTCAGAAAGCCCTAGAAGATGCTTCCATCCGGACGGGCCCTGTTACGAACGAATCCCTTGACGGTCCCATTCATCCTTTCGAACGGGAACATGTTGTGCAAGTATACCGGTCCCAGGTCGATGATCTCCGGGACAACATGGACCAATAGCTGTACCATAACGTCAAAGAATGCGGGCGGGAAGTAGATCTCAAGCTCACATAATATGACAACGATCTCTTCCTGTAGCCTTGCGAGACGCTGCAAACTGATCGACTTTTGAGAGATAACGTCGAAAAAATTACAGAGGTCAAGAAGTGTATCGTGGACATGCTTGTCCATTATCCCTCTAAATGCAACCAGAAGTATCTGTGTCATCATCACGTGATAGTCATGAGAATTCATCCCGAACACCCTGCGTTTCTTCACGTCTAGATATCTGCGTATGCTCCCCGAGTACCCGGAACTAACTTTGATACCTTCGAGGCACTTGAAAACTTGATCGAGCTCCTTCGGATCTAGAGTGAAGCAAGCGGGGGGACATGAATCATCGAATTTTGAAACATTCTTGCACGTAACTGTCTCCTCCTGGTCAGCGTGCAGCTCATCCCTTATATTGAGGTCTTTCAAATCTTGCCTTGCCTTCGGCCCATCTTTTGTCTTTTTCGGCATGTCGAACAGGGTACCAAGCAAACTCTCACAGACATTCTTCGTGATATGCATGACATCAAGACAATGAGGCATATCGAGGACTGGCCAGTAAGGCAAGCCCCAAAAAACAGACTTCCTTTTCCATACTTCTAACAGCGGCTCAGGGGCCTTCCGCTTCTTTCCCGGCTTGGGGCACTCTTTCCAATCGTTCAACAGCCGACATATTTCTTCTCCGCTCCTCTTACGTGGCTTTAAGCGAGCCTCAGTTGTACCATCGAATAGATCTGGACGACTTCTCCACTCGTCATCCTTGTGAAGCCACCTTCGATGCCCCATGAACACGGTTTTTTGAGAGCCGCCCGCAGGCTTTAGCTGGAGATAAGTTGTATCATCCATGCACTTAACATATCTGAAGTGTCCATGGCAGACCTGGCCGGAGACATATCCGTATCCGAGGTAGTCTTGCACCGTCGTGATCAACGCAGCTCTCATAGGGAAATAGTTTCGTTCGTTGGCGTCCCAGGTGTGGACCCCCTTCATCAGCCCATAATGTGTCTAGCTCCTCCTTCAATAGCTGGAGATACAGGTAATATCGTTCCCCGGTTGTGTCGGCCCTTGAATTAGCATAACCATGTGTACATACTTTCGCTTCATGCAGCAGCAAGAGGGGAGGTTGTAGAACCATACAAACACGGGCTAGGTGCTGTGTGTGCTGCTCTGGTTGCCAAAAGGATTGAGTTCGTCCGTACTCACACCCAACCTGATATTCCTTGCTTCTCCTCCGAATTCGGGGTATTCACAGTCGAGTGCTTTCCACTGGCAACCATCCGCAGGGTGCCTCAGCACGCCATCATCTTTACCCGACATCTTCCTATCTTTGTGCCAACGCAGGAGCTTTGCTTCCTTCTTGTTTACGTATAGACGCTGCAAACGGGGAATGAGCGGAAAGTACCATACAACCTTTTGAAGAGTTTTCTTTCCCTGCTTGTATTGGGGTTCCTCGCACTCTGGACACTCTGTTAGGTCCTCGTGCTCGTTCCGATAAATGATGCAGTCATTAACGCATGCGTGGTATCTGATGTGCGGCAAATCAAGAGGGCACACGATCTTCTTGGCCTCATCGATACTACTAGGCAACACGTTCCCCTCGGGAAAAACTTTATGTAGAAACTCCAATGTCGCATCGAGACTTGCATCCGTGCTTTTGTATTTTGCCTTGATGTTTAGAAGTTTGAGTGTGACATTAAGACGGGTGTGCTGGGGATCACAACCATCATACAATGGAGTTTTTGAGTCTTTCTCCAGTTTCGCAAACTTGGCAGCCTCTCTAAGAGCAGCTCTTTCGTTAGTCGTCTTTTTCACAATCAACTCTTGAACATGAGGGTCCTGCACCATTGTGGCCAACGTGTCCTGGGTGTCCGCCGCTTCGGCATCGTTATCATGTCCGGCCTCTTCATCATGTCCGGGCGCCTCTTGGTACTCCATCCCTTCATCTTCCGGGTCTTCGTTTCCCGCTTCTTCATCTGTCGCCCCTTCGACATCGGCAACATCCTCATCCTCCTCACCGTGACTTGTCCACCGTGTATAACCATCCATGAAACCCCGTCGGAGCAAGTGCGCCTTCACAGAGTCAGAACAGGGTGTGAACATATGCATGTTTTTGCATTCACGACACGGACAACATATCTCCTTGCCACCCCGTCGCTCCATATCTTCCACGGCGAACTTTAAGAACCCATTTATATTTCGATCCATGATATCGTTCAATCGATCCTTATAAGATATAAGAAAAAGAATTAAAACCAACAAGGTCATAGAAAATTTCGGCATGACCTTTGCTAAAAATGACACAAATCGAGTGTGCCAGAAATTTGACAAAACGTTGACGAATCAACATTTTGTCAAAACATTGGCAACTCATATATATTCCCTGAAAAAACATATGGAGCAACTACAATGAGTTGTTGCCTCAGCTCGATGACCGGTGTCACAAGCAATACATGCATTAACAAAGTCGATCGTCAACATAACGATATATATGGCTCGATACACAAATTTTCATCATCTCACATATGCGCATATCCACAACAATGTACATTTCATTTCATTCAAATAGACGACGATGCATGCCCTCGAAGTTAATTCTCACCTAGGGACGAAGAGGACCGAGACGTCGATCGAGAGCGAGTGAGGCCGGCTATAGGTGGTGGTGGTGCTGGTGGTGGTGAGAGGGAGAGAGAGAGGATTTGGGGGAAAGGGATTTAAGTGAGATAGATTTGGGGGGAGAGGTAGCTAACCATGCATTAATTAATGGAGGAGAGAGAGAGGAATTTAATGCATGTGAGGGGGTGGAGGAGAGGAATTTAATGTGCCATGCATGTGTAGAGGAAAGATCAAGGGGAGAGGAGAAAGAAGTGAAGGAGAAATGGAAGAAGAAGGAGAGAGGGCGTCATATATGAACAGTGAGGTTCGCTCAATTATTGAGCTCAAGTTACTAGTGGCGTGCCCTATACAGCACACACCACTAATAAAGCACTTACTAGTGGCGTGTCTGACTGCGAGCACGCCACTAGTATACGAAAGTTACTAGTGGCGTGTGGCAACTCGCGACACGCCACTAGTAAGAGCTTTATTAGTGGCATGTGATATACAAGGCGCGCCACTAGTAAGTGGGGCTGGCTCAGGTTACTAGTGGCGTGCTGGATAGTAGCCCACGCCAGTAGTACCTTATGCCGGGTCCGACTGTGGGGTCCCACTTACTAGTGGCGTGGTGTTTGATGGGCGCGCCGCCTTTTATGAGTGGAGTCGGAGGATATTAGCACGCCACTGATATTTTATGCGGATACCAGTGGCGTGGCTTTTTGGGTGGACGCCACTAGTAAACTTCTCCTATAAGGGTTTCTGCACTAGTGCATGACTAAATAATTTTTAGATCAAATAACACTTAGGATCTTAGAGTATAAACTTCCCAAAGTATTTCATCGCTTGCTATGCGCTTCCTTGCCACTAGGTGTCTACGTATCCGCCGTAAACCTTTCTTCTCTTGAACCTCACCATTAATGTTAAAGTTATGCCATTCTAATGTGCTACTAAATAGATGCATATATAATATATATGTATGTATTCTCCAAATTATGATTAACTGAAGCAACACATCCATCGACTCAATCTACCATCTTCTCTTCGTGACGCTATGTATCGCGATGCAGCTACGTGCACGCACTCATGAATCAGTCCATGTCATAGCGATCATCCAGTCGCCCATCGATGGCATCGGCTGCTCCCTCGTGGTAGTACGTCTTGAGCTCGTCGTGCCTGAACTTGCGCCTCCCCTTGCCCGACGCCGTCGACTAGGCTCCCTTGCCGTCGAGCTCCTTGTACACACTGCCGCCGGCGGACTTGGAGTGGTTGGTGGGGCTCCGCGGCGCCCTGATGAACCCGCCGTTTGCCACCGTACGTTGCCGTCCCCGCAACTGCTGTGCGCCGCGACGCGCCGCCTGCACTCCGGGTCGACCAGGTCGAGGTCGTACGCCCGCACCCACCAGCACTGCCGTCCGTCACGACGCATCGTTGCTCGTCTTCCTTGGTTTGCGTTGGACTTTGATTTGTGCGGTGACATGGGTGCGGCCGGTGGCGTATTTATAGTCGTGTGGAGGCTACGGCGTGCGGTTTGACTGCGGTCGTTCGGTGAACTTGGGGTCCAAATCTCTGACGGTTACTGAGCTGGAGGAGGTATGTTTACGTTGTTCTCGAGACATCCAGCAGTTACCGACGTACGCGCCCGAGGTTGTGTTTGAACGTGTTTGTTACGAAACCACGTCGCGAGGAACGATCCGATCCTCAAATATAGGTATATACACGAAAAACTAAATTAACATAAGATTATAGATGCAGTGTTCTTTTTCTTTATTAGGTTAGATCTCACGAGTACAAAATCTGAAACTGTATAAATAAATAATAATCATTTCTCCTATTTATAGAATACCTACATGACAATGAGAGTTTTAGTAAGTTCCTATGTGGGCCCTTAAGGGGACACGACGCACCAGCCAGCCCACTTAGCAAGGTCCGGTTTCGTAACACTCACCCTTGGGCTGTTACGGCGAAAAGCACATGCCTCATTAAAACTTCACAAAACCTAGTGGATTTTTTTAGCATGGGAAGTGCCAACGTGACCATGGGGCCCATGCACCCATTTTTCAAAATTTTGAAAATCACACATTTATGTTTCAAAAAAATCTGAAAGAATTCATATATCGTGGAGTGTGGCATGCACGGTTAAATTTTCGTAAAATAATATACCCATTTGTGACCTGTGTTATAAAAAAAAAGAAAATACATTAGAGGTCATGAACAATCGTAAACAGTACACAGTCATGAACAATACACATATATATATTTTTTACATAGGTCACAAATGGGCATATTATTGTACGAAAATTTACCTCTGTATACTTCATTCCATCGTAAACCGGTATAAATTTTTTTAGATTTTTTTCAAAACTTATATGTGATTTTTAAAAATCGGGGAAAGTCAAATAGGTGCAAATGCCCCCAGGTGCACAAAATCCCCACTCTATGTTGCATCCGCTACATATATTATACTAGTTGTCTCATTAAAAATCTTATCGATGAAAACTTCTTAAAAAACTCATCAAAGGAAAAAAATAATATAACCATTGAATTTGATTAAACTTCAGTTGATCTAATTAATCATATCTCTTATAATGTTCATCATCACTATATCTTTATGGTTAGGTTCCGGTTAGGGATTGCTCCCCCTAAATTATGCACATATACAATTGAACTTCAATTCAAGTCAAGGTCTTCGAGAACTGAGTCTACATTCTTGCTTGTAGAATATATGGCAAGGAATAGTACAATCATGAAATTTTGATTCTTTTGAGTAAATCAGAAGCATGAACTTTCATAGCTCAAGCATAGCAATTAGTGTTCTCCTTTATATTTTCTCCCCCTCAAGATAACTCCCATTAGAATCTTCATGTTCAAATTGGTATGTTTCCAGAAGAAACACTATGGGTAATATCATGTGTAGGGTAAAGCCACCACATAATATATAATCTCCTTGATTGCCTTTTCACAATTAATTCTAAAAACTGTGATGAGCCTTTTTGAGATTCTGGTGTACCTATATCACCTCCCTTTATTCTTTTGAGAACAAGGTGAGTGGTATTTTATGGGGTAATGCATTTCATTAATGTGCAATCATAACCAAACTTCGTTGTGCAATGTAAGTTGTCATCTTCAATGAATAACATTTAGGGGTCAATGTAGATGAGTGTACCCGCTTTATGCCTTTCCATATAGTTTTAATCAACTACTTATGAATCATAAACTTCTTGTATGACTTAGTAGCCACTCCAAGATGCTGGTTCTTTACTGAGTATTTCTTACTTCTTGTAAGTGCTTTTATCAATAATTATGTAGTGATACTATCTCTCTTCATGGGTGTGTTCAAGCTGCAAGCTACCAAATTTGGTTTTTTTCTAAACCTTTATCTCAAGCTCAGATTGCATGTAGAAGGTTATTTCCTATATGTCCCTTTGGTGCATTACTGATGTTCAAATCATCAATATAAATTGAGAGTATACAGAAATTGTTCAATACTTATTGTATAAGCACATCGTGATAATTCTCATTTATTTGTGTAACCCCTCTTGCATAGAAATGTCGCTTAAATAGATATATCCCATCCTTTCAGATTACTCAATTGTATAGTGACTCATGAAATTTCACAATATACGAGCCTGGATCTAGATTCAAAATTGGAATTTCTTTATATACCTTCTTAAAAGAAATCCAAATCTGGTTTTCATATAAATATCTTATATTCACATCCATTAATACTATTTTTCTTAAAATTTAAGGTTGTACTGCCACTGAGATTAAAAAATAATACCTAAACGGTAATTTCACCCATGACTGGAAACATGATTCTTCACAATCAGTTTCTTCTTTTGAGTGAAACTTTGAGCAACAAGCCGTACATAAGTATCAAATTTATTTTCAAGTGAACATCCATTTAAATCCCGTAGGATGTGCATGGAGGGGAGTACAAACTACTTGCCCAAATATGTCTCTTTTATAAAGTGATCACAAAATAGTTGTGCTTGTCTTTAGCTCGGTAAAATTTTCTTGTGTCAATGTAATTAATGGAAATCTCTTTGTGAGAAGCTTCTTCTTCCAGCGCCAATGGATGCTCTTCCTGTATACGACTATTTTCCTGTTCATGGGTATAGGGTCTTTTAATCTTCCAGCGCCAATGTGTGCACACATCTCTGCTGGTTGCTTCCTTCGTAGGAAGGTTTAAGTCTAGAAAACCATTCAATTTTGGCTCTATACTTGTGTTAGATCTCAACTAGCTCTCCTACTTTTCCTTTTGGGTACTTCATTCATCTAAGCAAGCAAGTCCCCTTGCCTCGATTTGCCCAGATGTATCCGAGTATTCGGGGTTTTGGGAAGCCGGAGTCCCTATCCTCTTACAAGAGGAAGACCTTTGGACGGAGATGGTAGGAGGTGTGCCCTCATACTCTCCAGTGCATTTCAAACAAGTATATGCAACTTTGCTATGCTTTATGATTAGTAAAGTACAAAGTAATGCACTTAATTTTCTAACCATTTATCTTCTAAACTTCTTCAATGTTCGTTTCACTAGTGCATTTTCTTGAGCATGGATCCCTGTGGATCCCCATAGGATGTCCCGACATTCTTCATGCAGGGTTTGATTTCCTCCCCCTAATGTCCGGAATCGATCCTTATTGAAGACATAAATCATATATGCAGACTTAATTTTGACATAAATTCCCACTTTGTGTGGAAGTCAAATCTTCAAATATTTTAGGGAAAACTCAAGGTTTGCATTCCTTACAATAAATGATGAGGTGATGTGGTACTATTTTTAACATTTTGTCCAAGACTAATGAGTGTTGCTAGTGTAAGACCACATGTCTCTAAAGTAATGCTTCAAAATTTTCTTTATTTTGTAGGGAGAACCTAGCATTGTATTTGATCTCCGTGATCATTGCTTTTGTGAGCCCGTTCTTCAATCAAACGTGTACCTTGGAGTAAAAAAAGGACCATACAGAGTCTAGTAGGACCGCATATATCCCGTCGTCTAGGAATGTTGGGTTTTTTTCCATCACTTTCTGTGTGGAAAGCTATGGTTATTAGTTTTCCCTATGCGTGAACAATGCAAAAATAATCTTCTTGACTTAGGAAATTCTTAACATTGATACTAGGACCAATAACATTACGTTTGTTTTTCTCATAGTTCTCAAACTTGGATGGGTCAAGCACATTTCGTGTGGCTTTGTGTTATGTTACACGAGTTATATATTAAAGTAAAGAATTCAATGAATACGTGGCAAAGGAATAAGCAGCATAACAAAACTTTAATAATAGAATTTGACTTACTATAGAATATGAACATATATGTCAACATGGATAAAGGATAAAGTACCCGCAGGTACTCAACTTGACTCAAAGAAGTATGACTTCACCTCAGCCTAGATCTGCGTGCCCATGGGCTTGTCGGGGCTCGGAATCAATACCTAACTTAGTGAACAATGGATCGCTAAAGACTGAGAAGCCACCCAACATACCATACGCGCTTACGTCATATGTATCAATCACCGTTGGGTGGCTTGACATCAGACCAACACAGCATACGCACACACAGTCGTATGTATCACTATCGGTCAAGCTAACCAGAAGCTAACATCATTCAATTAGTCAATCACAATTCCAAAACACCCGGCAGAGGCTTGCTACCTGTATTCTGTTGCAATTATAGCAATTACTTAGAGGAGCCCGATACCTGCGTCCACACCCTAACCTAGCTGGCCAAAGCTCAGACTAGTGGGTTGCTCAAAAGCCTGACATAGATATCCACACCCTGTCTAGCCGGCAATTGCATCTCAGCTAGCGGGTCACTCAACTGAATCAATCACTAACAATGTAACAGATACAGAGAACAGTACTCTACCATCACCCGATAAACTTCATATCAAACATGCAATGTATATAGAGGGACGTGGTGAACAACTCAGAGATCATTACACAACTCTACAAGAAGGATTACAAGATAATAATTCACATCCCTTACCTTCAGACAGATACTTATCTTACAAACAAAAGACCCGAAGGTCACAAGTACGAAAGTAGTAAACAGCGAAAGTAAAACATTCAGCGGTCCAAGATACAAGCTAGTATCTTACAAACTCAAAAGTACCCATTTATAGTCCAAAATATTAGAACACTAATAAAAGTAACCAATTCAAGCGTCAATCTGATAATACTCTTTGAGAGAGGGGTCATCTGTTCCTATGCATGTAAGACAATTACCAGTGGTACAAATGTACTCGCAGGACTTAGTAATGATAGTGACATGAAAAGTAGCATGGCATAAGATATAATCAAGTAGGACCAACTGACATGACAATAATGAAGATAGAACACAGTTATAATGCATTCACATTTGTCCATGTATCGTTAGGACAATTCACTTTTTGATATTGGGCTAACCACCCAATATCCAATTATAATGATGAAATTAATATGTCATGCTTGTCCAAGTACCGTTAGATCTAGCCAATTCTAATATTGGGCTAACCACCCAATATCCAATTATAATGATGAAATTAATATATCATGCTTGTCCAAGTACCGTTAGACCAAGCCAATTCTAATATTGGGCTAACCACCCAATATCCAATTATGTGATTGAATTATTTCACACAAGATATAAATCGTTTAGCCTCATTGACAAGCATTCCAATGGTTCTCCAAATGAGGGTTGTAAAGCCTCACGTGGATGACATCATTCCTAGAATCACTTGCAATGGGGTCATGATCCACATGTGGCTAATAGGGGGTAATCAAGTGATCAACCTGTAACCACGAAGAGTGATAATGGCTAACCACCAGTTACCTGATGGAATTGGCTGCACCCCCAGGTTGTCACCATCACTAGTCCCCTCGTCACTTTTACTCTTGTTGGATCGACGGCTTCCGACAGAGGGGGGGTGAATGTCGGACTCAAAATTTCTTCACAAGATTAGAACACAAAAACTATTGATTAGTTATTGTGATCGAATCAAGGAATGCAGCGGAAAACCAATCGACAAATGGATTGAAAAGGTTACAAAAAAACAGCCAGACCGGATGTTCCGGTGTATATATCGGAAGTTCCGATGTGGCCGGAACTTCCGGTGTTACCCCGATTTCGAACGTTCTGGAAAAACCGGACCTTCCGACTCCTGGATCGGAACTTCCGATGTGGCCGGAGGTTCCGGTGTTACCCTGATTTTAAATGCTCGGGAAAAACCGGAACATCCGACTGCTGGATCGGAACTTCCGATGTGACCGGAACTTCCGGTGTGAAAATCGGAACTTCCGGTTTTTGCGAAACAGCAGATCGTCGCTCGGTAAAACGTTCGCAGATTTTGATCCACCCAACGGAATTGGATGAAATTTTGCACAGAGATAGACAAACGACTTACGGAGCTGTTCCAATTGGAATCACCTCAAAAACTCATCTGTGACTAGGTAGTCACAATTGCAATGACTCTAAGCATGAGTGAAGTATGACAACCTAGCGCTAAGCCATGACTAGGAGGACAACCGATCAAGATTAGGACCAAAATGCTCTACCACATGCTAAATTAAGCAATCACATGATTAAACGGATTAGGCACAACCAAAATACAACCCCCTGCACGAGGAAGTATCTTGAGTGATTCATCCTAACTTTTTCACATTGAGTCCACATGATTATTTGGACTAGCCACAACCAAAGTACTACCTCCTGCACGAGCAAGTACCTTGAGTGATTCATCCCTATTTGAGCATTGTTCACAGTAGCATATGATAGATTTCAAGCATGTAGGGCAAAGACTAGTGACTTTTGATGACACTAAGCATTCTCCGACCCGAGCCACAAAAGCCTAGGCATGTTAAGTCACTAGCAGTCCTAATCAAGATTACCATGAAGTCCTATCTTTGACCAGTCATACACAAAGATCATAGTTGCAATACTAGAGTCATGAGCAGATTCAAAAACAACGGATTCCCGAGCAGGCAACTCATCAGTAGATCAAAAATTTAAATTCAAGTTGTTGGCCAATTAAGCTAGCATCACTGATTCTTGAGAACACATATCAAAATATGGTAAAATGAGCTAGACACTCAGAATATGGCGTATAGCGAACTCGTAGAACTCATTGTTTCATCAAGGATAATAGACAAAGCTCGTGAACATGTAAAGTGCACATGATATATCACAAATGATGCAAAATGCACTATATTACACTATGATACACAGTGAGAAGACTCCCCCTCAAACCAACCCATGGGAAGTCAAAACCAACATGCCCCAAATGTCGGTGCCAACGTTGAAACACTGAAGAACTAGTTGCAAGAAAGCACCTAGACTCAGAAGAACTAAACTCAGCAGCAAAAACTCTTCCGGGACGAGAAATATCAAAAGCAAGTGCACCAGAAGAGTCAAGAACACGACATCCATTCTTCTTAAAACACACCTCAAAATCATCAACAATGAGCTGTGAAACAGAAATGAGATTGTATTTCAGTTTACTCACAAGGGCAACATCTTGAGAGTGTTGTTGTTGTTGACTCGCACTGCGCCCTTGTGTGTCACACGTCCACGGGAGTCATCTCCAAAAGTGATGTACTCATCACCGGATGTCTTGTTGAGGGAGGTGAACCATTTTGGGCTTCCGGTCATGTGACGTGAACACCCGGAATCAACGAGTCACATGTTCACCAACCCTTGCCGTCCAACCTACACAAAAGGTCGAAAACGAGTGGACTCGGTACTGGGGTTAGTAAGCAAAGATTTTTGAATCCAGTACTGAGTCACTCGCTGAATAGGAACAAAAGATCGTGAGTGATTAGCATGCAATGCAACACCTAGAGCAACTCTATGATCCCGACCTAGAACGCGCCGCGAAGGAATGTCACGCACCGAAGCACGTGAACCACCTCCAAGAGGACGGCGAGAAGACTCTAAGCGACCTAAACCCTGTCGCCTGCTAGAGCCACCAGATACCTCAACATGTTGAGGCCTCGTGTGTGTCTTAGGAGCACTCAACGCATTGTTGCGTCGTTGAATACCCCTAAGGGCACGAACACGGTCACGACGCTCCTCCTTGAGACGTCGAAAGCAGAACTCAACTAGGTGACCATCCTTATGACAATGAGTGCATTGGTATTTTACCCTTTGCGAGGTAGCACCAACTGAAGCTGAAGCACTCTTGTCCTTAAGAGATGAATCCAGATAGCCACCTGACTTGAACACTGTTCCCCTCTCCCCCTGAGCTATTGCAATCAAACCTCTACCAAGAGAACCAATGGGATGAGGAGGGTGATTCTTATTTTCTTCCACATGATTAAAACCTAGACCTTTGCCTGAGCTAACTCTAGACTTGTCTAAGATCATGTCAAGTTCTTTTCTACCTCCAGAAAATCTCACCAAAGTTTTCTTGAAGTAATCAACTTCCCTAAGCAAAGAAGCACAGGTAAGACAAGCTCCTGAAGCTGACACTCTAACAGCTTTCTCATATTTTTCTTTGTATGCTCCTAGTTCCAGTTTTAGAGACTCACAAGACACACAGGCAATGCTACATGTTTCAGCTACTGTTTTCTTAAACCTCTCCCTAAATGCAGCATGCATAGCAGAAACATCATTCTCAAGCTCATGACAAAATGTGCAAGTAGAGGAAACAGCATGAGAAACATCAACAGGTAACTTAGAAGCAGTAGCATTAGCCAAAGTGAGTTTTCTGTAAAGCTCAAAAATGTGTCTTCCTAGGTCCTGATTTTCTTCAACTAGTTCAGAGCATTTATCACACACTGGTCTTCTCATTTCAAGCACAGATTGATTCAATTCTTTATTTCTATCTTCCAAATACTTGCATCTTAAACATGGGAAAGATTCTTGAGTGCTCTTAGAACTAATGCTAGCAAGTTGATTCTTAGCATTCTTGAGTTCATTAGCATGAAATGAGTGAACAATGCAACCAGCAAGATAAAAAGTTTTAAGCTTGGTTAGATTGTCCTTATAGACCATAAGCTCTTGGATGACAGTTATATGCAATGTGAAACCTATAGCAAAGCACAATTTCATCTCATTCAACTCATCCAGAGGTGCTAAGCTAGAGGAACATCCTAGAGATCCACAAGAAGGCAAACTAGCATGTGAAGCCTTAAGCATGTCAATTTCTTTTCTAAGAGAATCTAAGTTGTCATCCTTAGAAACACAAAAGAAGCAAGGGCTCGACTTAAGTTTATCAATTTCAATCATGGCTGACTGAAGCAATTCACTTACACTAGCATGAGCATCTTTAGCTTCGAGAAATTCTTTGTGTAAAACATCACAACTAGCACACTCATCCTCATTACTTTTCAGTTTAGCAATTTCTAGTGTAAGAGAATTAACTTTCTTAGACAGGTCTTTAGATTTCTTGATTGAAGCAAACAAGGCATCATTTTGTACATCAAACATATCAAGCAGTTTATCATGCCTAACACTGAGCTCATCGAAGGTGCAACTTACATCGCTTTCAAGATCTCCGTCGTCGCTCTCTTCTTCGGATCTCGCCATAAAGCACATGCCGGTGAAGCCATGTTCTACCTTCTTCTTCCCTTTCTTCTTGTGCTTGGGCGGCTCCGGTTCATCCTCGCTTGAGGAAGAGGAAGATGAAGAAGAGTTGGAGCTGTTGTCGCTATCTTCAAAAGCGGCGAGAGCTCGACGAAGATTCTTCTCCGCCTCACGCATCTTGGGCCTTGATCCAAAATTGTTCCTTCTCTTGTCCTGAAATTTAGAAGCAAACTTGTTCCTCTCTTTAGGATTGGGACACTCGGATCGGATGTGGCCTTTCTCACCACATCCATAGCAGGTGATGTCCGAGGATTTCCTTCTCCTATTTCTCACATTCTTATATGCCCTAGAGAAGCGTTTTGCAAATAACGCAAGCTCATCCTCGGGAAGAGATTCAAGCTGATCATCAGACAAAGAAGACAAGGCTGCAAGAGACAGTCCAGAAGAAGAAATCAAGCAAGTGTCAGAGTTGACACTAGGAGACACTATCCCCGATGGATCCGAGAAAGTGTTCCCAACAAGAGCCAAAGTCTTGGACTTAGAACCATTTCTGTTTTCCGAAGTGATCTCATGAGTAGAGAGCTTGGAGAACAGATGATCAAGTGTGAGAGTGGCAAGATTGGCAGACTCTTGGATGGCAATCTTCCGCACTTCAAAAGCGGGCTCTAATGTGTTCAACACATGCCTTGCCATCTCTGAGTCAGTGTACCTCACTCCCACACTCCTGAGCTTATTCACAATTCTTTCAAATCTCTCAAAAAGTTCAGAAATTAATTCTCCAGAGCGTTGCTCAAAGCGATTGTATTCAACTTTGTATTGATCCGCTCGAGCAATCTTGACTTGGTCGGACCCCTCATGATAGGTGATCAAGGTCGACCAAATCTTGTGAGCGGTATCAAGATGAGCAACCCGCTCATGCTCCTTCCTATCCAAACCAGAAAGCAAATAGTTGATGGCCTTGCAATTGTTTTCAACATCAGCCTGATTTGCAGCCATCACTTCGGCAGGAAGAGCAAAGTCCCTTTCGATGATTTGCCAAATAGCAAGTCCCTCTGACTGGATAAAAATTTTCATTCGATTTTTCCAGAACTCCCAGTCCGTCCCATTGAAGACAGGAGGACGAGTCGAGTATCCGTGGGAAGCCATGGCTCGCAAAGCCGGTCAAAGCTTATAGAAAAGCGAGACCGGGCTCTGATACCACTTGTTGGATCGACGGCTTCCGACAGAGGGGGGGTGAATGTCGGACTCAAAATTTCTTCACAAGATTAGAACACAAAAACTATTGATTAGTTATTGTGATCGAATCAAGGAATGCAGCGGAAAACCAATCGACAAATGGATTGAAAAGGTTACAAAAAAAACAGCCAGACCGGATGTTCCGGTGTATATATCGGAAGTTCCGATGTGGCCGGAACTTCCGGTGTTACCCCGATTTCGAACGTTCTGGAAAAACCGGACCTTCCGACTCCTGGATCGGAACTTCCGATGTGGCCGGAGGTTCCGGTGTTACCCTGATTTTAAATGCTCGGGAAAAAACCGGAACATCCGACTGCTGGATCGGAACTTCCGATGTGACCGGAACTTCCGGTGTGAAAATCGGAACTTCCGGTTTTTGCGAAACAGCAGATCGTCGCTCGGTAAAACGTTCGCAGATTTTGATCCACCCAACGGAATTGGATGAAATTTTGCACAGAGATAGACAAACGACTTACGGAGCTATTCCAATTGGAATCACCTCAAAAGCTCATCTGTGCTGGGAGAAAACCCCAATCTACTAACAGCTGTTCCAAAAGCAAACAAGAGGAAAAACTTGCACGAGATCAAATCAATTGATTCTTAGAACTTGGGAGGGATTTTGATACTCAATCAACATAGAAACATCTCCCACGTTCTAACAATCTATTCCACCAAACAAACCTCAAAAAAAACAAATCAATCCATGAGGGAAGGAGAAGAACGAAAATCCAAAGAGCAAAAAGAGAAAAACTCACAATCACACGGGGAGACTCATGGCTTTCATTGGGAATCTTTTTGTATTGATTTTCGTGGATTTTCTAGTGTTTGTACATGCCTCTCATCTTAGGCAAAGCACTCTCTAAGTGCAGCTCTCATAATCTCGTCAAAAAGGTCTAGGGTTAAGAAACCCTAATCACCTATTTATAGTGGGGAGGGACAACCCCCTCTTCCACTCTTGGGCTTCATGCCCTAATGGACCAAACTACTTAGCACGCATCTCAAAGCGTCTAAATAGCTTAGCCACCTCTCGATTTTCCTTCCACCCTAAGCTACCAACCCTAAACCGCTTCCGGCCGCCGCCGCAGTTTCTTGGTTGAGCTTCGGTGGTTTCTGCGTTTTTACCAAAACGCCCTCGCACTGACTTGGTCCTCACGTCTCGTCTCCACCAGCTTTCTTGTCGTCCGTGTACATGCTTTTAAGCCGCACGATGTCGTCACCACCTCCGTGACCGCATCTCAGCCCTCCAAGCTATCATGCCGGTCCATATGGCCGAACCATCGCCGCACCCAACTCGCACCTGCACACAATAGACCAAGCAAAGCGTCGCGAGCACAAGTTTTCTACTTGACCCAAGTCAGTCGAGAAAAACCCTTTATCCACTCAATTTTTCCTTGAGACAAATTGAGAAACTCAAGCAATCAACCATAAATTCAAAACCGAAATCATGCAACCTCAAATTCAACGCAACACAAAGTGGCAAGATATTCATCACACAGATGTACACGTCATCACATGACTCACAACTCTCATGTTCAAGTTTAATTAGGTGTCATTTGCAATTTATCACATGAAGGGAAAACAACACCAAGTCCTACTCATGCTAGTGGATATCAGTCCATCGATAACCAACTGTTTGATTGCATGACCATAAAGTAAGTTCAACAGTAGGTGGAATACAAATCAATTTGAATTACCCAATGATGACATCTATCCCTGCTTTATCATCCTGGTCCAACAAGACATATATGAGACCATATGCGTGAAGATTCTCACTCCGGTAATTCCTCAACGGGCTATTGATTAGGAATATATCACGAGGCACCCAAAGAATTTTGAAGATGTTTATGAGGTGTATCAGAGGAAGGGGCTAGCTCATATCATGCAACTCCAATATGATTGGAACGACGAGATAATTATGCAATTCTATGCCACACTCTACCTTAAAAATAATGATAAGAAGAAACTTCATTGGATGACTCATGAATGAAAGAACCAAGGAAGACTTGCACAATTTGTTTGCGCCTTGGGAGTTCCCTATGATAAGTGCATAAGTTTCCATCATAAATATGCGGCTAAGGCAGACACTCTTTGTGCCCTATATCAAAAGACGCTCTCGGGTGTGATTCTTAGAAACATAGTTGGATTGCTACCCTTCTACGCCACAATGAACAAGTTGTTCTGCCACACTCTCACTTGAAAGATTGGAGATTACTTGTTCATGCGTGGGTATGCGGTGAACTTCATCAATTCTATGATGAATGATCATGTTGTGGGTAATTCTTAATCCACTAGTTCATAAGACATAACTACAACAAAAGACCAGCAGGAATACTCCCGCTAAACTACAATGACTAAAGATGACAATAAAAGACAAGCATACACAAATATTCTAGCAAGATCATTGAAGAGTTTATAAAATTTTACCATTGATTTTTACCTCTCCTTAATTGTTTGTGATGTTCATCATTCATCTTCACTTGTTTATTGCTTAATAATGGTAGATAACTGGGTTGCCTCCCAAAAAGTGCTTTGTTTACAGCCTTTAAGCGGGGATTTGATGATCCATTAATCCACCTGGATCCCAAGGAATGTCGATCCGAGGTGCTTTATTCCTCACCTCAGACCGTAGTACAGAGCACCTCAAAGCAAGGTACGGTTGAAGGCGAATCCTCTTATGGTGCATTGGCATATGATAAGCAAATAATTCCTCACACTCAAGTGAGTATGAATGCACCAGGGCAGCGGGAGATGTCTTCTTATGTTGTTGCAAATGGGGAATAATAGAGCCATATAAAGAAAACAACATTGTATCATGGCTATTTACCTTAGACCGGCATATGCTAGTATTTGTAGGAATACATTCAACTTGATAATCAATGGGTACAAAGGTAATAGGAATGACATCAGAGATAATAATTGTTGTGTCAGGAGGATTACTATCATTTGTTGAAGGTGTGGGCCAGTGATAAACCGCTTCATCCTCCTTTTCTTCTTCATTGCACTTTTCATCCTCCGACTACCATTAAAATATATTCTAGGTAATATTCAATGCCAAACTCCTCTTTTTCCTGACGATTAATATCAACAATATCGTCAATGGCATGTGAAAATTCATCAAGCTATTCTTCCATCGTGACTTGTACTTGTTGCTCCGCTTCTTCACTCAATATTCTTTGTGAATCCTGCAAAAGGTTAGTTTTTTTGCATCTTGGCGGTAGTAAGCCGCTTATTATAATCTATCACTAATGCATTATCACAAAGATATTCTAAGCAAAAGCAGTGAATAGGTTGCAACACACTGTAGATTCTTTTTAGCAAGATACTATCATTGTCTAGCATCCCGCTAACACCTGCATAAAGAGTTAGTTTCTCAATCTCCTCATCAACATTGCAAGTAATTTCATTTTTAAGAGATGCTTCGAAAAGATAGGAAGTAAACTCACAATGGAAACCAAGGTGCTTGTCGGATCCACAGTTTCCACAAGATGACGGGTATGCATCACATATCATAGATGAATAATCACCTACCGTTTGTAACCATTCTTTAAGATACATATTCTTGTTCGCCATGTAAGATGTAATATTGACTCCCTCCTCCTTATTTGCAGCATGATCATCGATTCCTGAAATAGACATCTCGGAGGACATGTTCATAGTAATACTTTTTTTGTTTTATTTTTTGGTGAAGTAAAGGACAATAATAAAATAAGCTAAATGCAAATGGAAAGGTAATAACCAAGCGCTATGCTCTGTGGCAACGGTGCCAGAAAAAGTGCTTGATTAGCAAGTGCACCGGATCATAGTGGTACCTCTCGTGGGAAGTATTTAGCCCAACATATTGAACCACAGGAGCAAAGGATGGTTCTCATCTTTCCTGTAAATATAGTTGTCACCAAGTGCAATTCCGCTTGCACACTAGTTTATTCTAATATTGCTAGAAGAGGGTAACTGATTATATTATAATAAGTAAACTATGAAGACAGAAAAGTGCTTACTGACTAGACAAGTGCATCGGAGCACAGTAGTACCTCTCGCGGGAAGTATTTAGCCCAAGATATTGAACCACAAGAGCAAATGATGGCTCTCATCTTTCCTGTAAATACAGTTGCCACCATGTGCAGTTTGCTTGCACACTAGTTTATTCTAATATTACTTGAAGAGGGTAATTGATAATATAATAATAAAGTAAACTATGAAGACAAGCAAACTAATAGTAAAAGCTAAAAGTAAAGAGAGACAAAAATATAATTGTAAGATTAAGAATGAAAGACGGTATCTATTTTCACTAATACTAGCTGGGCGCACAAACAACATTATACTAATTATGCAGGCGGTTTCCTTTGAACAACCATACTCCTCCTATCCCAGTATTGTGCGACTCTATTATTCACTTTCTGATATTGCTAATACCGCAACTCTTAAAAGATATTAAGACCATAAAGACTGAAACAACGCTTTAAGCTCTATGAATAACCATTACACTTTAGATGCAATGTGATCCTCTCAAGATACCAAGGTGCTGTCACTGCCAAGGTCTAGTCGATTCACACATACACCTATCAATTCCACGTGCGGTCTCATGGGTACATGTCTCTAACTCAACTGATCGATTGGACATCTCTAATCACTAAGATAAATAACATGAAGAGAGCATGCATAGTAAAGTAATTGAAATCACTAATTATTCATACTAGATCACACCTCAACCTAGAACTGAATCAATCACTCAAACATAGATAAAGCATGACAATGAATTATATGATAACAATTAATTGTTTTTATAATCATACAAAACAGTAGCTAATAGAGGAGAGGGAGATGGAGACGACGTCGTGGTCATCGCGGACGAAGGAGGAGGTGGAGGAGGCCGGCGCGCACGGCCTAGCGTGGTACAGCTCCCCTTCTCCTAACTCTTGCTTGGATCACGTGGTGGAGGTGGTGGAGAGGTGTTCTTGGCTGCAATAGATGGGACTGGGGGATCCTCCCTCCTTCCCCTTCTTCACTTAGGGTTTCTTCTCTCTAAATAGCTTCCAAATTCTTCCCTAAGCCATCCAATCTAAACCCCTTTGGTCCAAGGGCTCTTTGGCATCTCTAGAGGCTTCCAAACTCTTCTTTATCTCCTCATTAATCAAATACAAAAAACCACACACAATGCCGAGTTGAAACGAGAAAATTACATAAGTTCTAGTACCCTCTGTCAGTGTGTGGTTTGACTTGATGGTACAACCAGTACGGTCATACCAAAGGTCGGCAAATCTTCTGGATTCAGCCTCCGGGCAGGATTTCGTAATTTGGCCGTAGAAAATTCATACGAACTCCGATTGAGGTGATTTCAAAGGTTGAACTCGTACTGATGAGCTCTATAATTTCGAGTCATTGTATCCTCAATTGAAGTTGTTATGAATTTCTCCAATCACGAAAACCACAACTTGACGATCGTAACTTTCCAATTCAACCCGAATTTGATGCCAATCATCATGAATTGTCCATGGGAGATACATTCAACCCTAATCCTATGTATAATTAAAAAAAGGTGGTAAAACAAAAAATAAAGAATATTTTATAGTTTATAAGTAATAATAGCATAAGTTGGTATGACAAGTGCGAGAATTGATAAAAAAATACATGTATATAGTGGATAAAAACACAATACGTTTTGGACATATCAAGCCCCGGAGACAGTCACTCAGACACTTCAGAGCAACACTTAGAATTGTCAGCAAACACTCCTTCAGAGACTCCAGGCCCAAGCCCGGATACTCTGAAGACAAGACAGAGAGCTCTTGAAGTCCTGGAGTATTCAATTCAGAGGAATTTTCTCGCTTGGTTAACATAGCGGGATAATCCAAACACCGGTTTGGATACTCGTGAAGCAAACATAATAGATGATCACTAGAGTTTTCAAGGTGGATTTCTTTGAGGCAATTGATCCTAGTAGAGAGAACTAAGCCTTCTCACCAACCCTTGGTCAGACCCCTCTTTATATTATGGTTTTTCCTATATTCAATGTGACTTACCGAATCACTAAAACCTAGGAAATGTGGTCTAATCTTCACGGTTGGCAAGTTTTATTTTCCAACCTTTTAGGGGTCGCTAATACCAATTGGACTTCACATGTGAGACTAAAACCTGTTCATATACTTGATACACATATTACTCCCTTAGTTGTTCGTCACTAATCACAAAAGTGGCTTAGAGGCCCTAGATGCACTTTCAAACATATAAATGGAGATTGTTGAATTTACTCCCACTATCATGCTCGGTGATCATAACGCTGTTACAAGATCCGAAGGCTCCACCGATATTCTCAAAACATGCTGAAATGAAAAAAAGATTGACGTAGCGGTTGGTGCGGTGGATGTGTAGGTTTATTTGTGGGTTAGTCTATACCACATGTAACTATTTTTTCTCCAAAATACAGTCAATTTTCTAAATCGTTGGATCTAAATCCAACACCCCACACTTCTTCTTCCTCAATCCAACCACCGCCGCCTCCCTAATCCAACCTTGTCTCCATCGGCGCTGCCTCCATGTCACTGCCACCTCTGGTTCGACATGTCCGGCATTGGCCGCCGCCGGATCAAGCCTTCACTTTAAACCCCCTGACTTTTGTGAAGCCCCTATCCTAACCATCCCAACCCTAACCCCCTTATCACGCCGGTGAGGTTTCCTTTCTCGATTCTATTCCCGCATCGCCAGCGGCTCCGTCTCACGACCCTAAGCACTCTAGTGCAGTCTCCACCCTTGATTCCACCGTCGTCGTGACCCTAACTGCTCCGCCGAGCTTGTGGGTTGAAGAAGGCGATCGACTACAACGAACGAGAAAAGCAATCGATCGATGAATAGCAAATGCTTTATTTATCCGCTTTTGCTATTGCACAACCTGACTTTTTTTTACTCGTAGCCAACATGATGCCAAACTGTGAGGCAGAGCTACCAGCAAGGAGAAACCGCCAACAATGTGGGAGCGGCGACGGCGGCAAAGCTGAGGGATGAGATTCCGTTGGAGTGGTTAGGATCGTGAGGCAAGGCCATCGGTGATAGGAGGGTGGCGACGGCTGCGGAGCTGAGAAAAGAGACCTCACTGGAGTGGTTAGGGGTTATTAGGATTGTGGTGGTTAGGGACGAGGGTTCATCCGAGTCGAGAGGATTTAGAGGGAATATTTCATTCCGCAGCAGTGGTGGCCAGTAGGCTGGAGGCGGCGGCACTAATAGAGGCCAGCTTAGTTGAGAAGGTATAGTAATGGTTAGAGATAAAAGAAGATACGTGAATAATTGTATTTAGATCTAACGGTTTAGCAGGATAGAAGAAGCAATCTGTACGGCAGGCGGTTGCTTTGCTCGTAAGACGATGAACTAATCGAGAAAAAAAAGACAAGAGAGGCCGGTGGCCGGAGTAGGTAAGCAAGGGGAGCGATGGCGCCACCGACGAGGAAAGAGAGGGCGGTGGAGGCCAGGGCGAGCTCTTCGAAGCCGGTGTCGGCGGGGCCGATCGAGATGCAACGGAGGAGGGTGGGCGGAGGCGGGTGGACGAGCCGCCGGATTTCCTTCTACGCCTCCCGCGTCTACTTCCTGCTCATCATCCTCCAGATCCCGCTCTTTAGGTCAGCGACAATCCTTCCATCTACCCACCAAGAACTAGTCCGCTTGGTTTCGTCAGTAATCCTCCGAATCTCTTTCACAATTCGAAGAAGAAAAGGAGAGGATCGCAGTAACTCTGATTGCTAGCAGCGCTTACCTTTAGGGGCTAGATTCATTGTTCAGTCGTAACTAGTTGTCACGCCTGTACTTTATGCTTGCATCCTTGGGGTGGCGTATGATGTTCGTGATTCAATGTTGGTGCATATGTCTTGCTGTGGTGGTAACTCTTACTAATCAAGCATGCCGAACTCTACTGATGCCGGTGCCTGACGTGATTGCCATCTGACGAACAGCAGGCAGCGGTGCGTGTAATAAATTATTTACTGTTTAAGAGATGCAGATTAACAACTTAGATAGGCATAATTGTGTTCTTCTTGGTACCGTGGAGTTCGATGCACCAACCAACTCGCGTAAATTTTTATGGTGCCGATGAGGCGATGAGGGAAAGGTGGGCAGTTTGCTCATATTCAGCAAATACCCTTGGGCAGGAAATCGTTAGAACAGGCTAGTTTCTGGATGTGCTCGGTTTTAAGCTTCACCCCCAAAGCTTACTCAGGTAATAAATAGAAACGCAAATTGAAGTTCTTAATGAGTAATGACATTATGGAAAGTTGTGCTTATATTCTGATAAAATAAAGAAGATTTATTTGGGAGTTGATGATTCCCGGTCAGATTCACCTTAATGGCAACCTTTTATTGAAGACTCGCCTTAATCCTGGCCTTCACTTATATTTATGATCTAGCAGTAGTGTTTCAATGGTTTTTGCAACCTGGAGCATAATATGAACTTTGTTAATACAGCAGTCATATGTTTGTCAATTTCATAATCAGGAACCATGATTACTTCTTCAATATTCAGACTTGCAGCATATACAACTGACACCCAACATTGTTTTAGTTTTGTACATATGTGTGTATATGTGCTAGATTAATTTTTATGGAACCAGGAACCATCCACTGTCCTGTTGGTCAAGAGGAGGCATGGCCCTTAGCCAGCCTGTGTTCGAGTCTTTGGATTCACCAGGTGCCTAACCCCTAAAGACATCAACTAAATTTAATGATGGCAATATATGCTATATGATCACCCTCTGTGGTGCACTCATGCAATCAACTTCCAGTTTGGGCACCAAATCAACATAAAAAAATACAATTCTTTTCATGATGTAGCATGTAGAATCTTCTAGTACTTTTCAAAATTTCAACTTCAAATTAAATATGTACTAAAAGAAAAAAAATGATAAGATTTCTGTGAATGGTAGCATTCATAATTTTTTGTTTTCCTTTTGATTTATCATTTTTCAGATTTTTCTCACTTTTGTTACTATTAACATAGAATTAATTTGAACTCAAAAGTTTTATGTAGGTAATTAACTTAAGAAGTACGATTTTGGAATTTATTATGTTAATTTGGTGTCTAACCAAAGGCGATTGCATGAGTGCACCACTAAGAGTTATTGCATAGCATTAATGATAGATAAATGTGCTAGATTGTTTCGCCTTTTTCCCTGGTTGTGCCCTTATAGTAAATCTCGTTGCAATTCCGAAATGTTTGCTGGGATTCAGTTTTGAATTGAACGTCCGTAGAGGGAATCGTCTCCTATCTTTTCATGTATGTCATACTTCACCAAGAGTCCAATTATTCTGTTACACTTTTAACCATAACTTTTGAGCCCCCTCTTTCTCCTGAGCACGGATGCTACGTAATTGGGTGATAGTTTGCTTCCATAACCATGCTCGCATATTCTGTACAGTTACACCTTATTTTAGTGCTTTAGGTTGACTTGCAAGTAATTTTATGAGCAGCAACATAATATGCTAGGTAGCTTTTGCTTACCTCCTCCTGTCATTTCAGGGTCCCTTGTAGAGCAGGCACATGCACTACACCAATTCAAATTACATCTTCACAATTGGTCTCGAATGAGATATTCCCACCATCTGTTGTGAAGGCCATGCTGTACCCTGGAGCTATAGTGAGCAACCTCACTAAAAGCATGACATTTCCAAGCTGGAATGACCTGTTTGACATATACAATCTGACAGAAGCCAAGAATGCTTCAGCAGTAATTGATCTCCAGCGTCTAGAGGTGCTTTTCAATAACTGACCTACAACTCTTTATGAAGCAACTGTTTGTGACAACTCTTCACATTATACTCTCTCTTTCTCTCTCATCTCAATCAGATACTTGCTGGAAGCTACTTCTGTGTTGCTGGAGCACTTGTTGGCATCATAAATCCTGGGAGGATGATCTTGTTTGGTACCCTTTTGGTTCTCTGGGGTCTAGTGAAAGAAGCGCTCTTCCGGAAGCCTGAGAACAACCATACAACAGAATCAGTCTATGTCTACCCTACCGTTTTGATTGCACTGATTTGTGCATTCATGTCAATAACTTGGAATATAAAGACGAAAGCGAGAAGTAGCCAGTCTGTTTCTATCTCTAAGCCACTGCAAAGTTCTGCCAAGTCAAAACTGAAGTAGACACTTTATTGTCAGTTTGTCACAACCTTTATCCTTGTAGTTCATTTCTATCATCTGATTGTTGAAGACAGGTTAAAGGATAGCCTGATTGTAGTTCTCATGTACCACTTTTAATACTGTAACCTTTACTTCTCATTTGTATTGAAGACTCACACTATCTGTAATTTTGATGCATGCAGCTTCATGTTATTTCTGCAGTAGTTATGTTATTGATGTCCCTTTTACATTGTTATGACTGCTAGCATTGTGCCACCCTTCCTTTGACAGAATGTTTATTTTATTGCAAGTTGCAAAGAAGCATTTCTCCCATCTATTTTGCTTTCTGCATCTCTGAAGTACTTGACGTATGGCATGATATCCGTGCAGAATAAATTGTTGATTTTCATTGTCAAAAAATTCTGGTTAAATCATCAGATTATTCTCTTCAAGAAAACTAGCTCCTGAGCTTTCTTGCATTAATTTCTTGTGTGGGCAGCAGAATGAATAAAGACCTTAGTTTAGCTCTTTGAATTGTCCAATTACCATATTATTTTCACAATAATCTTAGGTTAATACACCCTAACATATAATGTGTGTTTTTTAATCTGCATCTGGAACTTGATGCAAGGAATAGTTGTAAACTGATAGGCGTAGCTGATAGATTATACAAAAGCAAGCGAGGAAAAGAGGACACATGTAATGGTTAAAGTTTGCTCTATTATGAGGTGGTCCATCATTCGCAGCAGTACTGCAGTCCTAGCATTTGTATATTTGCATTGTGTAACTGCGGCAAGAACCAAGGCTCCACGTGCAAGGGACTGTTGCCCTGTCTCTTGCTCCTTGTTGATGTCTGTTTGATGATGAAAGCAGATGAAAGGAGATCAGCTGGGCCCCACCGAGACACCATGTGAGTTTTGTCCCTTAGGATTGTATGTGTGTTGTTATACACTCTCTTGCTTTCCTTTTCTTCTGGTGAAAACCATAGTTATAATTCTTTTTATCTGCCCTCTTTAACAGCTGAAGCCTGTAGCTGATTAATAATTCAGAAGCCAACAATGGCAGGTTATGGCTGAAGAGATAATATAATTTGGTTGAGTTGTGATGCAGTTTTCCAAGTCATCAGTCATAGTCTTCCACAATGCTTCTCTCTTGGTTAGATCTCATTCCTCGCAAAAGATAAAACAAGGCATCAAACTTCATTCCAGTTCAATAATTGAGATTCCTCTCTGTCTATGTACCTTCCTCCTACTGTTATAATGATTGTTATTGTTAGCCTGTCCAGGTTAGACATGTGCATTTGATGTGGCTCTTGTTTACTATTAAGTAGTAGCTTAATATCTAAGACCACCCTTTCACCAATAAGTGCACGTAGCTGCTGCTATCCCGATCTATCTACCGGAAAGCAGAGGGTTAATTCTCCTAATTTCAGCTCTGCAGTTCCTGTTTATATTCTTCCCCAGCCTCCCTACACACACTTTGGTGTTCAGACTTCGCAGGCTTTGACTGCCATGGTTCAGATTTCTTTACAGAGGTCAGTTGCTACTTGCTATCTGCCTCTGCTACTTCTTGAAATTCAGCATAGCATTTACTTGTGTACCTGTTTCAACAGGAATGTATCCATGTCTCATTGCTCCTTACATTACCCATTGCATCATGTGGATGGTGCAAGTAGAAGATGGAGCTATTGCAGATCCCAGTATTCATGCTTTTCTTATAGTGCAAGGCCGTCTCCAAACATTCTCAAGACCGGCAGCGTCATCAATCACTCTGACCCAAAGAATTTGGATGGGAGTTCCTCTGCTTCGATAAGTGGACCATATAGTGCAAGCAGTCATCTATCGGGCACAATTGGAGTAATGGGAGCATCTGCTGCTTCCTCTCTCAGATTTTTAGAGAAGCTTGTGTGTTGGAGTACCCGAGATGGAGAAGAGGCACCTCCTTTTGTCATCTCCAATGATCCGTTGGTCAAGAAAGAGCTACTGTCGTCTGAAAATTCCCAACTTCCTTCTGACTGTAACACTGCTGTTGGGAAGTTAAGGCAGAAGAGACTCTTCTTGGAGCAATCTGGAGCAAGCTGCATTTTAATGCCATGCCAGTTCTTACATGCCTGGCATGATGAAGTTTCACAGGGTTGTTCAGTTCCTTTCCTCCATGTTGGTGATAGCGTTTTGAAGGAACTCAAAGCTACAAGCTTTAAGCCAGTTGAGTATGGAAGTAATGTTCGTATAGGAGTTCTAGCGACAGACAATACCTTGGCCTCTAACTGTTATCTAGATAAGCTGGAGAGCCAGGTATGCCAACTTTTTTTTCTCATCAACCCTTGTTTCTAAAATGAGATATTTATCTATTTCCTCTTTAAATAAATAATGAGATATTTTAGCTTCATAAGTGGATGTGTCTCGAATATAAAGAGTATGATGTAGGAAGGAATGTTTTCTTTTCAACCTTGTTGCTCTGCTTATGCATTTTAGTGCAATCAAGGTCCTTTCTTTGACAACTCCTGTATGACAGCTCAGCCCCTTTATCAGTAATGGATGGTCAGATATTTTATCCAGTCACTTTTCATAGGGATACTTCCCTTCGTCTGAAAGATCAGGTTACAAAAAGATTGATAACTGCAGGTCTTATGGCCTATTGTAGCTTGTCTATTCTCAATTTGCCAGTTCTATGATAACATGTCCATTGCCAATTTGTCATGCTAGTGAGATGCCTTGAAACATTCTAGTTGACATTTTCCTTTGGAACTACTCTTCACTCATCCAATTGCCAGCCTATTCTTAAATTGTTCTGTCTAAATGTCCTCATCAGGGTTTTGAGGTAGTTTGTCCAGATAAAGCTTCCATGGAGCACGTGGTGTTACCAGCAGTCAGTGCATTCAGGAGGGGGGACACGGAAGGCGCGAGAAATCTGTTGCAAATAGCACTCCAGGTTCTGCTAGTGAGGGCTGTCAATACAATAATCCTTGCATCTGATGACTTTATAGGTATCTTGCCTGATGACGACCCACTGCTCAAGAAATGTATCAATCCGATGGATGCTTTGGTCAGAGAGACCATTATGTGCGCAAGAACAATGAGACCATGATATGCCTCAGACTATTCTGGTTCCTCGTATAGTTTGCCAGTGGTAGCTTTTGCTCTTTGAGTGCCTATGAGCACACATGTAAATTTTAAGGCCGAGAGAAGAATTCATCATGTCAATATCATCAATGGTTCAATACAGTATGCACTGAGGTGTGGCTATACTTACACTTTGCTGCTAAGTCAACAAGATGCCGGCTCCATATGTGAGTTCAGATTTTGTCAGTTCTTTTTTTCTGTGGCATGGCTCCTCCAGAGAAAAATCAAACAAGAATCTGGAAATCAAAATAGCTGATGTGATGTTTTGCTGGATCAGATTGTAGATAACGCAAATGAAGACGCCGTCAAATCTAAACTGCGCAGAAGCAGAACCCTTTTTGTTTTCCAGATAAGTTGCAGCTGCCTCGACATATGAATTCAGAGGTGAATATCAGAATATTCAAAATTTCCATCCTAACTAGAAATTGTGTAACTTCTTCCATATTCTGGTGAACATCATGCACCAACTGCTACAGCCATTGCAAACTCTGCTAAGCATTCATCCATTCAGAACACCCGCAATCCATCTCTTCTTTGCTATTTGCACGCCAGAGCTCACAGTTACCATCAGGGATGATAGTCAGGACTTGTAACAGTGCTTATGCTCCCATTTGACCTGGGAAAGCTGGGTGGGCCTGCTCAGTGGTATTCCAAGGAATCTGGTCATTGGTGCGGAGGAGCTAGGAGAGCGTGAATGTTCTGCGCAGAGGTAGGATTGCAAAAGGTGTGCACGATGAGTGAGCAATGATTCAGGCTGTCTTCAGGCCCTGCACGAAACAAGTGGCTGAAGTGCTGAATGCTCTTTCTCTCTCCTATGCAGGACTAGAGACAAAAAGAAGCAAACACACACAGATAGAGACACCGAAACACCAATTGGCTGCCTGTGTTCAGGGTAAGCAAGGCACTAAAGCTAAGACCAAGCAAACCCCTGTACATGAGAGTTCAGGTTTAAAATAGATTTTTTCCCTATATTATATCCTGATGCTTCCTGATCACCCTCTCCACCTCGCTTTCATTTTCTCCTCTTCTTCACAAAAGAAGATGTGCTGGCATGTCTAATAGCTACAGGCCGAAGCTTGCAACGTATATATTGCTCAGTATCATCTCAAAGATCGGCGAGTTGGAAGTAATTCCTGACGCACCATTGAAGTGTAGCCCATGGTCTCGCCATACCATCCTCGCGTTAGATGTTTCTTTTTAATTTATACTTCCCTGTCTGGCAATATAAGACACACACTTTTTTCACGATTTATCTTTGACCAATAATTAGTCGAATGATATGTGGATCATATAATTAAAACTTCATACCATTGGATTTGTATTTAAAAGTACTTTCCAATAGTATTAATTTTGTATCACATAATCCACATATTGTTGGACTAATTGTTGGTAAAAAATAAATCTCGGAAAACTTGTACACCTTATATTTTGACGGAGGGAGTACCTCTTTGCGATGGTACTAAGTAATTTTTCTCTATCAGAATAGTATGTGTTCATTACTAGGGCAGTATGCCTACATAAATAAGGTAATTTTATCTAGCAAACAGTCCATTTTTGGTCCCTCAACTATTAGTTGAGTAATATTTTGGTCTTTAAATTCTAAAGCCAGACAAGTTTGATACTTAACTTTCAATACCAGACAGATTTGCTCCTTGATCTTCAAGAGTTGTATGACAGATGACGTGGCAGAGGTTTCGCACATATAGCAACCCAGTCAGCACAAAAATAAAAATAAAATCCAAAAATTTAGGGGAAAATCAAGAAAAAGGAAAACCACAACATTTTTCTTATAAAAACAAAACATTTATTTTAAAAATTAGGAAAATTTTAAGAAATAATCTAGAAAAAAATTGAAAACCCTAAAAAACTTAAAAATTAAAATGTATAAAAAGTAAAAAAATCAGAAGTATTTTTGAAAAAACCTAGAAATTGGAGAAAACTCATAAATAATTGAGGAAAATTCATGAAAAATCACTTAAATTTTTATAAATGTTTCTAAATTATTTGTGAGTTTTCTCGAATTCCTTTTTTTTCATAACCCTTCTGATTTTTCCTAAATTTTCTAAAAAAATTCATTTTGAAAATTCCCTGATTTTTAGTAACATTTCTCCCAAGAAACTGTTTTTCTTAATTCTTAGATTTTTTTCCTTCAAATTTTCTGATTTTTTTTATCTTTTTGCTTAATGGGCTGCCACGAGTTAAGGGTGTTTACTATTAGAGTTTAGGGACCAAAAGTAAACTCAACCAATAATTGAGGGACTATAAATGGACTTTTTTCGTTTTATCTACTAGGACAGTATGTGTAAAGCAGTGCATGTTTATATGTGCTTCTGCCATTTGAATCTCAGGGTAGTGATTGGTGCCCAAAGTGGTAATAATTCTGTGCATCTTGGCTCGCTTTTGCGAGTAAAGCAGGGCCATGATTGCGCCCAGAATCTCTATCGCACGCGCGGCATAAGTTTCCGATGAAACATGCGCTTGTGGCTGCGTGAATTCGCTGTCGCCTCTGTGCTCCCAGTAATAGAATACAGCATTCCGCTTTGCATATGCTATATAAACAATTAGCGAGCAAGCAAGGCATCTATTTATGGATAGGTTGGCGACCTTATGCGCCACCAGAATTGCAGCAACAGTCACAAGATTAGGAATAATCCATCTCATGCTCCATCCACATGCATTGATCAGTCTTTTTTTCTAACTCAAGAGAGAGAATAGTGAAAGTTGGTCCACAATTCAAGCGAAACTCAATTTTGTTCCTTTGTTAATGTTTCCTTTTACTGAAAAAGGGAAATCCAATCTGTCATCAGCCACACACACTTTTGTGCCACTTATCTCTTTTTCTTTAGCATCGGTTACTGCTCTTCCACATGACTAACCCTCGAGATGTCGAAGATTCTTTTTTAGGAGGAAAAAAAAGAAAGAAAATAAAAAAAAGGAAAAATCCTCAAGGGCGTGTGATCATGACTGATCAATGTCCTCTGTTGCTCTTCCATCCAATGTACTCCGTTCAACCTGGAAAATGAAAAGGGAAAAGAGAAAATTGGATTAGAAGAGACCATAGCACTAGATCAGTTTGTTGTCAAGTGTAAATGTGCCATGTGGATTGAATTGACACGACCTTATTACCGTAGTATGATTTGGGCGAGCTGCACCGCCAAAGCATGCAGCAACGTTAGCACCAAGTACAGTTAATTATGCAATAAAACATGCAGCAATATTAACACCATGTGGTGGGTTGTTAGCACTAATTTGCTTGTCAATGTTAATTACTTAGTGGCAAACATGAATGCTTATACGTTCATGTTTTTATTTTAAAAAGTTAACATTCCAGATATTTATTCTGCGTGCTGAGAAGGAATGTTGAGCTGACACGTTAAGTAATTCCATTTGGCAGCTCAGGATTCGATCTGCTGGGCAGAATCATTCCGAGGGCTTGGCTTGACATTTTCCAACAGGGGGATCCAGATATATATCTTTTTACCATTCGTGCAAAGAAGAGGGTTGTTTCTGCAGTTCTTGAAAATATTAATTAACCATCATTAATTAATTCCGCTAAGGTGATGGCTGCTGCATGCATCATGCATGCATATATGCTAGCTGCATTCCTGAGTAGCTGAGAATCTAGGTAGGGTTAGTTAAGGAGCTAGGGGCCGGACGGACCTTGGGCAGATCCAGTCGCCGGACTTCCAGGTGAACCTCCATGGCCAGTTCTGTGCGACGGCGTCGGAGTCGGTCTTGACGGTGCCGCACTTGAAGCAGCTACCGCGGCTGGCGTAGTTGTTGACGCCGCAGCAGCAGCAGTACCAGTCGCCGGGCTTGACCTCCCAGCTGCCGCCCATGGCCGCGTAGTCCGCCCGCTCCGCGCCGAACTTCGCCTCGGCGCCGCACCGCTGGCAGGCGTCCCGCTTGCAGAAGTTGACGTACTGGCACGACCTGCAGCTCCAGTCCCCCGGCTTCCTGCTCAATATCACCTTCTCCATCGCTTTCAGAAAAACAAAAGCAATTTATCTACCAATTAATCTCGTGTGTCTATCTAGCTAGCAATCTAGCTAATCGGTCGCGAGATGGAGGAGAAAGTGATCAAGATGGGACGAAGCGAGCTAGCTTAGCTTAGCTTGTGTTGTGTTTGGATGGGTGGCTTGGTTTGGAGATGGTCGGGAGGTGGCGCGGGCTTTTTATATAGGGAGCTAGCTAGGCCAGTTAGTTGGGGCCCAAGTAAAGCCGGAAAGGAAGAGGATGCATTGTTTCTTGCTGCTGCTCCTGCTGCTGCGTGTGCTGTGCTCCCTGTCTGGCTCATCATGCATCGCCCTTTTCAGTTCTCGCAACTGGGGAATCTCCCGGTTTGACGGGGCCTGATCACTGTGCTGCGTGAGCAGGGAGTTCCTGCCTCCTCCGGTCTCCAGCTTCATCAGTCAAGCCTTTGTGTTAACTTATGATTTATGGCATGTGCATGCATGCCCGTGTTGTAGCAGTGGCGGAGCTTAGATTAAGAGTCTATTTGGTTGGACTGTGACTGTTGACAAATTTGCTGTTGGCTGACTGTCTGGACAAGCTGTTGTGGCTGTGAGAAAGTGAATATATAGCTTTTGGTTGATCCAAACCATATACAATATTTTAGAAAATGAGCACAGAAGTTTCAGTACATTGCAAAAAACTGGCAGAAGGCAGCTTTTCCAAACAGTTGAATTTACACTGCAAAGCCCACAGCTACCGTTTACAAAAGCTGCTGAAAAGCTGGCCGTTTGGTTGGGCTACAACTTTTTCTAGTGAAAAGCTGCTGAAAAGCCCAACTAAACGCCCCCTAAGAGTCTATTTGTTTGGGTTGTAACTGTTGACAAAGCTGTTGTTGGTTGGCTGTTTAGAAAAACTGTTGTGGCTGTGGGAAAGTGAACATATGATTTTTACTTGATCCAAACTATCTACAGCATTTTGAAAAATAAGCATAGAAACTTCAGCATATTGCAAAAAGCTGGCAGAAGGCAGCTTTTTCAAACAGCTGAATTTGCACTACAAAGCCCATAACTACCGTTGACAAAAGTTACTGAAAACCCAACCAAACACCCCCTAATTTAAACTACAAGAGACTACGCATGATTTAGACAACGTAGTTGAAGTCATATCGAAGCTCAGGTGCTTTTAACACCCTAAATCCCATTACTAATACTAGTGACTAAGCTTGTTCACACCTTAATGATTAAAATGACACATGCATCTCACTACTAATCAATGGAATTCACAACTGTAGGAGGACCAAGGCCCACCTTGGCCGGTTTCTGGCTGCATTGGAAGCTTAAAATGAAGGAATTTTACACATATGACATTAGTTTTAAACCTAATTCAAATTCTGTTATTAATTTTTGGCTAATCAAAAATTGCGACTGTTCCGTTAACTCCGTTTATACATTTTCCATGTCGAACCGTTACCGCCCAGTCCAGGCTATTTTACTGTGTTGGACCACGCGAAAGTACGAAAATACGCTCATGTGCTCTTTGTTGCATGTAGAAAAAAACAATTTCTAAATTGCAAAACATTATGAAATATTACTAAATGTAAGTGTTGCCCAAATATGTATACCTGCAACAATATTTATTTTTGTGTACTGTGAAACTAACCCATTCAGTGTTCAAACAGAGGATAAATTTCTTTATTGTTTTTGTTCAGACCAGATATTTCATCAAGTTTTCATGAAAATTTCATATTCATAGTGCATTCTCATATGTGCATGTGAGAATTTTTCAGATTTTAATGAAATTTTAAAACACACTTTTTAAAAAAAATTAAAGGAATAAGTGTATATTTCACCTCTTAACTATTGCTTGTGAATATATTTTATCCCGAAACTCTAAACACGGGTAAATCTCACCCTTAAATGTCAATTCTAGGTAAACTACCTCCTTGACAGCGACGAAAACTGGTTTTACGTTGACATAGAGTGGTTTTGACCCAACTTAGATGATGTGGCACCTACGTATTAGTCACATCACATCCACATCATCAAACAAGTCATGAAATGATAAAATTAGGAAATATCATGAAATTTGAGAAAAATTATTATTTTTTGATTTTGAAAATCTAAAATATTCAAAATAAAAACCTGACCATTTTTTTGAAAAAAGTTAAATGGGAAAGCTGACCAAATTTCTTCAAGTTTGAGAAATTTTAAAAATTTCTTCACAACTCCTTTTACACAACTATTTCGAAATTATCTTGAAATTTTCAAAAAAAATGGTCGGGTTTTTATTTGAATATTTTAAAAATTCAAAATTAAAAAGATTAATTTTTTCTCAAATTTTATGATATTTTCTAACTTTATTATTTCATGACTTGTTTGATGACATGGAGATGATGTGGCTAACACGTAGGCACCACGTCATCTAAGTCCGGTCAAAACCACTCCACGCCATCACAAAAATGGCTTTCGCCACTGTCTGGGGGGGGTAATTTATCCGAATTAACAATTAAGGGTGAGGTTTACCTGGTTTTAGAGTTTCAGGATGAAATGTACTCACAGGCAATAGTTGAAGGTTGAAACATAGAATTACTCCCTTTTTAAATAAACTGCACACAATGGTATTTTAGTACTTTCGTGTGGCCCAACTCAGTCAACAGCCGTTGACCAGACGAGAACGGTCTAGGATGGAAAAGGTGTAAATAAATTAAAAGAATAGTGGCATTCTTATAATTAGCCAAAAAACAGTGGCAGATGCTAAATTAGGTTTGAGACTAATGATATATATGTAAAATTCCCTAAAATGAATAGCGTTAGATCACAAAAATATAAACATAGTAACTCCGGGTTATTATGTTGGATAAAATGTGAATGGAAGCATCATCGGTATGCATGGCATCAATGTCTAACAATAAATATGGGGTGAGGGAGTGCTACTCCACGAACTTTCTCCCTACCCAACTTGTGAGCGCTAGCAACCCCGCTTAGGGTTTGTAGTCAAAGCTCCATTTCTCCAAGATGGAAGCTCTAAATTTGTGACTAGGAGTTCGCGATTTGGTAGTTTAAAGTTTGGATCATTAGGGTAGTCCCAATGCTCCACCTCAACTTATGTGGGAGGGTAATTATGGAAGAGAGAGAGAAGTTGTCTCTTAATCTAGAGATGGCTCTTAGCGGTGTAATCGATACAAATTAATTCTTAAGTGATCTTATGTGGCTCACACCCATACTACTATGTACTAGGGTTATGCCACAAACATGCTACAAGGTTAAAATGGTAGTATTGATCATAAAATATAATAAATAAAATTTTTTTAGAGATAACACTAAGATATAAATTATTGAGAATGTTGTATCTAAGCAGTCATTTAATGCAACAAGATACAATTTAAGATATAATGTATTGGGAGTGTCCTTAGAACAGAATAATACTCCTATTTCCTTGGTTAAAACATCTAGTATGTAAATAGTTGGAAACGTTACCAGTTTACCCTCAACCATTCCCATAATTAGTGTGTTAGAAATTAAAACAACCCATTGATTAATGAAGTTAATGAGGGGTAAAACAAGAAGAAGAAAAAAGTAAAGGTGCCTAGGAATCTTAAACCTGCTTATATTTGAGTTAAAATGGAGAATGCTAAAACAATCTACATTTTAGATCGAAGGAGCAAGTGTTATATTCCTACTTATGTGTGATTAATTAAATCATAGTTAGTGTGTAATGGACAATCAAAGTGATCGATCAGTTACGTCCATTCTTGGACTTGACTTGTTTATGAATTCATGGAATTGGAATAAGAATAACCGAGCCCATGTACAGAAAGGTTTTTCAAGTGTGCAATTCATCTATCCAAATTTATTATATACTATGACCATTCTCATGCATGCTCGCATGTGTATTACACGGTGCACGCGTGGCATACAAGCGAACTGATTCACATGTCTATGCTGTAACGCAATAAAAATACTTAAAAGATACCAAACGTACACAAGAATATATCTTGTGCACAACCAGAGGTGGAGCGTGGCCAAAATACAAGGGGTGGCCGATAGCCATCGGCAATAAACACCATCTTTGTTGCAACATAACTAACTTAGAAAAAATATATTAAAGAAATAAATAGAGGGTACCCACAACAGCCATACAAAATGGAAGATAAATAAACTATAGCGAGCGCTAGAAATCGGTATGTCGATATTAACATTCTATTGGCATAAGTCACAGACGTCGGATGTGACGGTAAGATTAGCAATTAACCGGATTAGCTAAATTTATGGGAAACAATTTTAGTAACTATAGGAAACAATTATAGAGACAATATGAAACATGGACAACTGTCTGTATGCAATACGTAACATGTGCTCCTTCTGTTAATGCAACATGAAAACATTTGTATAGTGAGAGGAAAACACTTTACTAAACCTTGCGCAACAAAATTTTCAAATCAATACAACAATGGAATATATACAACACAATCCCGGAATTTTAGGAAATTTGTGATTCAAATCGCGAGATTTTTGGCATCACAGACTTCTTCTGTTATGGCAACGTGGAAACATTTGCATAGTGAGAGAGAAACATTTTACTCAAACTTGTGCAATAGATTTGTCAAACCAAATACAACAACTAACATTTGTTCATCCGGACTAATTTTTTTATGTTTCATTCATCCGGATATTTTATTTCCTGTACAACAATAATCTATTTCATAACGTCATGTATACACTTGTGGAACAAATGTTTTGAATGGTCATGGAAATAAATATTTTATACGATGACAACATCATACAACTATAATCACACACAAAAACGATACACTATTGCAACAAATATCTAGTAAAAAAAGTGGCGATGGCATTCGTGAGCATGTCGACCTCCTGCATCGCCCACGCCGCCTGGTCCCAATGCCAGCGCTTTAGCTCGGACTCGAAGATATTGAAGCGGTCCTGGTGCTCGCATCCCCCCTTGGCCCATCTGCCGCCTCCTCCCCGGAGAGCAGCTCCAGCAGTAGCACCCCGAAGCCGTACACGTCCGCCTCCCGCGATGGGGCCCCCACTAGCTCTGCATCGGTGGCGGCGAAGTGGGTGAGCCTCATGCCGAGGCCCGGGTCGGAGACATGGCTGTGGACGTCGGCGGCGTGGTTGGCGCGCGGGCCGCGGAGGCAGGCGTCGAACGTGGTGACGCCGGGCAAGATCTCATAGGCGAGGTAGACGTGAGCTCCGGTGAGGCAAGCGCCAAGGAGGCGGGCGAGGCTGGCACTAGTAGGTGGAACCGGAGGCATGCTTGGAGAAGAAGCCATTGGTGGCGGCGGCGAGTTCTTGGAAGCGGTGGCTGCGGCTTGGTGCTTGACGGAATCTTCTTCGAGGTCGTGATGGCGACGGCAAGAAATGGGTGGCGGCAGTGGCGAGAAATAGGAGATGGATGGCGGCAACAAGGAAAAGTAGGAGATAGAGAAACCCTAACTAGCGATCAAGAGATTATATAGGTTAAGTAAACATTGTCAGATAATTAGTCTAGATTGGACGGCTCCCCTCTTCACTGTGAGAAAATAACTCATCAAATCTATTACCACTGGCAGCGTGATTTTATAAGACCGGCCGGCTGCCTGCCGGATGCCGCCGCCATGGGCCGTCCAGCCGAGTACCTAGACTGAGGCGACAGAGATGGCGTAGAACACATGTGGCATAGAGTTCAACACATTTTGATGCTCGATCCTGAGACGATGAGCCCCTCCCCAAATTATACCGGTGGGGTCTAGCTTTATGTGATTCCCAAAATTCCTCCATATCTCTTCCCCTTTGCCGGAAAGGGCCCTGATCTTGACGGCCGGGGAGCTGCTTGCTCTATCTTGTGTCAAAATGTTGTAATGCAGGAAAGCTAGACTATGCAAGGAAGGTCTTATGTGGGGGTTGCATATTCTCTCTACCCACAATCATGCAGGTCCATCCCCAAGCCCAGCCAGCCATCGTTGATTTAGATGCCCCCTTCCACCTTGTAATGTCCACATAATCTCATGGATATGTAGGATCGATCATATACGTGCGTTATGGATTCATATCCTCTACCGTCGAGAAGAATCAATACAATGAGTAATTATTATGTTTTTAGGCTACATTATGGGAGATTATGATAATACCTTTTAATTGAACTGGTTTAACATGTTTTTACTGTTTGGTTAATTATTTTTGATATAATTTACAGAAAAGAATTTAAAAATAGAAATTGATTAAATAGATAGCTCCATCTTGTAGTAAGTGCAATATTTTCATTATGTGGGTTTTAAGAGTTAGTTAGATTATAATATGGTTCGTCAAATATGACCTAATTTTTTCACAGTCAATTTTGCACAATAGCTTATAAAATAAGTCTAATATAACACAATTTTGTTTTTGCAAGGAAGAGATGTCCTTAATCTGAAATATGGGTATGATCGGTGCCAACAGTTGGCCCAATTCCTCGGGGTAATTGTCCAGCTAACAACATGAATTCTCTACAATTCGGTGCAACAAGAAGTCTTAATTTAACGGTCCAAGTTATTCAAGGAATTACATCACCATTCAACGGCGGACTAGGCCATCATCATTTCAACGGTGGACTAGGCCGTGTATGGAACACCGAAATATTTGCATATTCCGACACGAAATAAACTGATTTTTGTGAAGCTAGTCATGTAAACTTCTTGAGAATTCGTGTGTTCCAAACAGGTAAGTCCTTTTCGTGCGAGCCTAGTTGTATAGACGGCGATACACGCTCTCTACCTGTGCATGCCGATCTGTCCCTTTGGTTAAAGCGCCCTCTCCAGCATTCCCATTCGTTTCGCTCGCTCGTTCGCTCATGTAGACATTGGCATCTCTAAATATCACCATGTTGCGTGTACGCGTCAAGGGAATCAGATCTCTCAGCTCCGCCTGTCGGAAGCAAGAGATCGATCGATCTCTTGGGCCAATCTGGTTATTTGCTCCCAGTCCATAATTTAAAGCTCAAATAAAAGCCACATCGTGTTTGGTTTCGACTGCTTCTACACTATCTACACTCCCCCAATATGCTGAGATTCTTGCCGCATGCGGCCAAGTTAAAAAAAAATCTCGAGGTGAATAGGTAGCTAAAGGGAGTTGTTGATGTAGGAATGGACATTCTCTTTTGTGAGGACAGGATTATAAAGTTCAATATATCTGTACTGGGCACACCTTAATTTGGTAGAAAATTTACCTGACCTAGACCAGGTATGAAAAGATAAGTCACCCGGTGGCCAAATGAAAGCTTTGCGGATGACGAATTGTGATTTCCGTGTTTATTTTATATGCTGTGTGAAAAATATAGTGCCCCACACTACCTCAGAAAACACTTCTGCTATATGATCATCACTGACGGACACAAGGAGATCCGTCGCTAATTAGAGGCAATACTGACGAGCGAGCACGTGCCCGTCAGTAGAAGTGATGTGCAAAGTGAGGCCTCCAACTTCTACTGACGGGCACAATATTCGTCCGTCAGTAAAAGTGGGACGAGAAGCGCAACTTGGCATTTTCACTGACGAACAACTTCTACTGACGGGCGCACCTCGCGTGCCCGTCAGTGAAAATCGGATCTTCACTGACGGGCTCCATTTTTGGCCCGTCAGTGAAAGTTCTTTTCATTTCTTTTTTTCAGCCCGTCCACGGCCCAAAAGCCCAGCCTAGAGCTAGCACCGGTGTATAAGATCCTAACCCTAACCCTAACCAGCTGCCAACACTTTCTCCTCCTCCCAACACCGACTCCTCCTCCTCCTACCACGCCCCGCCGCTCTCCCCGCCCCCAATCTCCCCGCCGCTCTCCCCGCCCCCAATCTCCACGCCGCTCTCCCTGCCCCCCCATCTCCCCACCACTCTCCCCGCCCCTCTCCCCGCCCCCATCTCCCCGCTCCTCTCCCCGCCCCCATCTCCCCGCCGCTCTCCTCGGCCCTCTCCCCGCCCCCCATCTCCCCGCCCCTCTCCCCGCGCCCCTCTCCCCTCTGCCTCCTCCACGATGCCGCCGGCCCCCTCCGCCTCCTCTCTCCCGCGCCGCCTCCTCTCCCTCCGCCTCCGGCCGCGTCCGCCTCCTCCCCGACGCCGCCGGCCCCTCCACCTCTAGATCCGCGCCCTCCGCCACCGGATCCGTCCCCCCGGCCGTCGGATCCGTGCCCCCGGCCGCCTTCTCTTCCTCCCCGAGCCCCCCTTCTCCTCTTCCTTCCCGATCGATGCCAGCCACCATTCCGCCATCCCCTCCTCTTCGTCCTCCATCCCGCCGGCCTACTCCCCACCGCCACCGAGGCCGCCATCCCCTCTCCCTCCTCCAGAGGGAGCGCGACCGTGAGCGCGCGGCAGCGCAGAAGCCCAACTCCAAGAACGGCGGTGACGGCCTCACCCCAGAGCAGTCGCCGCGAGAGGTGTGTTTCATTTTCCACGATCTCTGATTCTATCCGATTCTTGGCCGCGCGGTCTGATGCGGTCCTTGGATCTTTGTTGCTGCAGGGACAAGAAGGCGCTTGAGGAGAAGGCCGCGCAGTCTGATGAGGAGAAGGTTCCAGAGTTCTCACTGGGCATTCTCATGATATTCCAGAATTCAAACATGATTGCTATTATTGAATTGTTGTTGAGCTGTTGGTCCTGGCTACTGACAGGTAAATATTGAACACCAGATATTCTGATTAGTTGTTATTTCAATTGTAAAAACATCTCATGTCAATTGAAGTTTGTGAAATTGGCAATTTTATCACAACGTGCATAAAGTTGTTCAACAGAAGAGATGGAATAGGTAGCATATAAGATGATAGTGCTGGTACATGCAAAGAAATGATTGAGATCTGTATTTGCAAGTGTTAAGGGTGCTATTGTAGTGCAGGACTAGTTAACACAAACTCAGCTCAAGTACTAATTCCTATCTTATTCTTATAGTACACTGTTAGCTAAACAAATTT
The DNA here is from genome assembly GCA_019208055.1 of Stipa capillata. Lineage (NCBI taxonomy): Eukaryota > Viridiplantae > Streptophyta > Magnoliopsida > Poales > Poaceae > Stipa > Stipa capillata. The sequence goes on along the minus strand of JAGXJF010003231.1, from coordinate 95,509 downwards.
CCATTCCCCCCGCTAATTCATATATTCTATCTTTTAGGAGAACACTAAAATATCAAGGATGCAATCAAGTGATCACAGCTCTCAATCAAATGGTATGTTGAGGAATTCCATATAATTTATCCCACGCTATCTGTTTTGTTAACACACTTATTTGCTATCTTAGGAAATGAATCACGGTCTTGCAGTGACACTTCAACTTCGCCTCTTGCTTCTTTTGGACAAGGTCTCTTCGCATGTTCTCTTTTTATCATATGTTCAATTCATCTGATTATTGTTTAATTCGGTTATAATATAACAGTTAGGAACTTATAATATAACATGTGAGCTGTTCCATTTCTACTAGTACCTGCCTCGCTCCTGCGTCTGTTATTCCTTGCAATTCGAGCTAGATCGATGTGGCAGTGACATGTTAGTTTATGTTATATGCAAGTGCTCATGCTTGCTGTAATTAACATGGTGATGTTGTGGGTTCCCAATTGCGGTTGCATTGCAGTTTGAGATGAGGGAGCCTAAGCTGTGCCAGATCGTCTGCAAGACTGTTCTGAACCAAGAGGGAGCAAACGATCTGAAGGAAAAGATCGACGATGAGTACCGTGTAAACATGCGAGATGCGTCTTGATGCTGCTTGCATAGATATGTATTAAGGGCAAATATTTGATGTTGCTTGCATAGATGCGTCTTGATGATGCTTGCATAGATGCGTCTTGTGTAAACATGCTGCTTGCGTCTTGATGCTGCTTGCTGCTATACATATATTTGATTATCATGGGATATGCTGTTAATGCATCGTGGGCTGTAATTGATACGTGGTTTAATTTTTTTTAATCCGCAAAAAAGAATCACTGACGAGCAGAAAATCTTGCCCGTCAGTGATGTTCAACTTCTGCTGACGACCACGTGCCCGTCAGTGGAAGTTGAACTTCCACTGACAGGAGGTTGCTGACGGGCCCTAAACCCATCAACGATGTCGTTTTTGAGCCCGTCAGTGGTTGTATATTCTGAGGTAGTGCCACTCGATAAATGAGATTAAGATTTAATACCCCTCAAAAGACACCGGGAGATATTGTAACATTTGTTGTGACGTGCTTTCTCTTTTGCAATGGTATATGTTGGGCGAAAGCTATTGTAAACTCAGTTCTCACCGATTTGTAATGAAAATTTGTGGTCAATTGGAAAGGTATATAAGGGCATCTCCAATAGGGTGATGTCAGCCTTCTTTTAGAGGTGCCACATAGGATTTTTGTTGAGTTGGAGGAGAGAGAGAGAGAAAAGAAAGAGAAGGTTGCCTTCCCTTGGTGAAGGGATGATTCCTTCACATCTAAGAGATCACTATTTTCTCCATTGTACAATATGTCTTCCCTTAGACCCATATTTTCTAGTTTAATTTTGATCCTATATTCATGCATGCATTAATTGCTAGAGATGGCATCAAGAGATAACTTATTGTATAACATGTTTTTATTGTTATCTCTAGATGACGTGGAAGGCATAATAGAAGGCTGTCTTTTCTGCTATTGGAGATGCCATAAGATAGTTCTATTATATATAATAATTCACCGTAATATTAGACGTATCTTAATTATACGGTAAAACATGTATGTTTATAGCTTGTGCAGCTTGCTAGCGTGGGTCTCTGTCTAGTTAGATTTATTAGATATAACTGTTTATTAGGAAGATTTATTATAACTAATTTATGTGGGTCTCTGTCTAGTTAGATTTATTAGATATAACTGTTTATTAGGAAGATTTATTATAACTAATTTATGTAATGCGTCAGGTAAAACAAATTGGTTTTGCTATAGTGACTGATAATTTCTTAATTCTCAATCGACAAGTTTAGCCATAGTATTAACCCAATATTTGCTTTGAGATTCGTGTGTGAAAAAGTATTGTTTATATGTAGGTATAAAATCTATTTTATGTTTGATTTAGACATACTTGTACATTGCTAAGTCTAAAATTACACCATTAAATTGTGCAATTTTAGTTTCTGAAATGTGAAACCTGACAGTTACATATTTTTGAGCTTAAAATTATACAAATGTTTAATTGAAAAAATATATTTTTCTTCTTAAACTATTTATCACGGTCAGTTTATCGCCTAAATAAAATATGAGCTTACTTGACCCTAAACTATTTTATGTTAGGTCACTTCACTCAGTTTTGCCGGCTTAACATCCACTTGACGCTTGTTTGCAACACGGACTCGCCACGTCACCTTCTCCTCCTGCCCACCTCTCTCCTCCCTTCCTCCCAATCAACCACTCCCGCACGAGCAGCCATGTTGAAGAAAATGGAACAGGAGCCGCATGGCGAACCTGCCCGCTGCGTCATACGGGGCCGAGGGGCTCCATACGGCGGGCGGCGACGGACATGGGCGGCGGCCGTGACGATTGCACGTGAGGGAACCTATGCAGGCGGCCGGGTCCAATTGACAGGAAACAATGACGGAGAGACGAGGATGGCGTAAGCCAGAGGAATTTGACGGGATCTTACTGACGGCGTAGATCAGGCACGGTGGTGGTGGTCGGAGTTGGGAAAGAACCGCGGAATTCCGGCTGAGGGGTGCGCGGATACCTTAATCGTGTTAAGGATAATCTTGGCAGTTAATCCATGCATTAAGCAACTGCCAAGCAGTTGCTAAATAGCAACCGCTGTCCGTTGCTTCCTCTGTCTCTGCAAACAACCGCATCTCTTGTACTCTATAAATAGTGCATTCATCAATAAAGAATCACACACTTGATCTCATTTGTTCTTGGCTATTACTCGTTCTCGTTCTCTAATTCAAACACGTCATCAGCACGCTCTACCGAGAGTATTGGCCAAGAGCAAGAACAGGAGAAGAACCGAAGGGAAAAGAACCAGAAAAGGTGAGAAATTCACCATCGCTGGGCGTTTTCTCTCTGTTCATTGGCTTTCTCCGAGTGGCCGGCCATCGCCGCTCCACCACCTTCTCGGGAGTCGTCGCCGGAGCCTCCGCCCCCATGCCGTGCGCCGCCGCGCGCCAAGGAGCCGCCGGCCTCCCGGTGCCTCCGCGCCGGCTCCTCCGCTCCTGCCGGAGCCCCTCCGCGCCGGCTCCCCGCGCCCACCGTGCCCGCCTAGCGCAGCCACGGCCGCCGCTGCCGCGCGCGGCCGCCGCGGCGCCCATCGCCGCGCCCGCCTCAGCAGCAGCCGCCCCGCACGGTCGCCGCCGTCGCCGCGGCCGCGCCCGGTCGCCGCCTGTAAAGCCCGAGTTGTGAATAATTAGCTTAGCTCGAGTTTAATCTTGATTAGTTTATAAAATTCATTCTTATCTCTTGCATGCATCCATGCATTTGCATTACACATCAAAACCCTAAAACAAAATGCAAAATGTCGCTCTAGAGTTGAAGTCAGCTAAACATAGGGGAGTAAGAACCAAGGGTTGTTAACAAGTTTAATTTATATTTGACCTAATTTAGCGATTATACCTAAAATTACAGTTTTCTTGTGCATCTCCTAAACCTTAAAACTTGCATTAGTTTCATTGTCCTAGGGTCAAGTATAACCAAGAGTAGCCGAATCTTTATTTGACTTAGATCAAGAGGAACAATATAGCTGTTGGAACTCATACAAGTATTCCAAAGCCTTTGAACTATTGTCTTTCTAACGTTTGAATTTGCAAATTAGTTGGAAGCACAAAGAAGAGAATTTAAGATTTGAGAACAAGGGAATTCCTCTCCTGTGTACTGGGCCGCCAGCCCATTTTCTTCTCCCTAGCATTTCCTTTTTTTCTTTTCTCCCCACGCCGAGCAATGCCAGGGCGCGCCTGCCGCTTTGCTTCAACTCAGCGCAGTGATCAGCGGAGCCTAATTTGGCAACCATCGCCACGTCCGTGGCCACGCGTCCTCCAGCCAGCTAAACCTTTCTATCTCTCCATGCAAACATCGGGCATTACTCTCGGACGTTCCAAAGCTCTGCTGGTTTTCCCCGCCGGTTGTTGCTTCCGAGTTCGCCGCCGCTTCCCAGTTCTTCGCCAGCTTCTGGATCAACGTCGGCTCCGTCTAACGCCGACGAGGGCTCCGCCGGCGAGCCTCCCTACCTCATCACCGCGCCCAGCTTTTCTCTCTTCCCCTCACTGCGGTGCTGGTTCCTTATCTCTTTTGCTGTGGCCATTACAGGTGTTGGCCGAGGGCGTCACCATCCCCAACTCCGGCGAGGCTGATCCCCAACGTTCTCCTCGTCCATCCACGGCGAGCTATCCCTCAGTTGAACTACCGGCCTTGCTCTTCCTCCTTGGGTGAGCCGACTCTTCCTTTTCTCCCCTGTATTTGTTCTAATCTCTATGCTAGTCAGCTCACCACCCGGTTAATCACTAACTGAGCTCAAGGGATGAACTGATTAGCGATTGTTTTCTTTTAATGTGTATGCAGTGTTTAGTGTGGAATTACAAATCTATGCATCTAGCAAGCCATGTTTCCCTCCCTCATTCTGGTTCTATGCCCTATTCCTTAACAGCAGATGTTGGTAATCTGGGAACATGTATATGTGAGCTGAGAGTTAGTTCATTTTAACTAAAAGCCTTCCAACGTTTCAGTTGAGGGAAGCCATTAACTAACTAACAAATTACCAAGTAAAAGAGCAGTAGAATTGAATCCTTTTCTTGGCATATGATGAGTGTAATTGAATTAGCAATAGCAGGTATATAGATATACATGTGCAGGTGAAAATAAGAGATTAACCCCTAACCAAAGAATAGTAGTGTCCAAATTGTGTATATACATGTATACCCACTGAAGTTGTAGTAGTGGTATGATTTAGAAACTCTAATAAGGAGTAGATATACTAGCTGCAAACATAAAGGAAAAATAATACTTCAGTACAAGAGTTGAGAGTTCCAGCACGTGCACTGATCCCATTATGTGCTTGATTTGCTGATTGAGTTCAGCCCTTAGCTCATTTAAATCAGTTCCTAAGCTGATGATGTTAACTACTCTATTTCTCTATTAGACTCCTTTTCATTCCCAGACTTGACTCTAGCTTTATTCAGCTAGTATTAGCCTGTTCCTCCACTGAATTAATCGCATCCTTCTTCTGCTTACTGCAAGCAGCAAGCTGTGGTGACCTGAGAACAAATACATGTGAGTTAGAGTATTAGCTATGTCTTTTGATTCTAGATTTAGTTCTCAAACATTAAGACCATAAGTAGCTATTGTTTTAAACCTTAAGATGTTCTAGTAGTACCAGCATATACTCATATGCATGTGTTTGATTTGCTAAGTGAGCTCAGCTCTTAGTCCTTCAAAAAGGATTCATTAGATTTGTTATCAAATCTGTTGCTGTCATTGGCATGAATATTTGGGAGCTGTCCCATGTCTTAACAGTTGGATTAAGTAATCAATCTATACACCAAATTGAGTTAGTTGAATCCCTCCTCAGCACCCATTGCAGGCAGCAAGTCCTGTTGATCCAGAAACCAGTAATTGTGGGCTAAAGTGTTATCTATATTCCTAGATTCTTGATTCAGTTTCTGAAATATTCCAAGCCATAAATAGGTTTTTTGCTCCAGATTTTAAGGTGTACTAATATTAGCATTTGAATTAGTTATGGCCTGGTGGTACTTAGCTGCAGCATACTCAGATGTTTAAGCCTCTTTGGTCATCTCAATTAGTGAATCAATTAATTAAATGCCAGCTTATGTATAAGTAACAAATCAGCTTAATTGGGTCCCTTCCTTGCGCAATTGTGAGCAGCAAACCTGAGTAGGGATTAGAGAATGGGTATAGATGTTGATAAGTGATTAAACCAGTCCTTGATAATGATAATAAAAATTTCACCTAAGCCTGAACTGAGGTCATGCCTACGGTGTGCATTAGAGGTTTTGAGGTATAGTAGCTGTACAAGTTGCAAACAAGAAGAATAATACTCCAGCACTAGAATTGAAAGTTTAGTATCAATCCAATTAGGAGTTTGTTTTATCAATTGAGCTCAGTTCTCAGCTCTTCCAATTGATTCATTAAAATCTGGGATACTGCACCTGTTACTAGCATTGGTAATCTGAAACAAATGTAAGGTAGCTAGAGAGTATTCTCTATGTCCTGTGATTATTGAGTTAGCTTCCTTAGCCTGATAGAATAGCTGCTGTTCTTGCCATTAGCATGTTCTTATTTTCCCTAAAGTCACCAATAGCTATCTTAGGTTAGTTCAAAGCAACAGCTATCCTTGGTCCCATTTGTTTTCTGTTTTTCATTCACATGTGCGTTCTGCCATGGGTTGATGAGCCAAATTTTAATTAATGTAGTCCAAAGAGATTAGGTTGGACAGTTGGTTCATTAACTAATCTAATATTATACAACTGAAAAGAACACTCACTAATCTTAATTTCTTTTACTAGTTCCATGAATATGTATATAAGTATATACTTGTATATGAGTGTTATTTTAATTCTAAGAAAGAATGAAAGATCTTGAAGATTGAAATCACTCCCAAATACATGACTAAATATTCACAACTCTAGTTCAAACTAAATTGATAACCTTGAATTTGCATTTTCACCTCATATAGTGTAGGAAGCATGGCATACATAACATTATTTTCAAAGTACTTCAGTATCTCTTATTGGTTCCTTTTTCATTGTTCTTGGTGTTTCGGTGTTCCATTTACTAGAGTCAACTACTGAGGGTTTTATTGAGTGTGATCAACAGCAGGAGGACTTCCCCGAGCAGTCAGGCAAGCTTGCACGCTTGTTGAATTAATTCCAGTTACTCTTATGCGTGCTTGTTCAATTGATGTCGTGTAGTTCGAATACTTCCAATTGTTGGCTGTGCTATTTGGTTACTAGCATGAGTAGGTTGCTCATGTGGGTGTTTGGCATGGATGTGTCATTTAAATCACCCTAATGCAAACTTGAACTCTTTTGGGAGTTGTGAGAGACGGGAGTGGGTATACATTGGGGACGTGACGGGTAGTCCCGCATGATCCTAGAAATGTGTACTAGAACTCCTTGAGCCAGCGAAGGTATACTCGATGCGAGTTAGAGAAGGGTAATGGTCGGCCAACTATTACCCTCGACCGTATCGACGTACCTCCGTTCGAGGTGCAGGTGATAGTCGTTACCTCCCTCGACTAAACTTGATCCGGGATAGTTGTTCCGGAATCCCTCTAATGGCTAGCAGGTCTTAGAGGGAATAAAAGGAATTTGGTTGTGATGATTTGCTGTGATTGGAGTCACAAGTTGAGTAGTAGCTCAATTGTAATGCAAATCTTGATGATGGTTACTTGTTGGTAACTATTCGATGCTTGTGATATGATGCTATGGGTGTAGCTTCAGATCTAGAATGGTATTTCTTCTACCGTCATTTAATTGTTCAATATGCTTAAGTTTAACTTGGAATAAGCAAATGCAACTTGCGAGTTCGAAAGTACTCACTCGGGAATTCAAATCCTGCAGGTGATCCTAGTATCGACGACTTTTACAATGCTGAAACTGAAATGTCTTCTGAGTAATACTGCAGGGTTGTCCGACTTGGTCTACGGAAGGGTTGTATAGTTTTTGGGGAGTGGTTTTAGTGAATCACTCCCATGTTCATGTTGTTATTCCGCTGCTGTTTTTGGAGGTTTATGTGTGCTGAAAATGACCCTTAGGTCATGTAATAATGCAGTTAGGATGTGTCCTTGGTATGGATAACTTATATGCTTTAACTCCTCCTCATATGTAGAGTTTTGTGATGGTATTCGAGTTGTTTCTAAAAGCTGCCCAGGTACAATGCGTGTATGTGATGAAGTGCTTGGGTATGCCGTGAAGAATTACTGCGGTTCTTTCTTTCACTGGGTCGAGTAGCTGTCGGTTGAGTGACCCGCTGGCTGAGATGCGATGCCGGCCAGGCAGGGTGTGGGTGTACTCCACCGGGCCTTCGGGTGACCCACTAGCCTTCGGGCTAGGTTAGGGTGAGGGTGGACTCACCGGGCTCCTCCGCTTCTATTCTGCCTAGTGGGTTTGAGAACAGCTCTAAGTCTTCACCGGATTTTGAAATCTTATGTGGCTTTAGGAAGTTTTGTCGCTTCCGGCCGGCTTGCGTTGGGCAGGTGTCGGATCACTCCTCCTCGGTGCGTACGGCGCAGGTACCGTGCCACCAGGTCGACTGGTCCTTCGGTCCTTGGCGATGATCCGTTCCTCTAGTCATATTGGATTTCGGAGTCCGTTACACCGCCTCCGTCCGCGCGACCGCCGCCGCCCTCCGTGCGCCCGCCGGCCCCTGCGGCCGCCCGCCGGCTCTCCGAGCCCATCGGCTCCCCGCGTCGCTCGCCTCGGTTGGCCGCCGCCCAAGGCCCCCGCGCCGTGGCCGCCGCCGCTGGCTGCCGCCTCGCGTGGCCGCCGCCTCCCCACCGCGCCCGTGCTGGCCGCCTCCCGGCCGCGCCCGCCGTGGCCGCTTCACCACGCGCCGCCGCTGCCTCCGCTGGCAGCCGGCTCCCGCGCCCGCGCGGCCGCCGCCGGCTCCGCCACGAGCCTCCATGGGGCCTCCAGTCGCCGCGCGCCTTCGGGCCCCCGCCTCCCCAAGGCCGGCCGCCACCACCGCGCCCGCCCACCTTGGCCGCCGCCGCCGGCCTCCGCGCCGCGGCCGCCGTGTGCCTCCCGCCGCCGCGCACCAAGGAGCGGCCGCGGGCCCCCCGGTCGCCGCCCGTCGCGGCCCCGTCCCGTGCGCCGCCGCCGCCTGCTGCCGGCCTGTCCCGCGCGCTACCGCCGCGCCTCGCCGCGGCCCCGTCCCGCGCTCCGCCGCCGCCAGCCCCGGTTAGGGCTTGGGGAACCCTAACCGGGCACGCCCGCTGCCCCCCCCTTTAGGCCTGGTCCGCATGGGCCCAAAGGCCGGCCCACTGGCCTGCCCCCCCTTGCGCGCCCTTAACCAGGCCGAAAGGCCGCCTGGGCTTCGGCCCAGGTTTGGTTGGCCCATCCGGGTGAATACAAAAAGAAAAAGAAAAAAATATTTCTGCACCTCTGTTTTTGCATATTAAACCCTGTATTTTCAGGAAATTGCAAAACAGCCCATAGTGCAGTTTAATCCTTTTTTTCTTTTCTTTTAAGTCTTTAGCAGTATTTACTTTTGTTTTAGACCCCATACATTGCTGTATTTCAATTTCAGTACTGTATTTTCTGTCGAATACTTTGTATTCCAGAATAAAATGCGATGCAATAAATTTCCATGTTATTCTACATGTTGATATTAATTGCGTCCACTATTTGCAATTGAGATTTCAAATTTCTTGCAAATAAAAATTGATTCACCTTAATTAAGTCCTTTTGACTTAATACGAGCAGGAATCAATTTGTAAAATTCAAAGTGATTTTCTTCAAATCAAATAATGACATACGACGTTAGGTATATGAGTGTCTACTGATTTTTATCAGATTACACTCGAGTATCTACTGATTTATATCAAATTATACTCCCTAAGCGCTACATGGCATTCGGTATACAAGTATCTACTGATTTTTATCAGATTATACTTGAGTATCTACTGATTTCATCAGATTATACTCCCTAATGCTACGAGATTTACTCTCGACGATATGTCATACTCAGCAAATTGGAGATTACACTAATGATTTCAAGCCAACTTCTTGGAACTTTCATTAATTTTGCAAAAGTTCATTACAACATTAACCATGACGGTTCTTAATTTACCGAGCGTAAATTAATTATCTCTGGTTTGCCCCCGTAGGTTCACAATGACCGCACAAGAATTTGAGGCGCTTGCCCTCAATGGTCATAACTACCCTACATGGGCCATGGACATCACGATCAGCCTTGCGTCCCGTGGGATAGTGCGTGCAATCCAAGACCCGAACACTCCTGTTCCGGATGGAGAAACACCACTGACAGAAGCATAGAAATATGCCGCCTTATACATCATAAGGCACCATATTCACCCAGATCTCAAGTCTGAGTATTTAGAGGAAGAATCTCCTCGTACTCTGTTTCTGGCCCTCAAAACGAGGTATGAACAGCAGAAGGCAGTTGTCCTGCCCGAAGCACTCCACGATTGGACTCATCTCCGTCTCCAGGACTTCAAGTCCATCGGAGAGTACAATCACGAGGTTCATAAGATTTGTTCCAAACTACGCTTTTGCGATAAGGAACCTACTGACGCGGAAAAGATAGAGAAAACTCTATCAACCATGCTTCCCGCAGATAGGATCCTCCAACAGCAATACCGCGCTCGCAACTACACCGTCTATTCCGACCTCATTCATATCTTACTTCAGGCTGAAAAGCATGATGAGCTACTCTCTAAGAATGGCTCTCAGCGCCCAATTGGGGCACAACCTTTTCCTGAAGTTCATATGAATATTGCGAATGGACAGCGCAAGTGCAAGCGCAGTAGGAACAAGAAGCCTAGAAACTCAGACAAGGGGTCAGGCACTGCAAAGCCTAAGTATGACAAAACTAAGCTTTGCGACAAATGTGGATGCTACACGCACCCCACTGACAAGTGCAAAACTCCAAAACATCTGGCTATTCTGTATCAACAATCCCAAGGACGCATGGCACCTCAAGGGAAAAGGTTTGAAGCCAATTTCAACCTTCATCCAGACAGCGCCAATGGAGATGGCAGTTCGCTCGATGTTCCTCCCGGTCCGAGCAACGCCATGCCTCTCCGTCAACCAGAGGACCCTGCCGACACGGAGAACATGATGGTTGAGTATGCCTCAACCGACATGTTTGGAGACTTCGATTAGTCTCTCAACCTCCTTTATGATCTATTTTAATTATGTCCATTTGTGATGTTGTACTAAAGAACTTAAGTGTTGTTGTCACCTTTATATTGTATCAGCACATACGATATAATCAGATTGTCTACTATGTATTTACATGAGATTTTCTTCACGAGAATTCTCTTATATATAGTTCTCTTCGGGGACAATCCGATGGAAGAGGAATTATAACTTGTGGGCAGTTCTACCACAAGCTCCATACTAAGGGAGTTAAAGTATTTCCAAACTCTGAAGAAGATGAATGGAGATATTTTAACTATCGCTGGACGCGATACGGTAATTATTGGTACTGGGCGTGCCATATTTACCCTCCCAGGGAGTACATAAGTGACAATTGCGGATGCTTTGCTTTATCCCGACTCGTCACGTACTCTAATCAGTTATGGAGATATCCGTACAAATGGTTTTTCACATTGAAAACCATGACGACAACAAAGAGGAGTATCTACTCTTCACCAAAGATTACGGATATGGCAAGCAAGTACTTGATAGAATTCCTTCTCTATCGTCCGAATTGTACTATGCGTACATCAAGCCCGTAGAACATGTTGCGTACAAAATAATTTTCCAGAATGCCATCACATTCCAAACTTGGCTTACTCACCTTGGCCATCCCGGCATAGGGATGAAGTGGAAAATTATCAGTAATTCTATTGGTCATGCCTACAATGATACTAAATTTGGATTTCATGTGCACTATATGTGACACAGGGAAGCTAATTTTAAGGCTCGCGCACCTTAAAACTCAAGCTGGACCACTCAGATTCCTTGAACACATCAAGTCGAGGCAAGTGGCTCTTCCCAACCATTGATTGGACTATTCAGGTATCCCATGGTTCTAAAAGACACATCTACACGATGGTCTCCCGTGTGCCTTTATTCACACGAAACCATGCTTTGGCTTATTATCCTGAATATCGATTTCAATCAAATTCGAATGGACAACATGTAGAATTCTCCTTACGTGCCTTCAATATGGCCCTAGGATTGAAATTTAGCACTACGTCCTATATGTCCATATTCAAAATGGTTTGGTAGAATCCCTTATCCAAAGAATTAAGCTCATTTGCATGATCTTTACTTCAGAATTGCAACTTACCATCTTCACATTAGTGTCATGTAGATTTACACGCTCATGACCAAACTGCATAATATTATTCCCCTCTACCTTTGATACGTGGAAATCTATCAAGTATTTCCAATCTGCGATAATTCGGTTACACACCGATATCACCACCTCGGCATACATCATTGGCCCCTCACCATATATTTGGGATCAATGTGAGGAATAACTGTATTTCCGTCAATACCTCAAGCCCCTCACAGGGGGAGTTATTTCAAGGCCAGTATGCTGATTCAACGAGGGATATTTCCAGGCATTAGGGGGAGATTTCAAGTACCATGAAGAATGCCAGGAAATTAGTTGGAATGTCCACGACATTTCCGCCTCGCCTCCACGTACTCAAAGAACTGAACCCACGTTCAGTATATTTGCAACTCATCGCAAATAACCTGCCAAATTCATTTACTGACTATACAGGTGTCACAAAATACTATAATCCTGCAGAAATGTGCCGGAAAGAGTGGAGGTACCAACAAAAACCACTCAACTCCCCGTTCAATGTAACAGGGGGAGAAGTACGGCCATACATCAGGATTTAGCTTCCTGCAAGCAACAAAGGATATCGAGGCCTCCGAATCAGTAAATGCAAGTCAACTCCACGTTGACAAGACACCTAATGGGTAGTATACACCCAGTGGATGGGCAACCTCCACCAACCCAGCTCATAGTGCACACAATGACTGGTACATCGGAATACCCAGACTCAACCGCATTGGGAAATCGCGAACAGTCACCAAGGGTAACGATATTTCCATCAACTATATATATTCTGGAGAAATATATAACCGGTAGTCTACAATTGTCGACATACATTTCTCGACTAGATTGCAAACAACCTTTCATATGATTCAGATCCAAAGACCATGGCCATGGCAAAGTGTGAACAACACTCGGACTGAACTCAAGCAAAGGGTGCAATCCAAGCAGAAATAATCTTGCTCAATAAAAGGAAGGTATTCACAAAAGCAATACCTACACCAGTTTTCTTCCTGACACGGAACGAGAACAACAAGGTGGTGAGACATAGAGCAAGTATTGTAGCACAAGGGTTCACGCAGATACCCGAAACATATTCTCTAGAGGTGGAATCTCTTTCCGATACTCTATCTTAATGGCAGTACAAATCATCTATCTTTGCAGTTGATAGATGTAGTGACCGTATCTCTGTATGCGTCACTTGATTCAGACATAAAGGTTCCTCATGGAATCGCAATGTTGAATCCAAACACAAAACGCAACATATATTGTGTAAAATCAAAAAGTCATTGCATGGCTTAGATTAGTCGGAATATATTTGGTACAACCGACTTGGTGAGTTCCTTATACAAAGGATTACTCCTACAATGATGATCGTCCACGCGTGTTCATCATGCAATCCTCTACAGGATATCGCATTATCTCAATGTATGTTGATGACCTACACATCATTGGCAACGCACAAGATATTGACGATGCACGTGATCATCTAAAGACGGAATCTGAGGTGAAGGATTTGGGTAATACCATTACAATTCAAGCATCTTCACTCATGTGTTACAACTCACGCACCTTCACTCATGTGTTGTGGTACACCAAGCTGTCTATATCCAGAATTTATTGGAGAAATTCATTATGGACAAGATTTATCCATTCAAAACTCTCACGGTTGTTCGATCTCTAGACGTAGAGAACGATCCTTTTAAACCATGAGATGATGGAGATGAGATACTGGGGCTCAAGGTCCCATATCCTAGTGCCATTGGACCTACCAAACATAATTGGTTAGGGCTCAAGGATATCTTTGCATATCTCCAAGGCATCAAAGATCTTGTCATATTCCTTCAGTTTCAGAGAAATCTGAACACCAATATCATCGGATATATTGATCAGATCCCCACTAAGTAAGATCACAGACAAGCTTCGTATTCCTACTTGGTGTGATAGCTATCCTATGGAAGTCTTTGAAACAGACTCTAGTGGCTATATCCACCAATCGTCCTGAAGTACGATACATCACTTGTATTCTTGTAGCTTCGCAGGATGATAAACCACATACAACAATCATGTGGAATTGGTTCTATCGAATCATCTACCATTATCTCAAAGATAATGTCACTTATGTTGCTCGGATGTAAACAGGTCACGTAATAAGCAATATCATCATATTGCCCATCTTGCAAAACTAAATCATGCGACAATCTCGCTGATTTACTCACGAAGTCTCTACCAACTTCTATATTTCAGAAATATGTTCATGAAATTGGTATGCGACGACTTCGGGATTTGCGAGAATCAGGGGGAGCATCTTCCTGAATTATTCCTGTTCAAAGCATCATATTACACTCTTTTTCCCTTTATGAGTTTACTTTACATGTTCTCATCAAGGTTTTTAATGAGATAATATCAACATAAGATCATATGTCATATTTTCCGTTTTCCCCATCGGGGTTTTTAGGAAAGTATATACGACATATTTATTGCTCTCTAAACTCTATGAGTCTTCTCGTATTGAGTTCAACGAGACAATAATCATAATATGCTGTCACATTTTTCTCCTTATTTTTCCATTAGGGTTTACAGGAGTTTTAAACAGCATATCAAACTCTATACTCCTCATATTTTTCCCACAGGGTTTTTGGAGGAGTCATATTTCAAGATGATATTGTTCGCAAGGATATGCATTGATTAGGGGGAGTGTTAAGGATAATCTTGGCAGTTAATCCATGCATTAAGCAACTGCCAAGCAGTTGCTAAATAGCAACCGCTGTCCGTTGCTTCCTCTGTCTCTGCAAACAACCGCATCTCTTGTACTCTATAAATAGTGCATTCATCAATAAAGAATCACACACTTGATCTCATTTGTTCTTGGCTATTACTCGTTCTCGTTCTCTAATTCAAACAAATCGATCGGCGTTTCCTCGTTGGCGTGTCTCTACGTGGTGTCTAGCAAGAGGAATCGGTCTCAGACGCGATGGTGGCGGAGATCAGCACCAACAAATGTCTTCGCGCCGAGCACGCAGCTCTTGGGCGACGCACCCGGTGACGTTCCGCTTGTCATCGTTCAGCTCCTCGCCACCTCCATTGCAAAAGCTGCTGCTCGCCGTCGTCGCGCCACAGCTGCCGCCCCGCTACCTTAGCTTCTCGTTTAGTTCTTGCTCTACATATAATCCACCGCACGTACTTAGCAGTTTGGATTAAGCATTTGGGAAAACATCCTGGTCATAGCAGCTCAGAATTGTACACGGCTACGTACGTGCTTAGTTTGCTTGATAACCGTGAGAATGAGCATTTCTTGCTTGAGGGACTCGACGCAGGGGTGGAGGGCAGAAGAGGGAACAGAGGGACTAAAGCAAGGTGGGAGACGAGGAAGAAGGTGGTGACGCGGTTAAGTCGGTATTTGCAAAATAAGAGTGACGTGGATGCTAAGTGGGGAAACTATCGTCCACATCATCAAAATCACCGTTAGAAATCACTTTGACGGTGAAGTGACCCTATATAAACAAGTTGATGGGGTTAAATGAGCTCAAATTTTTTTTAAGACTAACGTGAGTGTGCGAAATAGTTTAGGAAAAAGAATCAACTCTTTTCTAATTAAGTTATTATTTTATAGGTCTAACTTTTTTTCTTCATTTGTTTCTCGGTATTTTTTATTTTTTAAGCTATCGAATTAACATCCAAGGACTAATCTCGTTGACTGAGATTAAATCTCAGTCGATTGAGACATAGACGTCACACCGAAAACAACTTCTAAGGTTGTGATGAGTGGTGTATGTATATGACAAGAGTATATATGTACGATTGCTAGTGTCCCTGAAAACTCAACTTACCATGACCAGAGGAAACGTCACAATAGAAGCATTTACCATTGGAGAGATGTCATTCCTGACGCTACACAGATGGGCATGAACCGCCAGGATAATGACATGGTTCACTCATTATGTCTGTCTGTCACCTGATAGGATTAACATCCCTAGTGAAAATGCTGTTGGAGGTTGACAGGGAAGTATTTGGGCGACTAGATGAGACATTATTGTATTTCACTAGCAAATTTACTAGTGCTATTCCGACTCATGTCTTTAATGTACGTTTCAAATTGGTGGTTAGATAAATGGTAGATTGTATCTATCTATTGCTAGTAATATTAGCGTGTTTTTTAATTCTTATAAATTCATAGTTGATACTTTATTTTTGCATAATCCATATTACTTGCTTCATAATTGCTACTAGTGAATCTATATACCCCATGCATGCCTCAATTTTAGCTATTAGAACACCTTTCTTAACACTTTTTGTTTATTCTAAAAATATTTTTAATTTTCTAAATCAAGTAATTGCATATTTTAATTGTCTATTGCATCCTATAGGTCCACAGTTTTTTGAGAAAGATAGTCGTGCATCTCGACCGTTACTTTTTAATATTTTTGGTGTGATTTCAAATTTAAACCAAGTGGATCAATCACCACGTCCTTGTGGGTTCGGCACTCTTTCTCATAACAAACGTTAAAATTGATCATGTGCACTTGCATACCATTAGACTATCATTGCTTGCCTTTAATTTGACAAGTTCGAGAATAGATGACAACTTGGTGTGTTTCGACTTACACCCCTCGCACAAAGATTTTTCTGAATCCTCCAACAAGGCCAAAAAATTATCATAGTCTTTTCCACTTAGGTCATTCTCTTCTGCATCATACAACATCTGATCTAGACCATACTCGTCATTGGGCAATGTATCCTCATCATCGAATTCAAAATCGACAACATCTGGCATTTCATTGACTGCATCGCCTTCCTGTATAACCGGTTCTTTACCATGACTGGTTCAACGAGCGTAATCCTCCAAGAAACCCCTCCGAATCAAGTGTCCCTAGATCTAGCCTTAGTTATTCCACATCTTCTGGTTCTTGCAATCAAGCATGTCCATGGCATAAACTCCCCATCCTTTCTCAACATATCCTCTTTGACGGGTCTTGAAAATTCAGACACTCCATAAATGTACTCTCGCAAAACACGGCTCTGACCGTACATCTAGTTTCGCTCCATCTACGTGGAAGGCATACATACTACATATATTTCCACATAAATCTACAAAATATCTAATTAACAAAATCTCTGCATTTAAAACTAGATTTAACCATGCATAATCTTCGTCAGCCCTCTCCCTTCCTCATCATGTATTTGTAAATAACCAAACACCATAATCAACTATATATCTCCTTTAACTAGATCTAAATAATCCACTCTCTACCCCAATCTAAACATAACTATAAACCATGCATAATTAATCATAAAGCAATAATTAAGAATAAGTACTAACATTAGATGACCAAGTAGAAGAACAATTACTAACATTAGATGGCCAAGTAGAAGAACAATTACTAACATTAGATGGCCAAGTAATAGTAGTTCTCCACCCAATATGTGTGCTGAAATCGCCTCATAATCGCCAAATCACCTATCGCATTAAATTCACAAAATAGATCGAGACCTGAAATATATCCAAATATGGTAGGGCCTTAACTATGGGTCGGCTGGACATCACAGATAGTTAAATCACTTATACCATCTGTGATGAAATCTCAGACAGCTGACAAAAATAACTTGTATGAGACATCTCAGCGGTTCATAAGTATAGCTGTCTAAGATGAGATATCACAGATGGTTCACTCCAAACTTGTCTATAATATGTAAACACATCACAGACGGTTTGAAAGTGCAACCTTCTGTGATGAGTCATCATAGGCGGTTGCTTCCGAAAACCATCTGTGATGACTTATTCACCACAGATGGGGAATTTTCCTCAACTCATCACAGATCGGTAGTTTGGGAGACCCGTTTGAGATGTGGACAAAGTCAGATTGTTGCGACCACCCTGTTTGTGATAAACCAGTTATGCTGACCGTTTCTGTAGTAGTGAGTCGATGAAGCCGCCGTCTTTGCTAATGATGGATGCTTCAGTTGATGGTGCAAATAAGAAGCTGCTGAAGCTTGTGCTGTTGACCAATCAAGACAACCTCTGAATTGGGCATGCACCCCCATACTAGCATCCAATACACGCATCGGTGAACACCGAGGAGCCACCACTTCCAATAACCGCGGAGTGGGCCCCCGAGATGGAGGTTGAGGAGCAAGCCAGTAGAGACTTGATGTACACAGTAGCTAGGGAAGGCAGATCATTTATCCCTCCTTCCTGTTTGCCATAAACTTGCTTGACTAACTGTTGACATCATATTTAATCTAAGAAGTAAACTCTTCAAGGCCCAAGTTTGTCAGGATCCTTTTCATCTGTTCGGTCCTCATTGAGTGTACATTCAATGTCCAAAATCTTGCAGGCCAGACAGGGCTCAATCTCGAGGACCTCCATCAGGCATTGAATCTTTGGTTAAAACCTCCAACACAAAAGAAAGGTGAGAAGCAAGTCGTCAGAGGGAAAGGAAGGAGGAGCGAAGAAATTATGCACCTCCCTCACACCAACCCTCCCAGACCAGGAAGGGGACCAAATTGAAGTTCCAAGAACAACTCACCAGAGAATAGGATCAAGAGAAACCAAATTCGGCAAAAAGAAACTGCAAGGATCCAAAGAATAAGAAGAAAAGGGAAGCAAAACTCTAGAACAACAAGAATAGATGAGCCTATCTCCCCTGTTTCCCCATCCACCTCCATGGCGGCGAGCAAACGAAAAGGGAGAAGGCGCCTGACCTTAGATCTAGAACTGTGCCGGCTGAAAACCATGCAGGACCTTAGATCCAGGATCTTATTCACCTCTAGGCGCCATCGTTTCAGCCAACATGGTCAAAACCAAGAGGGGAGAGGAGGAAGAAGAGGATGCTTAGATCTGGTTTATTGGAAAGGAGAGATACAATAATATAAATATAGGAGGCGACTGGGGCTCCCTCCCATGCATCTTCGGCTGCCATAGCTGCCGGAGATGGGGGAGGTAGGGAGGCTGGACGGGAGGAAAAGAGAGGAGCTAGGGAGAGAAGGGGGAGCGGAGAGCCTCACGTGGAGAGGACAGCTCACGAGGGAGAACCACGTGATAGTATAATCCAGTTGTAGTCTTCATTTCACTATATGAACCCTAATCCAGCTTAAATATACTAATATTGCTAAGTTTACACTAATCTATATTATATATATATATATATATGAAAAAAAATATCTATTGTAACTCAAGACTCCTGCTTCATTTTGAGGGCTAAAAATTCTCACAATAATAATAGAAAGCCTAGAAATTCCAATATTGATCGGAGGAAATGAGAAGTGTTCGCACACGAACACGTCACCGTGTACCCCCGAGGCCGAGCGCGATGCGCGGGACACGGAATCGGGGGAGACCCGCCGGGAGCGCGATACGCAAGACACGCCGGCGGGTGCTTTTGGGAACCCGAAACCCCACACCCCCGGGAGGGACCCCGTCAGGGAGTGCGGTGGCTATGGGCTGCCCTAGGTCGACCTGATCGCCCCTAGGGCCTCGAGTCTCGTTGCCGTGAAACACGAAGAACAACGAAGAACGAGAAGCATAAAACAAAGGGAGAAAATAGTAGATGAAAAGATAATGTATTGAGTGCGTCGATTGGGAAAGTTCCACCTCAATCGGCCATATACCCTTCATATTTATAGGGTATGCCCGGTCTTTGAGCTACAATAGGACTCTATCTCGTACAATGATATATTTCCATACAATCTTGAGATAACTTCCTAATCTGATCGATTTAACCGCCGTGATCCGGACTCCGCCTTGTATACGGGATATCCTTCCATATTATCCGGGAGTCCTTCCGAATCTCAGACTTTCCTTTAAATGCCACGATCAACTATTGTTCCTTGAGCCCCAAGTCAAGGCCTCCAGCGCAGAAAGTCTTCGTCTTGAAATCCAATGCCTCGGCCCACCTGTAGGAAAGTACGGGAACGTTACGGCTTGGCAACCGACCTAGCGTGGCTGGGACTTGGATGCATCGTTCGGAGCCTGGCTTGGACCCATTCGGGAAGGCGAGTACTCGGGCGCACGAGAACTTAAGAAACGAGCACTCGGGAACACGAGTACTCGGTAACACGAGTGCTCGGGGACGAGTACTCGGGGACATAGAGTGCTCGGGGTCCGGCACTCGGATCTCGTTAATGCTCGGAAACGAGTGCTCGGGGACATGAGTAGTCGGGGCGCGAGTGCTCGGGGATATGAATACTCGGGGGCACGAGTGCTCGGGGACATGAATACTCGGGGGCACGAGTGCTCGGGGACGAGTGCTCGGGGGCGCGAGTGCTCGGGGGCGCCAGAACTCGGGACCGCGGGTACTCGGAAACGGGTACTTGGAATTCGGGGACGCCGCACCACTCGGCCTAGGCCACGATTCGGTAGCATTGCAGATCTTGCCCAACGCACTCGGCCCATCCGGGGGTACTGCCCAATTTGGTCGTCAACACATGCCCCCCTGTTTTCGGTATAAAGATGTATTTTTACCGAAAATAATAAGTCATGTTCTTAGGGCGATGCGGACCATCTCATCGGCCATTTCTTCTCTTAGGGCGATATGATATATCGGCCACAGCACTTGTTATGCTTCTTGCCACACGCTCGGGTGGAACTTCTTCAGATATCTGCCATTGAGAGCTCGCGGCAGCAGAGTGCCCTGCACGGATTCTACTAAGTATGAGTTCCCAGGAACCACTCTCGCAATTCTGAAAGGACCTTCCTAACTCGGCGACCATTTGCCAAACTTATTATCCTTCGAGCCGATTGGTAGGATGACCTTCCATACTAGCTCGCCGACTTGAAAGTTCTTCGACTTGACCTTTTTGTTGTATGCTCTGGCTACCCTTAGCTTGTCCCTTTCTATGGCCTTTAAAGCAACCAAACGCTTATCGGCGACTTCATCAAGACCATCCATCATCAAATTGTAAAAGTCGACCGCCGATAAATCATTCTGTTTGGCTAATCTTAAAGCACTCAGATTTACCTCTACGGGTAAAACGGCCTCTTGTCCATACACGAGCTCATAGGGAGTCACCTTGGTAGCACTGTGTCTTGAAATCCTATGCGCCCACAACGCCTCGGACAACACCTCATGCCATCTCCTTGGGTTGTCTTCGATCTTCTTCTTGATGAGCTTGATTAGCACTTTATTGCTGGACTCGGCTTGCCCATTGGCTTGGGCGTAATATGGAGAAGAATTGAGCAGCTTTATTCTATAGGACTCGGCAAACTCCTTTACTTGTCCCGCCATAAAAAAGGTACCTTGATCCGTCGTCAGAGTTTGAGGGACGCCGAATCTATGTATAATGTGCTCGGTTATAAATCGAATCACTTCCACATGTGTCATGTTCTTGAGAGGCACTGCTTCAGACCACTTGGTAAAATAATCAGTTGCTACCAATACGAACCGATGCCCTTTCGAGGAAGAAGGATAGATTTGTCCAATGAAGTCTAGTCCCCAACCTCTGAATGGCCACGGCTTGATAATAGGATGTAGCATGGCAGCAGGAGCGAGCTGAATATCACCAAACTTCTGACAGGCTTCACACCCCTTGTAATATCTGAAGCAATCATTGATTATAGTCGGCCAATAGAACCCGGCACGCCGTAATAACCATTTCATCTTGTGAGCCGACTGATGAGTGCCACAGATGTCTTCATGTACCTCTCCCATTGCAACTCTTGCTTGATCCTCGTCCAAGCATTTCAAAGAACTCCGTCGACCGTTCGGCGATAACGATCATCGTCGATCAAAGTGTATTTGAAGGCCATCCGCCGAACAATTCGGTCTACCCTCTTAGTCGGATCTTGTAAGTAATCAATGATCGACTTCCTCCAGTCTTCTCTGTTATTCATACTCGGTTTTCCACTGGCGACCGAGTCGGTGATTTCTGACTCGGCCTTTCCTACCGAGTTGGGCCCGAGCATCGGCTCTTGAGAAATATGAAAGACACTACGACTAACATGGTAGCCGGATGCTTGCTGCGCCAACTCGTTTGCAACCCAATTTTCTTGTCTAGGTATATGAGCAATACTAAAATAATCCAAGGTAGAGATTATATCTAGACACTTATCAAGATAAACATTAAGTGATTCGTCAAGACATTGATAAACTTTGGACACTTGTTGGACTACTAATAACGAATCACCGAAAGCCTCAATATGTGTGGCACCTATTGCAATCAGAAGCTCTAAACCGAGTAGCAAAGCTTCATACTCAGCTTGATTATTTGTGCAAAAATATTCTAAGCGGCATGAGGCTTCGTGGGTAGTACCATATGGAGATATGTAAACAGCACCGACACCTTGGCCATTGCTACAGACTGAACCATCAAAGTACAATCTCCATGGTACTAGCGAGACAAGATCAACGTCAATGCTATGCTCGTCAACCCGATGTTCAACAATGAAGTCGGCAATGATTTGGCCCTTCATAGATTTCAAGGTTCATAAGCCAAATCGTACTCGGTTAGCGTGTAAGCCCACTTGCCGACTCGGCCACTAAGAATTGGCCTATGCAACATATACTTGATGACATCGGTTTGACAGGCTACAGTGCAAGTACTAGACAGCAAATAGTGTCTCGACTTCGTGCAATCGTAATATAGGCATAAGCATAACTTCTCAACGAAAGAGTACCTTGTCTCGGCGTCGAGTAGTCGCCGACTCAAATAAGTGATAGCATGTTCCTTTCCTTCGGCTTCTTGGGTTAACACAACTCCAATTACGCCTTCCTCTGCTGCGATGTAAAGTCGGAAGGGTTCCCCATGCCTAGGCGCTTTCAATACCGGAGGGGTAGATAAATAGCCTTTGATCAACTCGAACGCCTCCTGTTGCCTTGCCCCCCAAGTGAAATCGACGTCATTCTTCAACCGAAGGATAGGAGTAAATGCGGTGACCTTTCCTGACAAGTTGGCTATGAATCTCCTCAGATAATTGATTTTACCAAGGAGTCTTTGCACGTCCCTTTTGCATGTCGGAGCTTGTAACTTCTGAATAGCTTCTATCTTTTTAGGATCAATTTCTATGCCATGCTGATGTATGATGAAGCCTAAGAACTTCCCAGCCGATACGCTAAAAGCGCACTTCAAAGGGTTCATCTTCAGGCCGTACCTCTTCATCCTCTCAAAAGCTAAGCGCAAGTCGGCCAGATGAGATTCAAAGGCGTCCGACTTGACAACGATGTCATCAATATAGACTTCTAGTATGACGCCGAGCAGATCATGGAAGATTAGATTCATAGCTCTTTCATACGTGGCCCCAGCGTTCTTCAATCCAAAGGTCATCACTGTCCACTCGAATAGGCCAAGGAACCCGGGGCAACGAAAAGCCGTTTTGGACATGTCCTCTTCGGCCATGAAGATTTGATTGTACCCCGCGTTACCGTCGAGGAAGCTGATGACCTCGTGTCCAGAAGCACTGTCAATAAGCATATCGGCTATAGGCATAGGGTACTCGTCTTTGGGTGAGGCTCTGTTCAAATCTCTGAAGTCGATGCACACCCTCAACTTGCCGGACCCTTTCTTTTCTACGGGCACAATGTTAGAAATCCAATTGGCATACCTGCAAGGTCTAATAAAGTTAGCTTTGAGCAGCCGACCGATCTCTTCCTTGATCCGGTCATACATCTCGGGGTTGAATCTCCTGGCCGGTTGTTTAAAAGGTCTGAAACCGGCCTTGATAGGCAACCGATGCTCTACTAGCTCTCGGCTTAACCCGGGCATCTCATGGTATTCCCATGCAGAGCAGCAAACGTATTCTTTTAGCAAGCCGACTAGCTTAAATTTGCAGTCGGCTTTCAAATTCTTGTTTACAAAGGTCGGCCTAGAACTCGATCCATCCCCTATGTCTACTTCCTCTAATGGATCGACCGATGTGAAACCTTGCCCTAACTTATCCATATCATCTAACTCTTCTATAGACTCGTGCATATCGTTCTTACAAGACCGATACTCTGCGAGTCGCTTTTGTAGCCATTCCGAGTTAGGATCCATCTGATTGCTTCTTGTTTTGGAGCTGATTGCCATCAACCGGCTTTGAGGGTACAGGTACTCGGCTATCTCCTTTAGTACTAGGGAAGTCGGTCGTCGAAGAGTTGCCGGGTGTTGCCGACTCGCCAGCACATCAACCAAGGCAGTTAAAACTGAGTTGGCCTGAAGCCGGTCGGCACTGACTGGCTTTAAAGATACGGGTATGAATCCGTTCTTTGTGGCGCTAAGGAAATCGAACCCGGAAAGGTCTCACCCAGACAGACACGTCGCATTGGGGTGCTGCCAGTCCACCAACGCATCGGCTAAGGCGACACAAGCCGAGTTGTCTGCGTGAATGATTTCGACTTCTTCATCAATCCATTGTATAAGGCATTGGTGCATTGTGGACGGCACGCATTGGTTGGCGTGAACCCAATCGCGGCCCAGTATGACGTTGTAATTTCCTTGCACCTCGGCGACGAAGAAGGCAGTGGCCAAAGTCTTGCTTCCGATGGTGAGCTCTACGTACATCACGCCTTTGGCCTCTGTGCTCTCTTTGCCTTCAAACCCATTGAGCACCATATTGGTCTTCATCAACTCGTTATCATGCAGACCTAACCTCTTGAAGACCGAGTATGGCATAAGATTCACCACGGCACCGCCATCCACGAGCATCCTCGCCACCGGTGTTCCATTAATATGGCCCTTGACATATAGCGGTTTTAAGTGCCTCACCGGCTCTGTCGGCTTCTCGAAGATGGCGTTCTTGGGGCCGAAGTCGAACTGGGCTACCTCCCCATTCTCATCTACAGCACGGAACTCGGCAGGTAAGTAATATACCATGTTTATGTCCATACCTGCGTGAACCGGTGTAGACTCGTAGTCCACCATTTCCTCTTCGCTATCTTCCGTGGTAGCTGCCGACTTCGGCGACTTGCCGAGTAGAGGAGACATGTCTTCGGGAGTCGTCGTGTCCTCTGCTCGCTTAGGCTTCCAGACCTGCTTCGCGGGTACCATGGGCCGAATCTCGTTAAAAGATTCGTCCCTCAGCGTCTCAGCCTCTCGCTCAACCTTCTCCTGGTTCCTCATGCGCTGCAGCCTTCTTTTCTGGGTTTTGGTCAACCCGGGAGGACACCAGGCAGGCTGAGTGTACTTGGGGTCTCTGGGCCTGCTCTTGCTTGTACTGGCTTCATGGTCATTGGCCATAGACCCCTGCTGAACAGTGATCACATTATCGTTAGAGTTGACCAAATTGCCGATAGTAATCGGCCCTTTGCCGAGTTGATTGATCTCCATTCTTGGTCCGTTGTTCGTTGGAGCATCAGCACTCGGTGACTTGGCACGCCATATCTTCTTGGCTGGTTGACCCGGAGAAGTCGGTGAGGACCGACTGGTATCGCCAACGAGTCGGTCTTGAGTAGGGTGGTTGACCTTCTGTGTTGGCCGACTGGCATCCCCGCCTAGTCGGCCCCGAGTAGGATGAGTGAGCCTCTCACGGACGGGTCTCCTCAATGCTGACCATCCTGGATGAAAAGCGTAAGGGACCATCGGGTGCTGCCCCCATCTTCCGTCGAAGCGATCTGCGTACGGCGCGTATGGAGGTGGCACCATCCATGGAGTCGGCATCCATGGCCCGTGCGGTCCGGCCTGATGTTGAAACCCTGGCCTTGGAGGTGATCTTGGACGTTTTAAGCACGATGGCCGGTCAGGGATGACACCGGCCGCTTGGCTGGTGTATTTGGAAAGCAACATATCGAAAGTCGGCTTCACTCTTTTATACTGAGCTCTGGCTTCATTGATCTTCCACTTGCCGACTTCCGGACTCTTGGGCTTGATGAACTTGACCCGGGTATTCTCTGGCATCGGTGGTTGCCCCCCGAGTGCACTGGTGTGATCTTCCTGTACTCGGGATTGCCCCCCGAGTGCGTGATTTCTGATAGTGATTTTCAATGTCTCTTTGCCACCGGGTTGTTTCTCGAGCACGACTTCTCTTCCCGGTGCTTTGCCGACTTCTTTCTTCCGAGGTTCACCAAGGACCACATGGTCTTTGTTAGCCGATTCGGCTATGTCGGGCCGAATCAAAACTTTCTTCCCTTCCAAATCCATAGCGTTCATTGGGAAGGGCTGTTTGTCGATTTGCGTATCGGCGAAATTCAATCGTCCCTCATTAATGGCCGATTGTATCTGTCGCCGAAAAACATTGCAGTCATTAGTCGCATGAGAAAAAGAATTATGATACTTGCAATAAGCTCGTCGTTTCATCTCTTCAAACGGCGGTAAAGAATGAGATATTCTAATAATCCTATCTTGCAGCAAAGAATCAAATATTTTATCACACTTAGCTACATCAAAGGTGAATTTCATCTGTTCTTCATGATTCTTGCGAGTCGGCTTGAGAGCGTCACAAGTATACGGTTTGGTCTTGGAGGACCAAACGAACTCGGCAGCATATATGTTACCCTCATCGCCCGAGCTGTCGTACTCGACCATGTGCATCCTAGGGCGATCGGGTTTGGACCTAGGGATTTCTTTGACTTCCATACTTCGGCTTTCTTGAGCCAAAACTTTCTGCAAGACTTGGTTGACACTTAAGAGCTCATAATTTTCTAGCCGTTCTCTAATGTGGGTCTTCAACCCGGCCAGTACCAAGTCGGCCAAGTCTTTCTCTGTTATCACCAAGCTATAGCATCGGTTCTTTGTGTCCCTAAATCTTTTGACGTAGTCGGTGACCGACTCGTCGTGCTTTTGCTTAACCGATGTAAGATGTATCAACTTGAGTTCATTGTCGCCGCTATAAAAGTGATCATGGAACTTCTGCTCTAATTGTGACCATAAGAGTATAGTGCCAGGCGGCAAAGCAGAGAACCATGAAAAAGCGGTGCCAGTCAGTGACAAAGGAAATAGGCGTACCTTCAACTCGTTTATAGAGTTCGCTTCACCTAACTGTGCTAGATACTGACTGACATGCTTCCATGTAGTCTTCGTCCCCTCACCGCTAAACTTGGCGAAGTCGGGAACCTTGTAACCCGGAGGGTACAGGATAGCATCATAGTAGTCGGGATATGGCTTCTGATACATCCGACTTCTAAACTTCGGCTCGAGTCCGGACTCGGTAAACATCCTTTTCATGTCTTCCTGGAGCTTGGCTAAAATTTCGTCCGTAGCGGACGAAGTCACCGTGGGACGACTGGCCATGGGTGCGGCCTGTGATCCATACGCCGAGTCGTGACTCGGCATTGGCCTAACCACGCTTGTGTTCACGGAAGGTGCAATCAGGCTCTGGTTCGGCGCTACCGCCGAACTGGGTATACTCATGATCGGACTAGGGCTGGTGGGTACGGCTATGAGTTGGTGGTCTGACTGGGGTGTAAATTCAATGGCACGGGAAGCGCCGATGAACCTACTACCGAGGTCGGATCAGGGTTTAACACACCTACAGCCGTACCGGCAATACCGCTAGATGTTGGGCGCGTGCTCCCCTTAGCACTTGTGTTTTCCATGAACGTGTTGTAAACAAGAGTATTGCCTTCCGAAATATAACCTTGTATTTCGGCTATCTGTTCTGGGGAAAACGTGCTACTTACCGGAGTGTCAGCCTTCTTGCCGTGTAGAGGAGGGAATTTGATTTCTCCAACCGGAGTAATGTTCCCTTGACGATCCTTCTTGAAGTTCGCGAGGAACGTCTGCAGATCTTCCTCCTCCCGCTTCTTCTTGTATGCTTCGAAAGCTTGGCGATGTTCCTCCGATAACTCATTGTAGTCCGGCTTGATGATGTTATCGGTGCTGATCTCGCCGAGTTGTGGAGTCTGATGGTTGGACATGATGATTTCTTCCCCAGCGGAGTCGCCAAAAAGTGTGTTCGCACACGAACACGTCACCGTGTACCCCCGAGGCCGAGCGCGATGCGCGGGACACGGAATCGGGGGAGACCCGCCGGGAGCGCGATACGCAAGACACGCTGGCGGGTGCTTTTGGGAACCCGAAACCCCACACCACCGGGAGGGACCCCGTCAGGGAGTGCGGTGGCTATGGGCTGCCCTAGGTCGACCTGATCGCCCCTAGGGCCTCGAGTCTCGTTGCCGTGAAATACGAAGAACAATGAAGAACGAGAAGCATAAAACAAAGGGAGAAAATAGTAGATGAAAAGATAATGTATTGAGTGCGTCGATTGGGAGAGTTCCACCTCAATCGGCCATATACCCTTCATATTTATAGGGTATGCCCGGTCTTTGAGCTACAATAGGACTCTATCTCGTACAAAGATATATTTCCATACAATCTTGAGATAACTTCCTAATCTGATCGATTTAACCGCCGTGATCCGGACTCTGCCTTGTATACGGGATATCCTTCCATATTATCCGGGAGTCCTTCCGAATCTCAGACTTTCCTTTAAATGCCACGATCAACTATTGTTCCTTGAGCCCCAAGTCAAGGCCTCCAGCGCAGAAAGTCTTCGTCTTGAAATCCAATGCCTCGGCCCACCTGTAGGAAAGTACGGGAACGTTACGGCTTGGCAACCGACCTAACGTGGCTGGGACTTGGATGCATCGTTCGGAGCCTGGCTTGGACCCATTCGGGAAGGCGAGTACTCGGGCGCACGAGAACTTAAGAAACGAGCACTCGGGAACACGAGTACTCGGTAACACGAGTGCTCGGGGACGAGTACTCGGGGACATAGAGTGCTCGGGGTCCGGCACTCGGATCTCGTTAATGCTCGAAAACGAGTGCTCGGGGACATGAGTACTCGGGGCGCGAGTGCTCGGGGATATGAATACTCGGGGGCACGAGTGCTCGGGGACATGAATACTCGGGGGCACGAGTGCTCGGGGACGAGTGCTCGGGGGCGCGAGTGCTCGGGGGCGCCAGAACTCGGGACCGCGGGTACTCGGAAACGGGTACTCGGGATTCGGGGACGCCGCACCACTCGGCCTGGGCCACGATTCGGTAGCATTGCAGATCTTGCCCGACGCACTCGGCCCATCCGGGGGTACTGCCCAATTTGGACCGCGGGTACTCGGAAACGGGTACTCGGGATTCGGGGACGCCGCACCACTCGGCCTGGGCCACGATTCAGTAGCATTGCAGATCTTGCCCGACGCACTCGGCCCATCCGGGGGTACTGCCCAATTTGGTCGTCAACAAGAAGTAAGAGCTAAAAATTCTCACAATAATAGTAGAAAGACTAGAAAGTCCAATGTTGATAGGTGCACATCGTCTATTTTTGTATCCCAGATTATAACGCTCAGAATATATGGACATATTTAAGAGTCCAATATCCAAGAGAGTTATAACTTGGGCTTGGAGATAATACTTGAAGCTAAGATTTTTCTCTCTCCAGTTACCAAACTAACATGCGTGCATATGGCAGAAAAAGATAGAGAAAACTACGCGCCCTCTGGGCGGCTTCGCTGTGGATACTTCATATATGCAAGAAAATTGATCAATTCTTTTATGATCAAATCAAACATGCATGTGTATATCTTGCATATGCAATGTAATGTAATTGGCTAACAACAGGTGTATGAATGCGAACATGCTATAATGTTCAGCGCAAATCAGAAGGGCAGGACGTTGATTTCGCAGGACAAGGAGCGGTGATGATGGAGCGGTGCGGCAGCCCGCCATAGTAGCCAGAGAGCTCACACAATGTCGAGGAAGTCATGAAATCTATGGTACGAGGTTGCTGTCGAGATGTCACCGGTAATATTCTTTTTTATTTAGACCTTCTTTATATTTAGTTTTATCTATTTATCATTAGTATCTACTAGCTCGAACTCGAATTTGATCATCTTCCATACTTCACAAGAACTGAGAGAGTATATCTATGCACTACTATAAAATCTTTTATCCCAAACGGTTCAAAAACCACATCTCAGATGGTCTTCTGAACCATCTGTAGACAAGGATCTATGATGATGGCCATTCCTTGTTATAGATGATTGCTTGAAACTGTCTGTCATATATTTTTTCAATTATAAAAAGATAAATTCTACTTGCGCCAATGCCCTAGTGAGCGCTAATCTAGACAAGGTGGGTTGGAGCCGGTCGGATTTGGGCGGCGTGAGGTCGGAGGCAGCCATATCCAAGCGAGTGAGTTCAAAGGCGATCGGATCTGGGTGAGATGGGGTTGTAGACGTCCTCTTCTGTGTGCTTTTCACTCTCCATCACGATGCGCACATCCCCCGGTGGTGCCGAGCTCGCGGTGGTGTCAAGTTTGGACGGCGGCGGCGAGTAGACCTATCTTCCCTCAGCGTGAGTGAGGCAGCTGCCTGGTCCCACGGTGGAGGGATGCTAGGGGCACAACCAGATCCGAAGCTCGCCGATCGGTGGAGAGAGTTCTTGACCATGGGAGAGAAGAAAGGGAGGAGGGCTCAGTGCAGAAGAGGAGGAGGAGAAGTGAGGCGGCTGCGAAGGAGGTGCTAAGGAGGACAAAGGGGTCGGGTTCTAAAGGGCAATTGGCTGGAGGGGTAAGAGTCTAAGGTGTGTTTATAGATGTGGTGCCGGAAGTTGGGCCGGCTATTGGGCCAACATATTGTAGACGGTTTAAAAAATGAATCGTTTGTATTCTGTTGTTTATCAGAGATGGAAAAACCCATCTATAGCATTGTATTTATTACAGATAGATCTTTTTTCAATATTATCTGTAATGTATGTTTTATTAAAAATTATATATAATTAGTCTAACAAAAAAAAATTATGAACTATTTGTGATGGAATCTAAGAAAAAAAATCTTGGATGGCCCTGGCTTTTGCCCTTCGATCGAACCCTGACTTTGACGTGCTTGGAGGCCTTTACTTTGATTCGATGAACTCATACATCCTGGCTAACAGGCAGTACAGATAAGAACAGATAAGAGATTATTCAGAAGAGCTAGCTGCACCAATTAGAAAGCAGCAGGCGGCACAAGATCGGATGAAGTGCGCCACCTGTCGAATTCCTAGTAGCACTCATGCAGATTCCCACGCATGCTGGGCTATATATACACTTCTACGCATCCATCCATGGAGAAAAAAAGATCCCAATTTATTTAAGGTTCATTATAGTTCGGGGCTGTCTTGCTTTGCACTTTGCAGAGTATGGGATGCGGCTGATCGGTCATGCATGGAAAGCACAAAGTGAGAACGGTCTAGATAATCAGTTTGTTTATGAAGTGATATTCCAAAAGGAGATTAACCTGTTTCTATGATCCTTTGTTTCCTTGTTCATGACGTACTATATATAGTCCGGAAGATCTCCGAGTTAAGTCCATTTACCAATGCAGTATATATGTTTTTCTTTGACACGCAGGGAATAAACTTATTTCTTTGATACTTTAAATTAACCGAGGCTGAGACTTGTACCCGGATGGGTGGCTTCTCAGCCACGTGCAACCCGTTGCAAATTTGTGCAACTGACCACAAGAGATATCTCACCGATAGTACTATAAGAGCTTTAATACTGGACACCATATCATGGACAGATTCAGATCATGCGTTCGTGATATGTCTATCTAAAACAGGAAGACACAAATCGTCTATAATAAATCATCTAAAACTGCACGCTCAATCGTAAAAAGGTATCATAGGCGGGTCTAATTCTAACCCGTCAATGATAACCCGAATCATCATAGAGAAGCCTTAGTTTAACCCGTCGGTGATTTCGTGGCTCAGCCCCATTTGTTCCCCGTCTCTCGCCACTTCTTGTCCTTAACCCTAATCCCCTCTCTCTCCAACATAGTACCACCTCCTTCCTTCTTGATCTATCTCACCGACCCTCCTGCTCCCTCCTCCTCACTCCAAGTCCAATCCTGCCGTCTTCCTGCTCTCTCCTCCTCACTTTCAAGTTCTATCCCGCCACGTCCCTCCTCCAGATTTGGCACCGTGCTCTCGTGGAGAGGGCGTCCGACCCCCACTCCACCACCTCCCTCCAAATCCCGCCGCCCCATCTTGTAACCGCAACCACCGCCCCAACCGTGGTGACTGAACACGGAGCCTCGGCCTGGGGCGGGCCATCCACGGGTTCTAGCTTTGCTGCGGGGCGGCCATGGTGCGAACCTAGCACTACTACAAAATGGCTTATACTGGAGGGCCCATCACAGACGGTTAGAAGTGCCCGTCTGGGATAGATCACATTCTAGACGGGTGGGAAAATCCGGCCGTCTGTGATGACTTCTATCAGGACCGCACTATCTTGGATGATACATCATCCGAGACGGGTCAACACTAGCCCGTCTCTGATGACTCATCACAGACGGGTATTTATTTCAACCGTCTGCGATGATTTTGTCATCCGAGACGGGTTTTATAAAATAACCCGTCTGGGATGACACTGAGTCATCCGAGATGGACCATTTTATTTCACCCGTTTACAAATTAACTTGGCCCATTTGGCCCAATAGCCATCAATATAAAAACAGAAACCCTACTCTCAACCACTCCCCACCCCGCAGCCGCCCCCTCCTACCCCCCTCCCTCCCGGAAAATTCCCAAGTCCCCGGCTGCGCGCTCTCCTACTCTCCGGCCCCTAGCTACTTCGTCCCGTCCACGCCCCTCCCCCTCGCCTCCGAGCGGCTCTGGCGGCTTCTTCTCTTCCCCTCCGCGCGGATCCGGCTGGCGGCGACGGGCGGCGCCTCCACGCGGGCGGATCCGGCCGGCGGCGACGGGCGGCTCCTCCACGTGCGCGGATCCGGCCGGCAGCGACGGGCAGGTGACAGCAGCCGAGCCCCATCTCCCCAGCGGCGGCGGGTCCATTTCTCTCACCGGCGGCGGCGGCCGAGCCCTATCTGCGCGGCGGCGGCGGGTCCATTTCTCCCACCGGCGGCGGCGGCCGAGCCCTATCTCCCTGGCGGCGGTGGGTCCATTTCTCCCACCGGCGGCGGCGGCAGCCGAGCCCTATCTCCCCGGCGGCGGCGGGTCCATTTCTCCCACCGGCAGTGACCCCATCTCCTCGAGCTCGGCGCTCCTCCCTCCTCTTCCTCACCAGATCCGGCTCGGGAAGGTCAGATCCGCGGGCGGTCTACCAGATCCGGCGACGACGCCCCACAGCGGCGGTGGCGCAGTGTGCAGCGGTGGCGAGGAGCCCGGCCATGGCGTAGCGGCAAGACGGCACGGCCGGCTCCGGCGCGACAACCAACAACGCCCGGTGCGGCTCTACTGCTCGGCCTTAGCGAGTGGGCGGCGCGCACGACCCGGCTATCAGCGGCGACGCAAACAGGCCGACGGACGATGGGCGGCGTGCGGTGGCCAATCAACGTATTTTTTTTGTTTTTGTAATTTGACATCACAGACGGGTGAAAGCGGTCCGTCTGCGATGACTTGAGTCATCCTAGACCACTAATTGCAGACGGACGGAAAACCCGTCTCGGATGTACGTTCTGACCCGTCTCGGATGGAGTGTTCTGTAGTAGTGCCTGATCCTGGACAACACTGTGCTGGACATGTACGCCAAGTGCAGAGCCCTCGGCGGTGTGCACCATCTGTTGGATTAAATGCTAGAGATGAGATATATCTTCTCGTGGACGACGATGGTGTGGAGGCTCGCGAGGGGCGGCAGCCGTCAGGACGTTGTGGCAATGTTCCGGGAGGTGCTTTCAGACGGCGGAGAGGCGGCGCCGAACGAGGCCACCATGGTCAGCGTCATGCACGCCATGGCATCCACCGGCTCTCTGGCCTGCGGCAAGCTGCTGCATTCGTACGTACTGAAGCGTGGACTCGGAGGCAAGCAAGTCGTCGCCAACGCGCTGCTCGACGCATACGTCAAGTGCGGAGAGGCCCGGCTGGCGTTCGAGGTGTTTGAGCGGGAGGCCTCCGCGGCCGCAACCCCCGCTGCTGATTCAGGTACGTACGCAAGTCCGCCGTGCAAAAATGGTGGGATGCTTGCGCGTGCTTTGAGTTCTCCTTTATCTGTAAATGATTCTGCTAAATATCCGCCACCAATAGGCTGTGAGCTCCTGCAGCAATTATGAGTTGCATCGAAAACAACTCCAGTGCGAGATGCATCCCTTACTAGGTTCTCAATGTACCAATTACATATGATCTCTATGGCAGATCCTCCTCCATGTGTATCTGCTGGTCTCTCAAATATTTGCAGGTTCGGAAACAGCCCAGTAAAACTCTCTGTTAGGAGCACTTGCTGTATACTTTTAGTAAGGTCCATGCTGATATGCTGCTCTGCTAGATGGATGATGCTCACGTGTCTTCTTAGAAGAGATTCTATGATTGACGGTCGCTGAAGGGAGTTATCAGTTCGAATTTGTAATCCTTTTTTACTCTTATCAGTTCGAATTTGTAAACCTTATTTACTCTAAAAATGTTATCACAGACGGGCAGATCTTAAAGCTCATATGTGATATCCTCGTATCACTGAAAAGCAATAATAGATGCTCGGTTATTTACTCATCATCCTATCTATACATGATAGTACTTTCATTTGTACTCTCAATTCAACCCTTTTTACAATTAATAAAATTCAGGTAAGGGTTTCCCCTCCCGCTCCTTAAAAAAAAATGATAGTATTTTCATTTGAAATAAGTGACTTTTTAAAAAGCATGTACCCAAAATTTGCTAAATTTTACTAATAATATATACATAGTTATTTAGATTTGATCGAGTGAAAATACCGCTAAATTTGTCATGAACAATATTTTTATAATATAATATAATTCTATAAAATTTTACTAATACATTCGTGTACGAAGTAACGGTAAAAGCTATATGTTGGAGAATATATCCATGTCTAAAATGATAGATAATTACGAACGGCGGGAGTAACTTCTTTGCAAATTTAGATCTCTTTGAGGGCTGAGAAATCCCTTCCACGGATCACCTTGCACATTGTCCAATCCCCACATGGTTGGGGATCTAATTTACTCTTTTCAACAAGTTTAGGGTTTAGGTACCTGCCTACTTTGGACGAGTTTATGGATGTAAAGTGCATTCTATGTTATATTTCGGCTGCTAACGACTTAAAATTAAAGAACAACTAATGTAACGTTTTTTCTCGGTTTCTTGTTCTATACAACAACAACAACAACATTCAAGCCTTTTGTCCTAAGCAAGTTGGGGTAGGTTAGGGATGAAACCCAATAAAAATTGCATGACCTAAAAGGTAAAGGAAAAAAAGGCTTAAAAAGAATATGATGGTTCAGGCACGTGGATCGCTAATTTCCACATGGTCTTATTTGGAGACAAATCTTTGGATACATTCTAATCTTTCAATTCTCTTTTTACAGCCTCCTCTCATGTCAACTTTGGTCGCTTCCTACCCTACCTAGTATTGTCAATTGATTTTAGAATACCACTATGCATCGGTGCTTCTGGAGACCTCCGTTGGATTTGTTCAATCCATCTTAGTCAGTGTTGGCCAAGCTTCTCTTCAACCGGTGCCACCCCAACCTTATTACATATATCCCCATTCTGAATTTCTTGTTCTATACATATTTGAAAATTGTTCTTTTTTCTTACTGAATTGAGGAGCGTCCGCCTTATTTGTAAAGAAAGAAAACGAACAACGAATGTAGAAAACATGCAGAACACGAAGAAGCAAAGGGCTCCTCCATACATAATTGAAGGGAATAATCAACGGTGCATAATGTCGCTAATGCAAAGGCCTGCATATAGTGTGATATCGATCGTGGATGGGAATGGATCGAGAGGGGACAGGGAGATGCCCCCGGCTTTACAGATTTGGAATGGGATGCCCATTTGCAAGACCGATCGACCACGTCGATTAGGATCATTCAACAAATCAGATGAATGGATGGATGGGAGGTCGGTGGTGTGACGGGCGCGCGCGGTCACGTTGCTTATGCGTGAGTGCGTGTGTGTGCCCGCGCATGGAATTTTTGTGGTGGGCCTGGTTGACCTCGATCCCGTCCTAGCTCCATTATTGCTGCAACACATTGTTCGTTGATCCGTGGATCACCATCATGGAGATGCATACACGATGAGGAAGATGTCAAGGAGAACGACCGCCATAGAGATAGCATGAAGACATGCCCGTGTCAATGTAAGCTATAGCCTGATATATATGCATTGTTCTCGGATTAGTTTACATATATGTCATTGGGGTCTCCAAGGTGGCCGGTTTGGTTGGAGGGATACTTTGTTAATTGGTTAGATGGCTAGCGTCTATCAGCTTTGAGAAATAAGTCCAACCTAAAATCCAAACGTCGTCTCAACCAAACCAGCATGTCATGAAGTTCTAGAATATTTTAGGAACATTAAATAAGGTGGTTAGGATAAATACCGTCAAGGATATTGACTTTTAAAGTATACTGAAAAGATATGGTTTCATAATATTTTATTATATATAAAAATAATTTGAGTTTCAAACTTTATCTGGAAGGAAACAGAGGGTAGAAAAGATTCAAAAGTATTTCTGACACTTTATTTAGAGGGTTTTGGGTGAATATGACTAAGCATATTCATCTTAAAAGGTCTTGGATTAAAAGAAGCTCCATATACTTTGCTGTTTTTAATTTGTAGATATTTAGGATTTAAACCCCTCTTGATCCAGAGGGTAGGAAATAATTTTAAAAGGTCTTAGAAATCATTATTAAAAAGATTTTGGATGAATATATCAGTAGGTACCTATTTAGAAAATATGAAAATAATATAGGACGTCGTCCCTTTTATGGTTTTTAACACAAAAATACTTAAAGTTCCAAAAGTCTACTAGAACTAAATGTTAGACTTGATTTTCGGAAAAAGAATCAATTCATTGGAACTATATCAAGGAAGATATAAATGATATTTAAATATGAAATTCAATTATAATTCTAAAATTATGAAGGTTGTACTATTGAGTAAGATTTGAATTTAGATTAATATAGGAAAAAGAATTAGGACCATTAGAGTCACGATGAGAGAGAATCGAGCTTCCGAAGTTTTGTTGGGAGAGAAAAGAGAGGGGGAACTATCGGAGCCGAGAACAGGGGAATGACGCCAATGGCGTACTTGTGGAATATGCTTTTGGCTTCAAGTGGTGGAAACAGAGAGAATACGCCTCCCGAGAAAGCGTCAAGCAGTAATTTGCGCTTCCACTAATGGTGGGGTCGGTGGCTTGAACTGTTACCCGCGCGTGCTAAGCAAGAATTAGGGTTAATTCATCCGATAGAGAGAAAGCGAGGCTTAAATGGTGAGGTGGCTCGGCTAACATTCACCGTCTGTGAGCGGAGGGGCAATGGCCAGCGGCAACATCGGAGACAAGCAGAGGATGCCGAGGCGATTCGGTTGGTGGCGCTCCGATGCCGGTAGTCCGCCAGAGCGACGGCATTGCCAAGGTCTGAGGCAGTAGATTGTCGGGGCCCGAAATTGTAACTAATTTAAGAAATAGTGCATCGTCAAAGACCGAGAAACCACATAACGAAGGAACATGCTTACCTCATGTGCATCTCGTTAAGTGGTCTGACAGCGAACCAGCACAGGATAAGAACTCCACCTGAGACCACCTGGTCGTATGTCTTACTGTTTGGACATCATTTGCCAAGTCAAATAAAATTCCAAACACCCTGTAGAGAAATAGCACACATCAGCTACGACGAGTGTCGCAATCACTTAGAGGAGCCCGACGCCCGTGTTCGCACCTTAACCTAGTTGGCCCAAGCACAACTAGTGGGTCACCCGCAGGCCTGACATAGACGTCCACACCCTGCCTAGCCGACAATCGCATCTCAGCTGGCAGGTCACTCAACCTTGTGATCACAAGTCTCGCACAGAGAATTAATCTCTACCATCATTCCATACACTTCAAATATACATGCACAGTGTATGGAAAGACATGATAAAGAACTTAAAATATGATTACATGAACTCTAAAGAGAGATTTAAATAGATAGTAGTTCACATCCCTTAAGTTTGGGCAGTTACATAACTTACAAGCAACATGGTCTTCTCATCACCAATACTCAATGGCTTATCA
The DNA here is from genome assembly GCA_019208055.1 of Stipa capillata. NCBI lineage: Eukaryota > Viridiplantae > Streptophyta > Magnoliopsida > Poales > Poaceae > Stipa > Stipa capillata. The sequence goes on along the minus strand of JAGXJF010003231.1, from coordinate 57,835 downwards.
GGGAGCACTACCTCAGAAAACACATCTCCTACACAGTCTTCACTAACGGGCAGAACATCCCCATCAGTGGTACCGTTCACCACTGATGGGCAAACAGGTACCCATCAATGATTATACTAGTAGACGGTCCAAATTCCAAAGAAAAAATAATTACTGACGGGTCAAAAACATTGCCCGTCAGTAGTTATATATTTCTACTGACGGGGAGTACCACTGACGGGCCCATTATTATTGCCCGTCAGTAGAGTATATTACACCACTGACGGGCCCATATTATGGCCCGTCAGTGATGTTATAGCCCATATTATGGCCCGAACTACATAACCTAACCCTAACTCCTCTCTCTCTTTCTTCTCCCCACAACAGCCGCACTCCTCTCTCTCTTTCTCCCCACCGGCCTCCCTCCTCCTCTCTCTTCCTCCTCTCACTTTTGCACCCGCCGAGCTGCTAGCCGTCGCCGCCGCCGGATCCGTGCTCCCCAGGCCACCGGATCCAGGCCGCCGGTTCCGTGCTCCTCTCTCCAGGCCGTCGGATCCGTGCTCCGTGCCCCCTCTCCTTCTCCTTCTCCGGCAACAACGCCGCCCGCGTGCCCCCACGACGCCTACTGCGACGGCGACGGCGGCCTCTCCACGGCAGCAGGACGAGGAGCAGCGACGGCCCCCTTCTCCGGCGTGTGCGTGGCCCGTCACGTCTTGTCTCGTCTCGGCCCCCCACCAGGTATGGCTCCCTCCCCACTTGTTCCTCTCTACCTGATCTGATCTATTTGCTCACTGTGGCGCGATGGATCTATTGATCCGCCATTCGTTTCTGCTAGATTTGATTTGTTGTTTGCTGCTATTAGTCTCGAAATAGAGGGGGAAATGGATGCTTTGGCCGAGGAAGTGGGGGCAGGGTTCAGATGTGTGTCCTTAGGATGTGATTCGTTAGTCTAGGCAGTGTGAAGGAGAAAGGGAGTTTGATTCTTTGTTCTTCTACGTGCTTTTTTTTGTCGGCTATCGTCATGTTGGTAAGAATTGCAAGTTTGTAACTTCAACTATGTCGTTTTATTCTGTTACTTAGCTGAGACCTCAGGCTGAATTAGGTCAGATCCTCTGATTTGTGGCATCTAGTTTGGTTGGTTGGTTCGGATTAACTTAATGGAAACCTGGACGTACGAGCGTGATGTCAGATGATCCACGAAAGATTAGGAGCCGTGTTTCTTAGTTAGTTTGGACCAGAAACCCTTAAAACTGCAAATTTGTGTTACGCGTTTGTTAGTGTCCTGTTTTACAGTTCATCCGAATGGTTGCTATTGTTTGCCCCTTTGGTTTCATTCTCTTGAGGATGATTGAAGATGTGATTGTATATCGGTGCAGGTTTAGTCTTCCTCCGTGGCTACCTTCAACAAGCTCGAAAGCCTTCTTAGGGGAAGTGCTTTGACGAGCAGTGCCTCAATCGGCTCAGCTCCTGCTCTGTTCAATGCTGCTCGGTTCATGTCATCCAAGCTTTTCGTGGGCGATGGGTTTTCTTGCTTTGCTTCTGATGTGTATGTACACAAACATGTTTAATTTTTGTAATGGTGGCTGTAATGTGTAATGAATGTATTGTTTTCTAAAATTTATTTTTTTAATCCCTGAAAAATAACTACTGACGGGCAGTGAAATCCGGCCCGTCAGTGAAATTTTTGCGCCCGTCAGTGAAAGTGGAACTTCCACTGACAGGAGCTTACTGACGGGCCCGAAACCCGTCAGCGATTACTGTTTTTCACCCGTCAGTGATGCTGTTAGCTGACGTAGTGGAGCATCACGCATCATCGCTGTAACATCCAATTAATACTTGACGTAGGGCTCGAGCTACCCCAACAATGTCACAGCTTGTCCCACGACCATGCTCCCATGTCTGTCATTTCACTTGTTAATGGTTTATGTTGATTAAGCATGAGTAAACTTCAACATGATCATGATAACCAAAACAACCAATCAACAACATAACAGCTCATAGACATGGCATACAATATATAAAGCTATATACAAAATTTGAAAGACGACATGGCAATGTCACAAGCTCAGCTCGCCTAGGTTGAAGTATTCCTCCTGTTCTTGCTGGAATTCAGAATATTGCGGCTCCGCTCCCTTGTCGTCGAGTTCTATCGTACGTGCAAAAATGACAACAAAAACAAGATAATAGCAAAAATTAATGCTAACTCATGATGAAATGAGATGGGAGATGCATGAAATGCAATTCAGATGATGAAAATTTAAATTTGTATATTTTTGCAATTGGTTTCAAGCCATTTGAATTTAAAAATTAAAAGATATAAATTTATAAGTGAAGATGACAATTTTAAGCATTCGTTTGACCATTTTTGGCAATTCAAAATGTTCCGCCTGGACAGTAGCATGCTAGGAAACAATTTTAGTTGAAAGAATACGTCTTACTAGTAATTTTAATATGTGGTTCATAATTTTTGGACTCAAGATGAATTTACTACAAACTATGCAAGGTTTGAAGCATTATGAATATTTCAAGCTTTTCCAGCAACAAAAGATGAATATTTTTTGTGGATAGTACATATTATCCTGAACATTTTTTCATAAAATTTGAAATTTTTGGAGCAAGTATGATTTCTTATAATTTTTACAAAGTTCAGCCAATTCTATTATTTTTATGTCTTTTTCTCACTATGAAATAATCCAAAATACTTTTTATACCTAGGATAGCTTAGCCTTAGGCACTGACTACTGGACCTGATGCCAGGGATTTTTTATTTTATTTTAATTTATTCTTTGCCTCCAACTTGTGGGCATACGATTCATTAGGCCGGGCCGGTTAGACTGGTGGCTTAGGCCAACCACGCCGGTCAGATCGATCGAGTGACCTATGTGCCTGGTCAGACCGGTTGACCAAGCACTACCATACGCCGGCAGGGCTTGCCAGCCGTGCATGCTGTCGGGGTGCTCGGGTTGACTAGGCTAGAGCCCTGGGGCACTAGAGAAAGGGAGAGGGGAGAAGGAGGGCTCACCAAAGGTTGCTCGAGAGAGGTGAGGTTAGAGGGGAGGGTGCTGGTGGTGATCCCATCTGCAATGGCAAACACGGTGTCGAGGTCATCATCAGTGAGTCAATCTGGAGCACGCATGCGACGGGAAGGAGTTAAGGAGGGAAAGGAGCTCATGGGGAAGTTAATGGAGGAATAGGGACTGGAGGCTCACCAGCTCACCGGAGTTAGGGACGGTGTGGCTCAAGTTTGAGGGGAAGAAGACGGCGGGGCGTTCGGCTCCTGCTGGTTCCAAGCCAAAGGGAGAGTGGCAGTTAGGTTCGGAGCAAGGTGGCAGAGAAGCACTTACCTGCGGTAGGGAGAATGCTCACCGGTGAGGAGCTCTGTCCGGCGGAAGAAACTCAAGTAGCTAGCGTTAGGGGCGGAGTTTCTCGAAGAGAAAAGTAGGCGAAGGTGCAAAAGGGGAGGAGGAGAATCGAGTGGGGCATTTATGGCGGAGGCGGCCCGGTCTGAATGACGTGCGGCGTGCTTGGGGACATGCTGTCCAGGCCAACACCGATGACATGGAGGGTGAGCCCTAGCAGGTGCGCCCTGCCCGTAGGGCTGAGAGGAAGGGAGTATAAATTCACAGTGACTATAAATTGTATTAGTGAGCTACTTTGAAATTTTGAAGTTAAAGGAAAATATTTTTGACTGAAATTCATCCAATTGTCTAAATTTGCCCCAGTTTCAGTTTGAACTGTAGCTAGGTGTTCTAGACTTCAAAAATTATGAAATTTCTACTGGAGGAGTATATGCTATTATACTATCCAGATATGAAATTTCATAACATTATATGGAAGGAGACACCATAAAATGATATATCTACAGATCTGACATTTTAATAATTTGGATGATTTTCACATAGCTAAAGTAGTTCTTTGGTCATTTGTTTTTGGTTTCTCCTCAATTGCAACCCAAGGGAGACCATGGACCTACCAAGGTGCTAGTTAGGTTTTTGGTAAACCTTTGTTGAGAAATCATAGTGACAACAGTCCTAGGTTTTGTTGAATTTGAGAAGAAGTCGAGGGATGATATAAATTAAGGGGTATGTCATGCATGATTCCAAGAGGGGAACATGATTTCATCATTAATGCTTACATTATATTAATTATAAGCTAGGGATGTTACATATATCTGGTGGCACTAGTGGCATTGGCGGCATAGACCTCATCGGCATCGGCCTGCCACCACACAGGAGGAAGAAAATAAGGTTAGGGCTAAAGGGGGAGCCACGCTTTGAGGAGGAGTCAGGAGACCCTAGGGGTAGCTGGATTTTGAAGGGAAGCGACAGCAGTTGTTGCCGCTGGAGGCGAGGGAGGAAGTGTGTTAGGGTGGCTCAGCGCTTGGGAAGAGCTCTAGGAGGAGGAAGAGGTGGAATGGGGGAAGAAATGGGAAGAAACAGACTCGAAAGAGCTTGATTGGCCTTGTGGAGGACCGAGGGAGGAATGGAAAGGAGAGTGGAGGGAGCTGGAGTAGCTCGGGCGCTTAGCTTAAATGGGAACCAGAGAGAAGCGGGGAACGTGGCGGCGCTGGCAGCGACGGGGCTCAGCTACAGTGGAGGTGGTGGACAGCACGGCACGGCAGGCGACGTGGTGGCATGGCGCAGCAGAGGGGCAGCATGGGTCCGGTAGTGGAGGAGAGAGAGAAGGCGATGGAGGAGCTGGAGGAAGGGGAAAGAGCTGACCAGTGGGGCTGGGGACCACGTGGCAACGAGGGGATGGAGGTGTAGGTTGGTAGAGTAGATGTGAACTTAGCACAAAAAAGAGAGAAGAATAGAAATATTTTCCCTGAATTTTTGTGGCAAATCCTGATAAGGAGTGGTGTTTTAAGCCAAAAATGGGTGCTATATGGATAGAGGATGCTCCCCCAAAATTTTATGCGGATACCAGTGGCGTGGCTTTTTGGGTGGGCGCCACTAGTAAGCTTCTCCTATAAGGGTTTCTGCACTAGTGATCCGTAGATGTAGGGTTAGGTTACCAGATGGATCGATAGGTAGGCAGATGGAACTCGAGAGAAGATTAGAGTTTTAGGGTTGGTACCACTTACATGGCTTCACATATAGCATGATTTGGGAACAAGGTTTTAATAAGATCCAAACAAGGTTACAAGCAAAAGTTTTTGTAAGCCCAAAATTTTAGGTTATTAAAAAACAAGGTGTGCCACACGCTAGCATAATCCCATAACAACCAAATGTTTTTCAAAACCATCCACCTCAATACTCCAATTGTTGCCCACACTTGGTAAGTTTCACCCAAAGTAGATTTAGACAGTTCCGGATAGAGGGAGACCAATGCTTGATGAGCCCAACATATCGCAGAGTGATAAAAAATCAAGTGATTCAAATGATGAATATTGCTCTAATGAGGAATAAAGAGACTTTGCTAAACTTTGCAGGGTTAAGCATTTACTAGTCTAATAACAATAACTAAACAACTACTCTAGATAAAAGAAGGTATGGCAACAAGGACTTAAGGTTTAGTTGGAACTAACACATAAAGCATTTGATAAACAATTTGGTAAATAGTATGCATGTTTATAATTGACCAAAATATAATATTTTATAAATATAGGATCAACATGATCAAGAACAAGGGGGCATGCCTTCGTTGACGTATTCCTCTTTCCCTCTCCTTGAACTTGCCCATGGTCAAGCCCGTCACTCCCTATTCATTGTAAAAGAAATAGAATGTGAGCAAATAAATAAACAACTTCAAAGAAACAATGACGGATTGGCAATGAGGCAAAGTTGAAATAGGAATGGAGGAAAAGATAAGGAGAGTGACTTAGGTGCATCCAGTAAGTTCTCAGATTACGAAATGAAATTATATTGGTAACCATTAGGTTGAGAGATAACATACGCTTTTGTAGTTGGAAATAATTCCAATCGAGGATATGATAGGCAGAACATTGGTCCATAGGCCAAGTCCATAGAAAAGTTATTGGTCACGGTGAATCAGTTCACCGAAACAGCGAGTTAGAGTTGACTCACAAGAATCACTTATCAATGGTTCAAGACAAAGGCTTAAGCGATTGTCTAGCGGTACACCGGCTAGAGGAGCTTTGAGGATTTGGAATAATTCCTAAAACTTCAAAAAGGAAAGTATAACAGATTATCCAAGTGACAAGCTGGCACTAGGACCAGAATTTGATTAGATCATTAAGATCAATCATGTCATTGATCCCTACCAGAGGATCACGTTACATCACATGATGCAGCGGACATGATCGAAAGAAGGTATCAGAGAAGAATATGAGGCATGGGGCCAATATGTTGGTGTCATGCTACAACCGGTATAGGAAACCTTGACTTATAATATTGGTAGAGTTTTGGAGCATATATAGATAATGGGGTCTGTCGATCAGTAGCATGCCACTAATTTATAGAAGGACCCACAAGAAAAAGAGTGGAATTGTGCTCTGGATGTATGTGGTCGACATAAACTCGAGGTTAGGATTAGATTTAAAGGAATTAGGGAACGCAAGGACATACATTGAAGTCATGTTGCTAGGGACAACGATAGTACTTGTGGCATGAACAAGCTATACCATCAGGTCCTAGTCGAAGGTAGAAATTGGTGGGGTTAATATTATTTGTCGAGAACAACATTATTGACATTTTGGGTTGTTTGAATGATCCCCACGATGGAAAGGGTTTGAGCAAACATGATATTCGACACGATGCTCAATGGAATGTGATTGGTCCCAGGGACCACAGGTAAGTGAGGTGGACTGATCATCATTACTGTGTCCATGTCTCTATCTAAGAGAAAGATGATCGAGGCTACAGTAAAGAGATATAAAAGGATTCCCTAATCAAGATGGCAATGCCATTGATCAGAATTAGGGTTTCGGTGTAGGGTCAACTATGGTTCGGCTTGAAAGGAAAACCATGATCGGATGAATACAAACAAAGGTATTGAGTCATTCTGAATAAGCACGCTATACCAATATCAAGGATTACTCTTCAGATACATAACGGGATATAGATGATCGAAGGATCATGTCGATGGCTATAAGATAACTCTTAAAGTTTCTATCGATGACCCAATCGAGCAGATGATAAAAGTTCGCATTGACAGTGAAAATAATATAGATGGAAGCTTATGAGAGTACGATAAATAAGGGTAAGCCCCTAGTCGACTGATGGTTTACTTTATAAGATGATAAGGTAGATCAGAGGTGGTAGAGAACTAGGGTTTTGAGTAACTCTCGAAAAATCGGAGTTAGATGCGAGGGTTTTGTTGATAGAAGGAAATTGATGGATTATATACTAATCATGTCAATGGTCGAAAGACGTATCTTGGGTGCATGGGTCTATGCCAAAATTATGTTGTCGGACACGGCAACACTTATCATACACAGGGTTCCATCTAGGAGAAAGGAGTCGATAGTTCAGACCATCGGCAATTGATGGAAGGGATCAATTAACGATTTCATGATATGCCAAAGATGTGCCGTCGGTGGCAGTGACAATGACCATAGAGTGGTTCTGACGAGGAAGAATCAAAGGGTCGATAGCCTGACTACATCGTCATGTATGGAAAGATGTTGATTGACAAACTGTTTATCGTGTATGGCACAGATAACAACGAGGGTTTTGACAAAGGTACGAGATTACGGAATGAAATCTGATCTCGACCAAAGAGGGAAAAAAGTATACCTTAGGGTACATGATGGCGATGATGTTGCTATTGGCAAGACAGATTCATTGGTGGTGTCCGGTTAACAGATATTATTTAGGGTTAAGATGTTAAGGGATAGGAGCTACATTGACTATAGTTTAGAAAAAGCAGAGAAGAAGAAAGGCCTGGGCGCTAGTACTCTTTGTACTTGTGAACAGAGAAGAGAGAAAAGAATAGAGAAGGGCGCTTTCTTCACTGTATGGAAAAAAAGAGATAAACAGATAATAAAGGAACAGATGTGGAGGGTCAACAGCTACGGTGGTTATCATGCTCGCTAAAGGAGGAGAGGGGCTGGTGGCCAAGCAAGGACAAAAACGAGACTGGGGCGAAGTTTTGATGCTGATGATGGTTGCAAATGAGGTAGAGGATTACCGGAGGGTGGCCGGCAACCATGTCCAATGGCAGACACGGTGGGTCATAGGGGCGAGGATGATGCAGAGGCGGTGGATCCGAATTGGATGAGGGGAAACATTCGTAAGGTCAGTTAGATGGCGCAGCTCAAAGGAATTGAAGAGGGGCTTACCGAGCGACGAACAGGTGTGGAAACGAGTTCGCCAGAGTTAGTGGAGATGGCCACAATTCGGCCGAGGAAGGCATCGGGGGTAGCAAGGGATCACGGGATTAAGCTCCCCGTGTTGCGGCGGTTCTCCCGGTGGAGTTAATTGGCCAGAGGCAGCCTCGTCGGTCAGATCAGACGGCGGCAACGGTAGCTCTAGCGGCAGTACTAGTGCTAGTAGGGGGAGGCGGCACATGCGAAGAGAGCAGAGGAGGATGCGGCTGTGCCCTTTATAGCCAAGCCCTGGGGCATCGGCTAGGCGCGCAAGCTAAGGTAGAGGTGGCGACGATGCTCTTGTGCTCGAGTTGGACAACGAGCGGAGGAGGGAGGAGGATTAGGAGCGCCAGCTCCTATGGCTATCGAGTGGGTCGGCTTGCTTGCTGGACCGGGACGAGCTGCCAAGATAATAGGCTTGGCCCGAAAGGAGAAGGAGGAAGGAATGAGGTTGTGGACCAAGGAAGAAAAAGCTGACAGGAAAGGGAAGCGGGCCGAAAAGGTAGGCTTCAGCCCAGAAGAAAAGAAAAGGGTCTTTTCTTTTAGGAAAATCAGCGATTCAAACAATTACCAGATAGACTCCGAAAAATCCATAGAGGTGCATATTTTAATACGCAAAAGCTAAATAAAATATTTTCATCTAAAATTTAATATTGAAATTAGTCAAATAAATCTATAAGGATTATGATAATTCAAATTGAGCTTTAATTAATTTAAGACTCTACTACTTAAAAAAAGAGTAGTGTTCCCTTTCCTGCCGGCAGAGTGCGTTTTGCCCACTCTTCGTCCAACTTTCCTGTTTTGCAATCTTCCTGCTAATAAATACTTACCAAATATGTGTTTACCAAATAAAATCCTACTATTTTTACACAATCACATTAATATGGGCAGGTAAATCACGAGCTAACGTACTAGAATATTTATACCCCGTTGCAGCGCACGGGCAATTATCTAGTAATACGCAAAAGCTAAATAAAATATTTTCATCTAAAATTTAATATTGAAATTAGTCAAATAAATCTATAAGGATTATGATAATTCAAATTGAGCTTTAATTAATTTAAGAAAATTTTAACAAATTTTCAAGTCCTTATTTTCAAATAAAGTACTTTTAAAAGCTCCAAAAAGCAGGACGTTACATGGCAACAAATGTTTCCCGGTCGCGTTTCTTGAATTTTCAGATGTCGATCCCTCAATATAACAGGGGAAAAAATAAAGTTCAGACGGATCATACACACGTCCCGTTGCACTCAGCTGTCAGATAGAGAAGCATACGTTCTTTTCAATACTTCAGATGCTATTCAACATTTTACCCTATTAATTAAACCTATAAGGATATACATATTTGCAGCTAGGGGCGCAAGATGTTCACTTTACGCACTATACACAGCCGAACTGAACTAGGGCTACTGCAATGTAAGAAGCGATGAAACCCAAATTCCTACCGAGACGGCCCCTACAGTAGCAACTGCTTGACTTAGCTCCAAGAACACGTTTGGCCTTGGAACGGGCAACTCCTTCCAGTTTGTCCTTCTGCAGAAAAAAAAATCGTACGGATTATAAGCAAATTTTGTAATGGATGTTGAAACAAAGAGATGGACAACTAGGACAAGAGTTTTCACATAAATAGCAATTCCAGACACCAGAGGAAAATAACCACCGAGTACAAAATGTGCTTAGTCGGATAACGTGGTCGAACAATTGGGACAGGCAGACCTCTGGATTTTTCACTATTGTAAGGGCAGGTATATCATTCATGCACAGAAGGATGCAATTCAATTTACACAAACTCCCAATCAAAAGGTTTAAGAACCAGTACCCCAAGTCAGCTATGACTATGCTAATGTTGTCTTGTGACCGTCTGTCCTGCAATTGAAAATAAAAGAAAGAAAGAAATTAAAACATATTTGATTGGAATGAGCACCTAATATACAGGTGGAAAGGAAACAATAAATGAAAGATAGGAAGGTGGCAAACATCAATACCAAAGCTCTCTCACCAAGCGCCTCACAGGCCCGCTACACAAACCAAATGAGCAATAAGCAAGCATACAAAATGAGTGGCAAAAAGGAACATAGTGAGTATCATTTATTTAAGGAAGCAGAGATAAGCTGCATACCTGGACATCGCCATGTTGACGTAATTGATCTCTAACAAAAGCTACAGCTTCAGTGCTACACAATACAGTCAGCTATATATGTCACAATGTTGAACAGACAACTAAAACGTCTTCACGACTGAAAATATGAAGAAAAAAAACCTTGGATTGACCTTTTAATGTAATCCCAAAGACCATCAGTTGCTACCAAAACAAATTCCACATCCGGTCCAAGCTCCACCAGAGATACATCAGGTGAAGAAACTATCAGATCCCCTTTAAATTGTATTCTGCGCGCAGGAGATTGGATAATTAATATTGTTACGTTCACAATTCTAACGTACATCATACATCAACAGTGCTGTAAATCACAGTAAGCTCATCTTTGGCGATAATATATTTCATGGCAAGAGTTATGTTTTGAAATTATCTTATCCATCATCACACACCGTAATGATAATGTTCTAATTGTTCAAGAATTTTAAGTTACACAACTGGACGTGTCATTCACTTATCACACAAGGCATTTCATGTTTCTGCAGCAGCAGCAGTAGAAACCAAAAGATATGTCTATAAGTTGGATAGTATATGTTAGGTAATAAGCAGAAAATTTATTAGAGTACATAATTCACAATAGCTCTCCACCATAATGATGGGAAAAATTTCATCAAATCCCTGATCTAATATGGGAAAATTTCATCAAATCCCTGATCTAATATGTCGTGAACATGAAATAATCATTCTAGTTACCGTATTATTTACAGAGAGATAAAATGACATAACAATGAAATGAAAACACGGCCAGTTATGAAAAGAACATAGAGAATAAAAGACTGAGCGCTTTACCGTGAGATGAACTTTTCAGTCCATCTTCCTTCTTTAACTCCCTTTACCAGCATCCTGCATAAAACCATGAGATGTCAAAACTTAGCAGGAGTATCATTGGGAAATAATGTACCAAAATGAGTGTTTAATATGTGGAGAGAGAGAGAGAGAGAGAGAGAGCAGAGAGCAGAGAGTACAAGAGACGAACTCATTCTTCCGTGTCTTAAATCTTATGTCACCAAAAGCACGAGATACAGAAATGTCTCCACATATGCGTCCATCAAGAATCTACAAAAAAACAATGTCGATGTTTTTAAAATAAGAGTCAACACAAGAGCAAGACCAGCATGTTCAAGGCTTCAAGCACTGAACAAAGAGAGATCAGCATACGACACCAAACCGGATACGGCTGCTTAATTCTTCCTAGCCATTTGGTTCTCTGTAAAACCATATAAAGATGGGGCACAAATGGACAACATGCAGACATGACAGTGATTACAATATTCAATATTTTACTGAAATAGTATGACCTAATTGATAATCGTTAACTTAGAATGTGACGGTACTTCTGTGGCAACCAAGCTTTCCTAGAAGTGCGGTCTATCTATCATAGATACAACTTCTTGACAACCTTGCAGTGGACTCCCAACCACAAAAGTGCGGCTACCAAACAAACATAGGAGGTTCCTAGATGTGCTAGATTTTTCTCAGGACATTTGTCTTGATCGTTGCCCCATATTGCAAAACGGATCGCAATTTATATAGGAAAAGGAACATGCTACATATGGGAGGTAAAGAGCGGCCTATATTAACAGAGAATCATGATACTTTTGAAGGTACAAAAACAGTAGGCCAGGTAGTTCAGCAGAACTCTGGAAGAGAAAACACACCCATCCACCTGCTGCTCTAATTCGCTTGATCTCTTCAAGGGACGTTTTGTTGTTCCCGTACGGTCGATGAAAGTTGGTCAGAGATTGAGGTCTTCCACCACGAGATACGACCTGCTAATCAAGATCGAAGACCACCTTATCATCACCAGAAAAGTTTTCACACAATTAAGCACCATTTTAGACTTCAGTTTCACTGTCACGGTGCTAGAGATGACAAGAAGAAGATAGATGGAAATGTTAATACCAAACAGGAGTCGCCAATGTGCGAGACAACAAGAACATCATTCCTCAGAAACAAGGCCGTGGCCGTCGCGCCAGAATCATCTTCCTTGTCCATTTGCTCAAGCCTGTGAAGAAGCCACGACACAACATGTAAAAAAATGTCAGAACATAGCTAGTCTAAGGCCTAACCAGAAGGTAAGTAAAAAGGGGTGACATCCTACTGAGCCTGACCAAGTGGAGAGGTTGGCGTCCACAGTGGCGAACGCACGCCTGATCGAGTCCGTGATGGCCTCAAGATTCTTGGTGTTGAGCACCGCGCCACCGTCCAACGCGGCCGCGCATTCCTTAAACAGCTCGTCCCTACAACGCCAAGGAAATTCGGGGTCAAGTCTCAGGCGGCCGTGAAGCGTGTGAAACTGCAGCGGAAGGAAGGCACAACGGAGATGATCGGTGCGAGCGTGCCTGAGGAACTGGACGGTGGAGAAGCCGGCGTGGCCGTCGAGGACGGCGGCGAAGGAGAAGCCGTGAAGGAGGGAGCCGGGGCGGAGCACGACCTCGTCCTCCATCTCCTCGCGGGCGCCCTGCAGCTTGGCGCTTCCCCACCGGATGGCCTCCAGCTCCGAAGACGACGGAGATCCCGCCGCGACGCTGCCCGCCGCCGTGGCGTGGCACCGCGCCGCGGGGGCGGCGGCCCCTCGGCCGCAGCACCGGAGCGCGACGGCGCCGGCGCCGGCGCAGGCGAGCGGCAGCCGCGGCACACGCGGACTCAGCAGCGCCATTTCGCTCGTTCCCGACTGCTGCTGTGATATTCTCTCCCTTTTCTCGGGAGATCTTTTTTTATATTTCTGGCGTTTTGATTCACTCCTGGAGTTTGGAGGAGGGATAAGAGGCGAGCGGCACCGCAAAACCAAATTCGGCCCTGGCAGTTGCGTTTGCGTTTGCGGCTGCGGCTCTTCGGTGGTTCCTCCTGGAACGCCACGTCACATCGCTCGCTGCTAATCCCCCCTTTCCTCCTCCACTCGTAAAGGCTCCTGGGTGTGGAACTCGAGCTGTCGAAGTACTTTTGAGTACTGCATGTAGTACCTATATGTAGTACTACACTGATACATAAATCTCCTGTCAATTTCTGTTGACGTGCCTATGTCCATCATTTTTCCTCAAAGTTCAAATTTCTCTGGACATTTTGTTTATGAAATCAACCTAATATTTCTTACAAGTCAACCGGATCTTGTTGAATTTACATCAAGATTCGTGCTCCATCATGATTAAGATAAAAGAGATTATATTTATTAACCAATAACAGAGTTATTATAATTACTCATACAAAGCAAAGAAATACAAGACGGTACGTTCAAATCTCACTGAAGGCACTCCCCGCTTATCTTCGCTAGCTAAGCTAAGGGTCTATTTGGTTGGGTTGTGACTGTTGACAAAGCTATTGTTGGCTGGCTGTTTGGAAAAGCTGCTGCGGCTGTAGGAAAGTGAATATGTAGCTTCTGGTTGATCCAAATCATCTACGGCATTTTGGAAAATGAGCACCGAAGCGTCAGCACATTGCAAAAAGCTGGCAGAAGTCAGCTTTTCCAAACAACTGAATTTACACTGCAAAGCTCACAGCTACCATTGGCAAAAACTGCTAAAAAGTTGGCCGTTTGATTGGGCTGCAGCTTTTTTCAGCAAAAAGCTGCCGAAAAGCCCAACCAAACACCCCCTAACTCATGAGCAACTCTATTACTATTTTTCTTTACTTTCTGCGCCCCTTACTTTCGATAAAAGCCGCATCATCGCTTTGGCATCTGCAATTATCGCACTCTATCTAGCTCTGTCACAAATCTCACTTTTAAGGACATCAACAATTGAGCACAACAACTATCGATGAAGATATATTCGACTTCGACGGTGGACAGGGCTATGGAATTTCGTTTTTTGGAGGCCCACGAAATTAATGATCTACCAAGGAATAGGCATGTTCCGGAGGTGCTTTTCCTATCAGCCTTACAACCCGCGTAATCCGAATCCGAATAACCGATAAGATCAAAACTAGAACCTTTAGGATACCAAAACCCTAAGTATGGGGAATGAGCTATATATCTTATAATTCTTTTAACCGCTACTAAGTAAGACTCCTTCAGAGTGGCTTGATAGGGGTCTAGATGCACAAAAGTAAAGCAAATATCCAATTATAAAGCGGTATATCTTTTGGTCGACGGACTTATCGTCAATGTTTAGGTCCAGATGGCAGTTTATTTGCATTGGAGTTTAGATAGATTTGACATTCACCATGTCGAACCTTTTTAGCATATCCTTCACGTATTTCGTTTAACATATGGACGTTCCTTTTTTGAGTTTCTTGATTTGAAAAACCGAGAAAGAATTGCAACTCTTGTATCATGGACATCTCAAACTTCTTAGCCATCATATTTCCAAACTCTTCACTAATTGATTTGTTAGTAGAACCAAATATAACATTAACGTAAATTTGTCATACAAAAAAATCATCATTGACCTTTTGGGTAAATAATGTGGTATCGAATTTTCCAACTCCAAACCCATTCTTGACTTTAGAATCCCTAAGGCACTCATACCAAGCTCTAGGGGTTTGTTTCGACCCATGTAGTGTCTTGTAGAGTATATAGACATGATTAGAAAATTTGGAATCCTCAAAATCCGGTGGTTATTCAACATATACTAATTTGGAAATAGATTCATATAAGAAAGCATTTTTAACATACATTTGATATAATTTGAAATCATAATGTGAAGTAAATGCAAGCAAAATATGAATAGCCTCTAAACGGGCAACGGAGACATAAATTTCACCAAAGTCCAAATCTTCGACTTGAGTGAAACCTTGTGTCACTAACCTTACCTTGTTTCAAATAACTTGGCTGTCTTTGTCTTGCTTGTTTTGGAAAACCCATTTGGTTCCAATTATATTTTCATTTGGTCTTTCCACTAAGGACCAAACTCGACTACGGGTGAAATTATTGATTTCTTGATGCATGGCATTCACCCAATCTAGATTATCAAGATCTTCTTCAATCTTTATGGGTTCAACACAAGAAACAAAGAAATAATACTCACAAAAATTAGTAAAATGTGAGCTGATGGTTATCCCTTTGTTCATGTCGCCAAGAATGTTGTCGATTGAGTGATCTTGTTGAACACATGATGAACTCTATGATGAAGTGGAGCTTGTGATGTGGTAATTCTTTTTTCTTGCTCCAATGATGCACTTGAGTCTTGAAGAGAAGTGGATGACTCAACTTACATAGATGGTGATTGAGTGGGTTGAGTCTCCATACCCTCTGTCGGCTTGATCTCACCAATAGACATATTCTTGATTGCTTGAGATGGATCCATGTCATCTACATCATTCAAATCAATTTACGTTATTCGAGAGCCATTAATTTCATCAAATTGCACGTCACACAACTCTTCAACGCAACAGGTCATTTTGTTGAAGACTCGGTATGTGTGTGAATTTGATCCATACCCTAATAAGAATCCTTCTTCACATTTAATCTATGCTGCATTGTTTTTTCCATGAGATGTTTCACTCTTGTAAGGGATGGCACAGCAAGGATGGAGTCATAATGTAAGAGCTGTGCAAAATCTAAACAATTTAGTGAGAACCATATTTATGTCAAGTTTGTATACAAAGTAGTCCTCGTTACTTGCCTGGATGGAGGACATGGCGCAATTCTCAAGCCTTTTATGTAGTAGGTTATGTTGGTGTTTGTTTTTCTAGGCAATACTCTTTGCACTTTGCACCAGGCAGTGCAAACAGAATTCTCCGTAAACCTGGGCAGCACAGTTGTCTTGGTTTGTTGACCAGGATGAATACCCTAGAAGCACAGCAGGACTAATGTAAAGTTGTAAAGTAGAAGTAGGGTGACATCCAACTACGAAATCCTTTTTTATTTGTTGTTGTTTGTTCACTACTTACAGAAGTGCTGGATAGTTCAGCTGATTTATGCTATACAGCCACTTGGCAACTGGACTTCAGGTCGACTCTACATTTATATGGCTATGATATATATATATATATATATATATATATATATATTTGCATAATTATCATATGATCCAACATGTAAGAGGTACCTGATCCAATTATTCTTTAACTGTGCCTGGTGTTGTTTCATCATACCTGTGTGCTATATTTTTAGCCTTTTACCATCATGGTTCTACAATCTTTCGTAATTATCATGTTATTTTGCTAGATAGCTGTATTCTAGTAACTTTGGTGGTGAAAGATTCCCAGAAGTAACTGTACGGAGGAAATGATAATGTGGTCACAAACAAAACCAGAGTTGACGATATACATTGCTGCTCAGTTGTTCCTGCTTAAGAGCTACCATTTTCAGACCACATTTATGGGAAGAGACATCTCCATGATTGCTGATTGCTGCTCACTTGCTCAGCACTGCAAACTCCCAAGTTTTCTGTATGCTGATTGCTGAGTGTATCAGGTGAGTGAACAAAGCTGCTAACTCATGGCGCATGTCTTACAAATACAGGTAATGGGAATTGGGACATCTTCCCGGTACTCCCCGTCTTGAACTTACATTATCAACATCAACAACCTGTAATTGTATTGCTATACAATGACAATATTTATATCAAGGACCGATCACACTTTGTCATGGAAAGGCTGAAGCAGAAGTATTCAGAGATTGTGCAGTGCCATCTGGTGTCAGGACTCAGTAGTCGTCGAAGTAACAGGGCAGTGGCTCTTCTTTTCTAGACTTGCGTCTGCTGAGCAGCGACTTGAGGAACTTCTTGCTCTTCTTCGGAGTCTGCTCGCCTTCCTTGGAATCATCGTTGATCCTTTCAGCGTGCGACCGCAGCGGTGCCAATTTCTTGGGATCTGAAGTGGTGTGCGTCTTCAGCAACAGCAGATGAACATTGTGTCAGTGTTACAAGGCATATCGTTTCCTCGAAGTCTTATGTTCATAAGCCCATTTGATTTACCTGGACCCTGACACTTGATGTCTTGAGCAAGGATGGCTTCTTCGAGAGTGATCCAGACCTTGTGAGTGCAGTTGTCGAAGAAATTGGTGAATCCGACCTCTTATCTGCTTCGCACAAACAAAATTGGCTATGGAACATTAGTATATTTAATCGTAATATGTTAGCACATTAAAGAGCCACTTTGTAATCATTTCACAGAAATAGAAGTATTGTGCACTCATGTACCACCATCAGCTGCTGAAACTACTTTACCTCTTTTGTTGGGTATTGCAGTCTCAGAAGCTGGCATGGAGCGCGGATGCTGTGCTGGAGAGGATGAACGTGCACGCTGTGAAGGTGCACGGGCCATTGACCGAAGCTTGCTGCAAATGACAATTTTCAGTTTGACAACTTAGGTGCAAACAGAGAAACAAGAAGAAAACAAATAACCCAAGCTGAGTTGTTGCTTTGCAAACTGAAACTGACCGGAATGAAGGTTGCTTCTCTTTGGTTTTTGGTTGGGCTGCTGCTGCCAAGGCACACGCATATGCATTTCAGGTCAAAAGCAAGTTTAAGATATCAAGTAAATGTGCCCCTTTGTTCATTGATTGGAGATTCTTACCACTGAAGACCTGATGCATCTGTGCAGCCCTGTTCTTAACCTTATCCATCTCGCTGAAGTTGGGCACAGCATTGGGCATTGAATCGTCTCCTGCTCAAATCACCAAATTAAGAGATCAAGATGTCTCACCCAAGTCAACTCTTATTAACTTCTTGCATTCTGGTTGTGCTGACAGGCTGGAAAACAGAGACACATGGCAAGTGCAAGATAGCTATCTACATTTATTTACCTGGTAAGATGTACCTCTTGTGATACTTTGGAGCGGTGATCACCAAGGATTGCTGTGAAAGACCTTCCCTGTCCATGCATGCTTGGCTCATTTGAGTCCTCTGAAATCAACCACTTTCTTCATTCAAAGATATTGACAATGAGATTAGTACTGAATCCAGGTACTGATGAGTCTTTAACTAGAACCTGCTGGATGCAGGAGACCCGCAGATTGGCGTCGGTGACCTCATCAAACCTTTGATCGACAAGGCTAGAGACCTTGAAGGATATGGACCCCAGATGATCGACAGTGTTGACGAGGGCCTTCACGGCATACTCCTTCAAGTTGCTCATCACACTACACATAAAAAATGATAAACCAGCATAAGCTGCAATGTGTAAAAAGCTCCCAGATAGCTTCATGATCCTGTGCAGGAGACAGGAGGAAGCAATGGGTGTTAGCGCATACGCTTGCTTTTCGTCTTCCTGCGTGTAGGCTAGTTCGAAATACTCTGCTGCGGAATACAGATGCGACCGCAGCGTCTTGAGATCCTGCGATGACAGACTGCGTTGAATCCTCAATTTGATCAAGCATTTTTCTTTTCAGTAGTCCATGTCAAAAAATTAAATAAAATTAAAAAGCTTCAGAAATGTAGCTAAAGTACGCTTTCCAACTGAAAATGAATCTGATTACCAAGCAATATTGTTCTAAATGCTCAGTTTCATACTATATTTATCATTTGTGCATTCAGTTTAGTTGTGAAGAAGCTGGAACCAAGATGCAGAATCGCAGACAAAGGAAAGGAGGGGCAATTTAAAGGATGAACTGACCTTGATGGTTTCAGAGAAGATGAGGGTCTCCGCCATCTGCACCTCCTCCAGAGTGCTGCTCATCCCCGTGACGCCGACGCCTCTCCTCTTAAAAGATCCCACTGCCTCCACCATTATAGCTAACCCCTCTGTTGCTTTGCCTCTCTCAAGTCGTGTTTGATTTGGAAGCTGAATGGAAGTATAGGATATTATGGTGATGGTGATGCCGAAGAGGAAACGCACTTATGGTGATGAATTCAACGAGCTGGGAGGAAGAAGACCATAGGGGTTAAGAAGGAGGAGGAGGCATGTCATGAGCACGACAGATATTTAACAAGTACCAGGAGAGTAGTTATGGTGATGGCCCGGCAAAGGGCAGAAACAGCTATGTATAATAATGCCATGCAACGCAAGACAAGGAAGCCTGTGATAACTACTGCTCTACCGACTCTACTGAATGTTGACTGGTGAATGCATAGCACATTGTCATCAGATGGTCCTGTGTACTTAGCTAGTTATACTATCAGTAAGTCCACATCTAGCCCACAGCTATGCTGGTAATCAATTCCTTTGTACTATCATCTTCTCATCAGGTCCTGATTGACCCCCTTCCTCTACAACAAGAGCAGTCAAGCAAAGCCAGGTACAGGGTGAAGTGAAGTGTGTAGGGCTAGGCACTGATTTAATGACACCAGTTTTGAGGTGGTTAAGCACAGTCAAGATGGGTGGACATGCTTTGGATCACACTCTGCATGGAGCTAATCAAAAGCTCCAAAAGGAGAACCTGGGTGAGATTTGGTTGGGGTGCTGGACCGGACACTTCTTTGCTTTGTTTCTCCTTCTTTTCTTTCTATCCTGTGCATGCATGCTCATCATTTCTGCCCCATGCATGTGGGCCCCACCCCATGAGTCATCACACTGCTGGTAGTCTCGACAATCTCACCAAAAAAAAATTGACGCTAGTCGCTCCGCTGCTCACGGTGGTCTTTCAAGATAAGAAATCACACGTCTCTAGTATAAAGGTAGGAGCACCCCAGTCGCTGTTCCGCTTGCCGGCTTCTCAAAGACCGATTGTAGTTTTTCTTTTGTATCCAGAGTACTTTGTGTAATTTGCAGAAGTCTCTATATTTTTGTTCTCTTTTATGGGTTTTTCTGTAAATGCAGAATGTATCTTATAACATTAATATAGCCCAACATCTTATAGGGCCTGATGCCCCTTGCCTTAAAAAAAAACTATAGGTCTCCCTTGGCTAGCTTACTAGTAATATGAATCCACAAGATCCAACAAAGTGCTGTCCCGTACCATTTAGGCTCAATCGCAAGCAAGAACCTGGGAGCAACGAATCATTACGTATGGAATTAACTACTATTTCTCTCTGTCTAGGACATCATTGGCTTTGGCCTTGATTAAGCAAAGTCAAAAGTGTTCTGTCCTCTATGCCTCACCCATGGACACAAGTAGTTTATTTAATGACAGTTCTCTGTGCCATGCCTTGCTATGATCCTCTCTTGCTTTCTCCCATTCTTTCTTGTCCTTTTTCTTTTACCCTGCCTCGGGCAACGTCTGCGGAATCTGGACCGTGTGTGCCGGATGGGCATGGATCCGCTGATTCAACAGATATTGGCGCATATCGCGCAGGATCATCAGCAGGCGTACGTGCTTGATAGGTGGATAGGCAGAGAGAGATCTCGCAGTGGTGAGTGCGGCTTGTTCCGTTTGTTGGCTTCGTCAAATGCCCAAGTTCTAGGCTCCTAGCTAATGGTTGTATCTACAGGTTGTCATATTATACGTCACGATGCGTTCAGAACAATTATTCGTATGTAGTCGCTCCCATGACCTCGATCTAGCTCCTGCTTTGCCCGGTATGAAATCCCACGTTTTCTCCTCACGTACGTTCTGTCATAAGTGTAGTTACCGCTTATATTTTGAACGTTTTGAGCTTGTAACTGTATTGTAATGCATATTTTGAGAATTGCCTGGTAGGTGGAACGAAAGGAAGGGAGCTGTTTTACTCCCAAGCTATTCCCATGTACAAGCTATTCTCATTTCCCCTCGATCCTGTGAAACATTGAATTATTTTATATGAAATTCTCTATTGAAGTCTTGTAAAACTGTGTTCCACGAAGGGCCTTAGCTCCACATATTGTAAAGCAGATTTTGTACACCTGGGTCAGTTTGCACTCTATATTCTCTCTCCTCTCCACGCACACTACAGAGAGTTGTGAATCCTTTAAAAAAATTCAAAATTTTCTATTATCATATAACTTGTACATTTGTAAAATTTGATGCCAAAATATGACTATATATGGTCTAGACAAAAAAATTCAAATTGGTACATCCTAAGTAGCACTAGTGCAGATTGGGCTTTTACTGACAGGTAGTTAACCCCCTCTACTGACGGACAAGGGGCCCGTTAGCCTGGGAATGTCAGTGGAGGGCTGCCCTCCACTGACGGGCGGTCCGCCCGTCAGTAGTGCGCATGACTACTGACGGGCCCAGCATGCCCATCAGTGGAAACCCCTCCAGGGTTGGCCGGCGAGCTATCACCACTGACGGGCTCCTGTTGGGTACCCGTCAATAATGGTGCCACTTCACTGACGGCCATTTGATAAAGGCCCGTCAATGGTGTGACCATTGTGCACATTTATTCAGCACCAATTTCACCAATATATTCACAAATTTCACAAATATATGCAGCACATAGTCAAAGCTCATAATTACATAACACATTCGTACGTAATCACATAAAAGTTGATATAGCACATTCATAATGACATAACACTTCACATAACCATTAATCACAGGTATGAAAGAACACAAGTATGTTTGACGAGCGACATAGTAAAGTTGTTAAGTGTAGAAAGAACATAATGGCAACTATTCGTCAATTACAGAGACAACGAATCTATCGATGCCCGTTTAAGTTTGGCTTCGAAAATTGAGGGCCGGCGTAGAATTCACCCATTGGATTGATGACTTCAAGGTTGATGACTTTGGCGAAGATTTTTTGGATGCGGGCAAAGTCCTAACGCCAGTCGTATAAGTGACTTCCCAGCTCACACCAAGCCTTCAGTTCTTTCATATCTTTCCAATACTTGTTCTTTGACCGGATCCAGCAGTCCATATGGGCACAAGTGTAGTACCCACATGTCACGCTATTTTTTGGCTGAATTTTGGAAGGGAATTTGTAATGGTGTACCATTTTTGTCGCTTTTGAAGATATTTTACTATGTCCCGTGAACTTGGCTTTGAAAAAAGCTGTATCCAAAATATTAGTGATATTGCTGAAGTCCGACCTCTTGGTCTCGTCGGAGTCAAGGTAAAATGCCTTGGCCCAGCATGGAATGATCACAATGAGGAACCAGTGGTCGCTGCGTAAATGTGAACAAATGGACGTAAGCAGGCGGAGATACGTGCGTAAAAAACAAAAAAATTCCCACGGTGCTAAGTTAAAGGACTTACGGAGGGTTGTAGGGGGCTAGTAGGTAGTCCTTGTCCTTATAAACGATGAACACATGCGTAAGGTACTCTTCTAGAAAGACTCAACCGTCCGGGGTAAAAGAGCATCTAGGCCCCTAAGTGGTTTTGATGGTTAATGGCAACTCAATCTGGGATCTAATGTTTACAATAAGTGTAAGCATATTAAATAGGTTCCAGGAAGAAGAGTCATCAAGAGAATGATGACCACCAAAAAGGTACAAATGTTGTTTTCAGAACAAGGGAATAGCTGTGCTAGGCAGCTGTGTCATAGCTGTGAAAAAGCCGGTGCTGTGTAAGGAGTTGCAAGCAAGGTGATGGTGGCTTGATACATCAAGGACCGTGAATATAGTTGGTGGCAGGTAAAGCCTAGATTTACTAGTTTCTTTGAGTCCATAAAAAACACCCGTACTATCAAGAGGGATGAAGTAGTAATAATCTGTGGAGGATCTCTTACTCAATGCTCAGGGTGTTGAACAGTGGCACTGATGCTTTGAGATCACTAGCCCTGTGTCAATAGTTTTGCACAAGTGTGAAACTGGTTTGTGTTAGCACTCTGCAGTGCTAGCAGTAGAAAACCCTAGGGGTTAGAGTCACCGGTGTGACACAGCTGTGTCACAGGTGGTCTAGCGCTCTATGACTCAGGTGCATCTCTGTACCAGGGGAGAGCTTGTAAATGCTAAGGGATCTGTACTGCGATGGTTTTTCTACTGAGTCAGAACACTGTCGGAGGTTCTCTCCTTATTAGGGATCAGAGTAGTTGTATGCTGAGGGCATGTCATGTGCCAAGACCGGGCTGAGTAGTGCTGCTACGTCAATTAAGGGTTCACCTGTGTCAGCCTCCGGTGACACAGGTGTCGGTCTGCCCGAGCCGGCTATAGGTTGGGCGTAGTGTGTAGCTGTGTCACCGGTGCCTGTCACTGGTGGCTCACTTAACCCTACGTGGCAACAGTGTAACGGTCAGGTTCCTGCGAGCCCTATATATAGGGGACCAGGGGAGGTCTTCGACCTGAACCAACCATCCAAGCTAGCTCAAACCAGAAAAGCATATTCGACCGTTGCAAGCCTCTTTCACTCGGAACAAAAGCAAACCTTCCTAAGAGAGTTAGAGTCCTTGAGCAGAAGAGCATTTGGTTCCTCCAAGATTCGTTGCTGCTGAATCTATTACTCTTGGAGTGTCTACTCCTAGACGGGCGTAGGAGTTGCTGGCATCACTCAAACTTGTGTGGGCTGAACCAGTAGTTTGTGAAGGTGATCTGAAGTCTACCTGCTGTAAGGCAAAAGGACTTCCACAAGCAAAACAAGAGGCCTGATCGTCAGGTACTCGGAGAACAAGCACGATTAGGTGCTGGCTATCTCTTCGGAGTAGTCTCTCCAACGGAGACGTACCTCTCTGAGAAGAGCAGAGAATTTTGGTGAAAAACACCTTGCCTCTGAGTACTTACTGCATTACTTATAGTACTTGCTATTCTTGCATGCTTGTGTGATCTTAGACTTATTCTGTTCATCTGCTGTAGATCACCTTTTTACTTGTGCTATCTTAGCTGTGTCACAGTTGCTATTGATCTTATCTCTTACCTGTGTTAGCTACCTGTTACACAGCCAGTTAGGTTGCACATTAGTTCTAAGTCTTTAGCTCACCTGTGTTAGCCACCTGTGTGACAGCTACTTGTTAAATCTTACATAATATCTTGCTGTGCTGTTCACCTGTTACACAGTTAGCTCACCCTGCAACTAGCTAAGACTTAATCTGTTCAACAGGGTTAAAAGAAGTAATTTTAATTAGCCTCCTATTCACCCCCTCTAGTCGGCACTTTCGGTCCTTTCACAGAGTCGCAGCATAGCCTTCGTTCATGCATATCAGATCGATTATTTCAATATTGGAGTCGCGTAGACGTCTGCACTCTTGGGCTTGGTAGAGAGCCCATAGCCTGACCATCGTGGTGTCAAGCCTGTAGAGGTTGTACATGTTGAAGAGGTCTTCAAAGTTGATGTCGAAGGTGTCCTGGTCGTTCTCCATGAAGAAATTGTAATCTCTTGGCACCTTGACCTTCCAATATTGGCAAAATATTTGCGGATCTCTGGACATCTTTAGGTAATCTTCATGCAGCACCTTCATGTCCTCCGAAAGATTGTCCAACTCATCCTGCGGGAGCAAGTCTTGACCTGGATAGAAAACCTCTCGCCAGAGACCCATGCTCCATGTAGATAATTTGGATGATGATGCCGAGAAGGATAAGGATTTCTTCATCTGCTTTTGCTCCTTTCTTTCCTTCTCGCCGGTGCTGGCCCGTCTCCTTTTGCTTTTCTTCCTCCTGTGTAGCGGCTCAGGACTCTTGCCTGCCGCCATCGCTGCTTCCAATGTTTCGGCTAGTGTGATGGGAGAGAAAATCTTCCCTCTGGGTTCATCCAGCCGGTCGCCTTGAGCCTCGGAGCGCCTTTCTGATGGATCGTTGTTGGGTTCCTCCGGCGCCTCCGGGGACTGCAAAACCGGCTCCATGTACTGGTCCCCGACAAGATGGTCTTCCAGGTCTTTAAACGACGGAGTTGTTTGGTTGAGGCCCAACGGAGATCGTCCGACTGATGGAGAGGGGTTGTTGGACGAGGGGACCGTGCGAGGAGAGGCCGCCGCAGATAAAATAATTTGACTCTTCGGCCACTGGATGAAGTAGTTCTTGCACTGCCCTAACTTGGTCAGTTCCGCTTCAGGGGGGACAGGGACTAACACATCATTGTAGTCGTTGAGGACGATGTCCATCTGCACCTTCGCATGGTGCTCCCGCATAGGAACATAGTGCATGATTGCCCCCTCCGGCGTTGGGAAACCCTTGCCGTCCGCAACCTTGACCTTCATGCCAGGAATTTGCACCGTGAGTGTGCATCTAGTGGCTTCCTGTGAAACAGAGGATAGATGTGCCGTCCTCATTGGAGTCAGGACAATGAAATCGTGATTTACTATAATTAATCGTTTAGCGGACGAAACTTACGGTGATGCTGTCGACGGGATTCAGCGTGTCGGGGCCGCCGTCCGAGGCGGATACGCAGCTACTCCATCCAGACGGCTGGTTATCGGGAAGCATGGTCGGACCGCCTTGCGCTGCGAGCACTTGCATACGTACCCACATCTGCTCGGCAATCTCCCGCATTTGATCCCGCAAATTTTCCATATACTCCTGACTGTCTCTCCTTCGGCGGCGGTGACCCTCGGGATTTTGGGGAAATACTTTGTCCCATTTAACACCATCCCTGACGCCTACTACACGGGCCCGATGCTCCGGTTTCTGTCGAGCCTTCGCCAGATCATCGTTCCACCTCGGGAAGCTCGTGACGGAGTCCTGTGAGCTTCCAGGCTGCTGGCTTAGGTCTGTCTGCAAGTTATATTACTTGATGAGAAAATAGCGTATTTGGATGCAACGTAATTAAGTAAGAAAAGACACTGAGTTGAGACGTTACCAGCCGGTTGACCACCTCCTGGATTTCCTCAAACTCTATAATTGGTGACCCCGTCACAGGGTTAGAGCTTGTGTGCGTCCTCATGTACTCCCTGGCGCACGGCTCCCTGAGATGCGCGAAAGGAGGTGCTTTCCCAGCCGCGGCTAGTTTCGCGTCCTCTCTGGCCCACTTTGGCCTCTTCCCTAGGTATCCACAGCTGCCGAGCTTGTGGTCTAATGTGTTCTTGGAGCGAAGCTCCTTCCCCCAGCGACTCTTCTCCTGGAATTCTGGACTCCTTATTTGAGCAACTAATTGCTCCCAGTCTTCCTTTTGTATCTTCGACCATCTTTTACTAATTTTAGTATCCTAATCATCGTCCAGGACTTTCTGTGCGTCATATCGCCAAGTCATCAATATTCAGTTTACTGCTTGTCACTTTCGTATCTCCCAAATATGATCGAGTTTGATCTTGAAATTTTACAGGCTTATAGAACATCACCTCTCCTATGATATTTATTGAGACTTCTAAAAAAATTAGAAGTTAATCCTGCACAACTCAAAATTTAAGTCTTCATTCATATTACACATTGCATATTTGAGCAGAACAAAAAATTCAATTGAAGTTAGGACCTGTATTTCCTTCGCCGATGATGTATTTGGTTCACCTAAAAACACAAAGTATTCGGGGAGGCGGGTGCGGCGCTCGGGGAGGCGGGCGTGGCGCTTGGGGAGGCGGGTGCGGCGGGGCCGGTGCTCGAGAGGACGAGCCGGCGTCGGGGAGGCGGGCGTGGAGCTCGGGGAGGCGGGTGCACCGGGGCCGGCGCTCGGGAGGACGGGGTGGCGGCGGAGCAACCTGGCGGTATCAGGGAGGCGAACCGTCTCGCTGCTGGTTCGAATGAACGTGCGAGACTTGGCGAAATTTTCGCCAAGTCCCACGCGTGACTTATATATGATGGTTATTACCACTGATAGGCTCTTAGTACCTGCCCGTCAGTGGAGTGGTATCTTCACTGACGGGCTCCTGAAGGTGCCCGTCAGTGGAGGTGGGAGTTAGGGTTAGGGGTGTGTTACCACTGACGGGCGCCTCGTGCCTGCCTGCCAGTGGTGGTGTTAACATTGACGGGCTACAAGTTTTCGCCCGTCAGTGTAGGCGTGTATTGGGGTGTTTTTGGGTTTTTGTGTTTTTGGGTTAGGGTTTTTGGGAGATGCATTTTGTTTAGGTTTTAAGTTAGGGTTTTAGGTTTATGTTGTCATTTAACGCAGGTTACGGTTTGTTAGGTTTTAAGTTTAGGGTTTTAGGTTTATGTCGTCGTGGGTTAGGGTTTGTCGTTTAGCGCGAGTCAACAATATTACACATACACACGTACACACATACGGTACACACAATATAAAATTATCCAAAGCAAGACATTATTATACATACACACATAGCTTGCTAGGTTTTCGTCGTCTTCGACAATCTTCTCATGAATAGTGATCTTCTTGGTGGTATACGTTAGTCCTTCGGCGTGACTGCGTCTTATGTAGGGCTCAGCATCCTTAGTAGCTTTGCTCCTTTTGGTAGGGCGTTTATCAACAGCTTCTGGCTCGGAGTCTGGGTCGCCGAATTGGTCATAGTCCTCTTTGTCAACTACACCATCGACTCCGACAATACTCCTTTTCCCTTTTCTGACGACATCACTACTGCAAAATCACTTTCTACTGACGGGCAAAAATCGCGTCTACTGACGGGCATTAGGGCCCGTCACTAATTAAATGTCAGTGGTGCTAAAAAAGCCACTGACGGGCTCCATGCCCGTCAGTGGAGACACAGCTAGGGAACAAAAAAAAATTTGGGCCAGGCCTGGGTAGCCCGCTGGATCCGCCGCTGCCCTGGGCGCCGCCCCCCCCCCGCGCCGCTGGCCCCACGCCGCCCCCGGGCGCCGCTAGCCCCGGCCGCGCCGCCCCCCCGCACCGCTGCCCTGCGCCGCTGCCCCGGCGCCGCCGGCCCTCGCGCCGCCCCCCCCCGCGCCGCTGCTCCCCGCGCCGCCCCCTCGCACCGCTGCCCTGCGCCGCTGCCCCGGCGCCGCCAGATCTACCGCCGGCCCTCGCGCCGCCCCCCCGCGCCGCTGCTCCCCGCGCCGCTGCCCCGGCGTAGCCGGATCCACCGCTGGCCCCCGCGCCGCTGGCCCCTTGCCGAGGCCCCGCGCCGCTGCCCCCCGTCGCTGCCTCGCGCCGCTGGCCCCGCACCGCACCGGAGAGAGGGAGCGGGGGAGGGAAGGGGGAGAGGGGGAGAGAGGGAGAGAGGGAGCGGGGGAGGGGAGGGGGATAGGGGGAGAGAGGGAGCGGGGAGGGGAGGCCGGAGGGGAGGGTCCGCGGCGCCGGCGAGGGAGAGGGAGGGAGCGGTGGGCTGGGGGAGAGAGGGGGCGGCGGGGTGGAGTGCGGCAGAGAGAGGTTAGGGTTAGGGATTCGGGAGAGAGGGAGGGAGCGGCGGGCTGAGGGAGAGAGGGATTCGGGGGAGAGAGGTTAGGGTTAGGGATTTATAGGGAAGGGGACAGCGGGCTTTGGGTGGGCTTTTAGCGGGCTGAAGGAACTGCTGACGGGCCGACTTTACGGCCCGTCAGTGGTAGGACAGAACCACTGACGGGCATAGTTTCATGCCCGTCAGTGGTATTTTTTCCTCCGAAAATCAGTACAGCACTGACGGTCCAATTAATTCGCTCGTCAGTGATATCGTTACCACTGACGGCCCGTCTCGTGCCCGTCAGTGATTACGTTCAGGAGAAGGTGATTCTGCAGTAGTGCATGGCGCTTCTTTTCCTTCGGGTCTTTTATGTAGAAGACTTGCGAGATCTGTTTAGCTAATACCCATGGCTCATCTTTGGCACTGATTGCTTTGACTTGTGTTGAGTCAATAGATGTCGAGGGAGGTAAAGTCACGGTAGTGAATTTGTCATCGTCGATATGGACATTTTTTTGCCCATTTGACACGAAACATGGGATCTTTGTGACGGTGTAGTCTAGTTCCCAAATCTCTTCGATAACACCGTAGTATATGTCCTTACTGTTACCGGTTTTAGCCTCTATCGTCACCCCACTGTTCTGATACGTACTTTTTCTGTCTTGAGCCTCCGTATAGAATGTGTATCCGTTGATATCATATGCTTGAAATGTCAGGACCTTGCTCGCTGGTTCTTGTGACAACATTTTGACCGTCTCTTCTTCATCATTTGTCAGAGGCCTTTCATACCAGTAGTTCTTTAGCCAGTTTGCAAACTTTGTGTTGTGCTCTTTCGAGAGCCAGGCTTCTCCCTTTTTTGGGTTTTCTTTTTTTACCTTTACCATGTGCATCCAAAGATGGGGATGCACCACAGTCAGGTGTTGCAACACGACGAGATGTGCTGTCGTAGTCACCTAATCTATTCGGTACTGAATTATAGACATGTAAAGGCTTTTGTCCGCATGCATGGCCTTCACCATCGAGCCTACCTGTGTGGCGCGAAACAGGAACACCGATAGACTTTTGATCAGCCAAGTAATCCGTGCAGAACTCGACACACTCTTCGGCAACATAGCCTTGGATGATGCTACCTTCCGGTTGTGACCTATTCCGAACGTAGCGCTTCACAACCCCATTGTACCTTTTCAAGAGGTACATGTTGTGTAGGAACACGAGACCTAGGTCCAGTATCTCCGGGATGATATGGATCATGAGATGTACCATGATATCGAAGAATGCTGGAGGGAAGTACATTTCAAGTTCGCATAGTACGACAATGATCTCCTCCTGCAGTTTATGGCAACGCGTAACCGAGATCGACTTCTGAGAGATCGTGTTGAAAAAGTTACAAAGATTCAAGATTGTCTTGTGGACCTCTGGCTCCATGAGACCTCTAATTGCAACAGGAAGTATCTGCATGATCATCACATGACAATTATGAGACTTCATACCAATTACTCGGTGAGTCTTCATGTCAACTATTCTCCGATGTTTACCGAGTAACCGGAGGAAACTTTGACACCTTGGAGGCACTCCAAAAGCTAACAATCTCTTTTTTGCTCAGAGTGTAACAAGCAGTGGGACAGTCCGTCTTGATTCTGACTGCACCCGTGCCCAACTTGGTCGTTTGCTTGGTTGCCCATAGCTTCTTTCTTATACCCAAGAATTCGATGTCAGCTCGTGCCTTTGGTCCATCTTTTGTCTTGTCTAACATGTTGAACAGGATACCAAGCAAGCTATCGCACACATTTTTTTCAACATGCATGACATCTATGTTGTGACGTGTGCTTAGGAATCTCCAGTAAGGTAAATCCTAAAATACAGATTTCCTTTTTCAGACGCCGTCCTGCATGGGAATAGGCGGTTGTGTCTTACCCGGTGTAACAGGGGGCATTGTATTCACGATGTCATAGATTTCTACCCCGGTCTTCTCTCGGGGCGCCGAACGGATCTCAACAGTATTATCAAACAATTCCTTCTCTTGCCTCCATGGGTCATTCTGTTTCAGCCACCTTCGGTGGCCCATGAATACGATTTTTTAGAGCCCTTTAAGTGTAAACTTGTTGTAAACTCCAAACACTTAACACATCCTTTGTATCCATGAATGCACTGGCAAGATTGATATCCAAACGCGGGATAGTCTTGGACCGTCGTGAAAAGAAGTGCTTTCAGATTGAAATATTCTTCTTAGTAAGCGTCCCAGACCTGGACCCCTGGTTCCCATAGTGTAGCTAGTTCTTCGAACAACAAATGTTGATACACATTCAGATCGTTCCCAGGTTGCTTCGGCCCTTGAATAAGAATAGAGAGGTGTATATACTTTCGCTTCATGCACAGCCATGGAGAAAGGTTGTACATCCATAGAACCACGGGCCAAGTGCTATGTCTGCTACTCATGTTGCCGAACGGATTGATTCCGTCCGTACTCATACTGAACCTGATATTCCTCGGATCTTTTCCGAAATCATCGTATTGGGCATCGATTGCCCACCATTGCGAAGCATCGGCAGGGTGTCTCATCACGCCATCATCAGTTTTTCGCCCCTTGGCGTGCCAACGTATCAATTTTGCCTCCTTCTTGTTAGCGAATAAACGCTTCAAACGGGGAAGGACTGGAAGATACCACAAAACCTTTGCCGGAGCGCCACTCGTCACTGGGTCCTCATCATCGGCTTGGTTTCTACCCCGCTTGAATCTGGATGTGTTGCACGTAGGACACTTGTACAGCTTATCGTGCTCCGTGCGGTAAATAAAGCAGTCATTCGGACACGCATGGAACCTCTGCACGTCCAATCCAAGAGGGCAGACAACCTTCTTGGCTTCATTGGTGCTCGTAGGCAACAAGTTGTTTTTGGAAGAAACTTTTGCAAGATAAGCCAATGTCTCATCGAAGCCTTCGTCTGGACAATTATGAGCTGCCTTGATCCTTAGAAGTTCCAACGTGACCGACATACGCGTGTGCTCTGGATCGGAACCGGTATACAATGGGGTTTGCGAGTCATCAACTAGTCTCGTGAACTTAGCAGCCTCTCTTTCATCCTCATGATCTGTCACCACCTGCTCCACCATGTGAACGTCCTGCACCATATCGGCCAAATTGTTCCCCTTTTCTTCTTCGGCATCAGGTTCGAAACTCCTCTTGTCTTCTTCGTCCTCTCCGTGTTCGGCATCTTGCTGTAACACTTGATCTTCCTGCTCCTCACTGTGACATATCCAACGTATATAACCTGACATGAAACCCTTAAGCGCCAGGTGTACCATCACCCTCCCTCTCGTATCGAACATTACCAAATTTTTACAATCGCGACACGGACAACAAATCTTCGTGCCACCTTTTCTCCTCATATCTCGCTCAGCGACATCAAGAAACTCATTTAAAGCCATAGCCCAACTCTCTGTCGCCTGGTTGTCGTACATCCAAGTGCGATCCATCGATCGATCTCTACGACACGAAACTAATCAGTTCGACGAAAAAGAACAAAACACTAGGCCTCAGCTCGATGACCGAAAATCACATCAAATACATATACAAAATGAAAAGAACACTAGTGAGCATTATTACCGAGTGCTAGCGATCTTTTCGGCGAGGAAAGAGAGATCTATGGAGAGAGTGAGAGGAGGAGGGAGAGATGAGAGATCTTTTTGGGTTGGAGAGAGAGATCTAGAAATGGGTGAAGAAAGGGAAAGGTTTGGGAAGGAAAAGAGAAGATCTAGATCTAGAGAGATCTTGAGCTTGGGGAGGAAGAAATGAGGGATAGGAGGAGGGTTGGGGAGAGGGGAGGAGGAGTTTTTGTGGGCGGGGGGTGGGGGGCGGTGGCGGCGGCAGCATATGGGGCGGCGGCGGCGCTCGCTGCTGGCCAGTGGGCGCGCGAGCACTGGCCAGCAGCGAGCGCCGCCTCTGGTTTTATATAGCGACATCACCACTGAAGGACCTATAAAAAGGGCCCATCAGTGCTTCTGTAGTCAGCTCTCGACCTATGGTCGTTGACGGACGCGCAAGGAGCCCGTCAGTGAAGACTACCTCTCCGCTGACGGGTTCTTACTTACCGCCTGTCAGTAAGAAGAAACATCATCTGTGGCACCCTTTGTTCATCTCCACTGATGGACGGCTTAGCTGCCTGTCAGTGGAGATGTACTCTCCTCTGATGGGCGCTTGTCTACCACCCGTCAGTGAAAAGGACGCGTCATCTATGGCACCCTTGGTGCATCTTCACTGACGGGCTGTTTAGTTGCCCGTCAGTGCTGGTCCTTACGTCCAGCCTGGCTGTCTTCTCCACTGACGGGCGGATAGGAGACCGTCAGCGGGGATCCTCTCCAACGACGGTCCGTTGTGTGCCCATCAGTGGAGGTGGTTCAGCAGAGGATCAATCTGCAGTAGTAGTAAACAATATGCTATTTAGATGACCCAAGTTTGTTTTATTGTGCAGGATGCATATGGTCATATTATACACCAAATTTTGTAAGTTTGTATATGCATGATAGATATTTATATTTTTAAAAAAATTATAAATTTTTATAATATGTGAAAAGAAGAGAGAATATAAGTTACATTTCGACTCGAGTGGAGATAATAATTTTAACCCCAGCCCCCCCTCCCCCGCCCGCCTATTATAAAAGCATACTCGCCCATAGCCCACTACAACTATTCCTGCATTTATGGTACCCCTATGTTCCTAAACATATGTCGTTATATATAGGACCTCACTGCAAACTCAAGATAGTGCTACATTCAACTGCACCAACTATTTTTTGTCTTTTCAAAAAGATCCAAAAAATTTACACATGTGCTTTGTGGGTACTATGTGCACTTGTAACTTTTGTGCAAAAATATGAATTCCCGTATCTTGTGCAAACGAAAGGGCATCCTTCGCGCGGTGGCGAGCGGGCAGCTAGGACGGCGGCCCTGGAGGCGGTCGCGGCGCACGCTGCTCATGGCGGCCAGCCGCTCCAATCGAGAGGGCGGCAAGGTGGTTGGCGGGGGCTGGCAGCGGAGATGTGATTTGGCGGTGGGCTGCCACGTAGATCTGGGCATCGTGCACTACTACAGAACATGTCAATACTGACGGGCCAAAAATCCACATCAGTAAAGGGTTTTTGGCCCGTCAGCAACTAAAGGTTAGTAATAACTCGTATTTACCCGTCACTGATAAAGGTCATCACTGACGGGTTAAATATTTACCTGTCCATGATGGTAGAGTCATCACTGACGGGTACTTTTTTTTCCCGTCAGTGATGGCGTTTTCACAGGTGATGAAAAGTCATCACGGATAGGTAGAAAAAGTACCCATTAGTAATGACTCTACCATCACGGACGGTAAATATTTAACCCGTCAGTGATGACGTTTTCAGAGGCGTAAAAAAAGCCCTACCCAGACACTACCTGGTAGGGTTTCACTAAAAAAGCTATAACTTTTGCATACGGTGTCCGTTTTGAGTCTACGACAACTCAAAATGACCGTATCAAGATAGTGCTAGGTTCACCTGCACCAACTATTTTTTGTCTTTTCAAAAAGATTCGAAAAATTTACACATGTGCTTTGTGGGTACTATGTGCACTTGTAACTTTCGTGCAAAAATATGAATTCCCGTATCTTGTGCAAACGAAAGGTGAAAATATAATTGCTGTTTTAACCCTAATCATTATTTCTTTCAGAAGAAAGTGTAGAAGTGCACATAGTACTCGTACATGTACATGTGCGATTTGTTTAATTTTTGTTTTCTAAAATCTGTGTATGTACGTTTTGAATTTTCTATAAAGGAGGTAGTTGACCGCGGGTGCCAAAAATTCCTGCTCCTTTTATAACAACCAAGTTACATTTGGGAAAGACTATATTGGGGAAGTGTGTGTAAATCCAGTAGATAATTACGAATGATCTTGGGAAGAGAGAGGAGACTTTTTATAGAGTGCTCTTTCTATTTCAAATAGAAGTCCCTTTAGCATTAGGCACAAGAACTAAAAGTGATGGTGAAATGGTAATACTGTCTTTAATTTTTTTTGTCCACCTCTTTTTCCTCCCAAATGCAATACTCACCATATTAGAGCATGCAACATTTAGTGTATTGAAAGGGCAAACTAGGAAGCTCATGACTAAAAATGTATTAAATGTGTAGAATGATTTGTATTTTGAGAAAAGTTCAAAAGCTAAAAATACTTCTATTTTAATATAGAGAAATATCATTTGATGAAAATACATCGTACAGAAGTGGATAAAATAATGGACCTAGAGAGATGATAGTCTTAGGTCTAGGTGCCTCTAGGCGCCCGAGGTGGTGCAAGACACAGCGTGTGGGGTGCACCGGCCGAAGCTGCTTTTGGGTTCGTAGCTCGCCTTGCCATGACATGGCTCTCTTCTCAGCAACTTCTGAAAAACATAAATCAGATTCTCGTTCGACATTTTTGGACTTCTTCCGTGAAATTTCGGATTATTTTCGCATGGCGGGTCAACACAAGTTACATAGGGTGTCAAAGAGTGGCTCGGACTAGTAGAAGTATTAACCGGTATCAACCACGGTTTGCTGCAGGTTTATTGAAATTATAATTTCTAGATGGTACCACACCGTATGCAGTACAAAGATGTCTTTTCATAAATACTACGTGTAGTTCAATTGACTTATTTCATCATTCCTCAAAAGGTTTCTGCTCTTTTAAAAACCTCTTAGCAATTTACGATCCAAGGTTAATATTTACTCCTACTATTTTAAAGGTGGTGTGGCTTATCGTGATGCTGAATTAAGAGTTAATCCTAGAATAAAGAACTAAAGCATGATATTTACTCCTACTATTTTGAGGTTACACTTACCTAAGACCAACTGAGGTCACAAAGGATTGAGTCAAGTGGTTGCTCCTCATTGGCTCTCGTCCTTCCCCTTCTCTTTTCCAAAAATTCAAAACTTAGGAATGAGAACTCCAATCTAAAATTTCAAAACTTTGAATGGATGAATTTGAAGTCGTGAACATTCCAACAACTTCTGGATTATGGCATTCAAACTTCAAATTCTTGAAGTTTAAATGAAAATTGGAAATTAAAAAAATCAAATGAGGAAATCACAATCTTTAAGTTCAATATTTTCAATTCAAAAAGTTTGAAGTCGTAAAAATTTTCAGATTATGTGTCGGGACCCAGAATCTGTAACAGAGAACTTTAAGTGAAATCACCTGCTAAGTCGAAACGTCAACCCCACCTCAACCCTTGGATATCAATTCCAAGAGGAGTGGAGTGATATGGCTTCGAATAGCCCGAGATGTCACCCCGAATTTGCTCTGGCAAGCTAATGCACGGATTAAGTAGGGTGATATGGTCTCCTCACTCTTTTCTCACTGAGTCGGAACATCAATCCCAAACTCGTCCCGACAAATGAATGCTCGGCTGGAGTAGGATGATATAGCTCCCAAGCTCTCAGTAGAAGAGTCACTTCACAGGGGTGATTAAACCTAACAACTCTATGATATAGACTCTGAAACCCAACCCGCACCATGTGCTTCAATAATATACACGCAAGGCACATGAGACAGGCGAGAACAAACAAATACCACAGCAGTAACTCTATGACTGAAACTGCATTATTATAAATTCTTGAAACTTAATAACATATTCACATATGGGATCCGAAGATCCAAATTCAACTACACAGCGGAAGAGTAAATATGGCTAAGAAGCCAAACAGGTTAGGCCAAAAGATGGCAGCAAAACAAAATGAGCTGCCAAACCCCGGGGCAGGACCATTGCCTGGGATCTCCAGCGACTAGTCGTCGTTGGCGTCAATCTCTATGTAGAAACCACCCTCAGAGGGAATGGTTTCCTCTGCAAGAAAAATATCAATGATTGCAGAGTGAGTATAAAAATTATACTCAGCAAGACTTACAAGGGGAAATTAATAATAGATGCAACAGGTATCAATAACATGGTAATTGTGAACTATTTTGCGAAAAGCCAATTTACTTTTAACAATAATAGTTAAGTAGATGGAAATCGATTACTAGAATACTTTTTAAAGGAGACGAGTCGAACACTTCACGATCACCTTATACTGCAGATCACCACACCTTAAATACCCTAAACCTTCCTCGACCACCCTGGGAGGGAGCAGTCACTAACACCGCAGCCTTAGAGTTGTCAAATTTTAGATTTAGTGTTGTAGTTGTCTAATTCGTTGCGGATTCTTACCAAGTTGTCCATCACCGTGGACACGGTTGTTCAATAGTTCAAACCCTGCAGGGGTGTACATCTTTACCTACACGTATCGATCGACTAATACCATCGACGATTGACATACTTCACGAGGTGTACTGGCGGAGGGTGATCGAACACGACCTTTACAATGCTTTCAACCTAGGTATGAGCCACCCTTACGGGCCAGTCCATGTACATCAGTCCAGCCGCAACTACGATACGGTCCATAAGTTGTAGCAGGTGATACATCCCCGGTCCTCGACCGTGTGTAACCCTACACCTATATTGAGGCACCACACCACATCATTTTTCACTCACCCGGTGAACGAAAACGACAAACTAAGCAGCTCATACACTAAGTCTAGGCAGATTATTCAGTCGTGGGTGGTCCATTATCCCACCCGTGTAGAAATACGCAAATCTTGGTTTGAAAGGACACCGGGAACCGGTCGTTGCGGGAAACGAGACAACCCACCATGCTCCCAGCCATGGCCTCTCGTCTAACCCAATGATTATTAGTCAAGTTCATTAGTTAACCCCTGGTGAATACCCACCTACCGAGTAACCCAACGGAATGATGTTGGTTTGTCTGCCATCCAAGGAATTACGATTTTAACATGTCTAAGCAATAATAACATAGTAAGCAATATAAGGTTATGCACTATGCTAGGTGGTAGTGGAGTTGATTAAGCGACAAAGTAAGTTCCATGCAAAGGAATAGGGTTAATACTTAGCGAAAAGTAGAATTTGAACGCATGCGATATTGAATTTGAAAACAACTAATACTTTGCAAATAATATGTGTTTACAATATGTTCAAAGGGGCTACTTGCCTTGTTGCTCCGCAACTAAACTCTGCTTGTGATCGAGATTATCGTCCTCTGGACCTTCCGGCTCTATCGGGGAAAAACGAAAACACCGGAAATGAAAGGGCATAATGGTAAATATCAAAATGCTGAACATCGGCATGGGATGAAATGCATGCCATGGCATAGAGGATGCAAAATAAAGACAAATGCAAGTGGAATCAATTTAATCAGAGTCCAGACGCTTGAAATATCGCGATCCGAAATTTCTGGCTAATCGAGGAAACCCAAATTTGAGTTTTTAGTCAATTATATTTTTCCTAGCATGCAAACATGCATGAAAATGACATATTTGAATAGCTCTCATTTTTCTGAACATTTTGATATATTATTTGCATTTTTCTTATTAAGAATGAATTTTCTATGAATTTTCTAAGATTTAATCTATCAAAAAACCTTTTTTGTAAATTTTTTAGTAAATAAAAATAATATTAAATCATAATTATTTTTATTACTTAATTCTTTGTAACCATAGAGGCTGACTGGTGGGCCCCATGGTCAACTTTGACCAAAGTTGACTTGGGTCAATGACAAGTGGGGCCCACTTGTCATAACTTCCATTTATTTATTTTTTATTTTAATTTCTACCGAGTGGGTCCCACATGTCATTCGAACATATTAATTAAACTCATTAATTATACTATTAGTCATTAATTATATCATTAATGGGTCGGATTAACATTAATTAATAATCATTACTATTAATTATACACAATAATTAATTAACTAATGATTAGCAATAATTGTGTCTTAATGACACACTTAATTAGAGCAATTAGTGCCCTAGTTAAGCGGTCGGCCGGTCGGCTCGGGGTACCGCCGGGCTCGGTCAGACTGGGCGCTCCGGCCGGTCTGACCGGCGGTGAAGCTGCGGCAGGAAAAGGCGGGAAGCGGCGGGGCTTACCGGCGCAGGTGGCGGCGCTAGGCTTTGGGCGGGGTCGTCGGCGGGGAGGGAGAAAACGAGGCGGCGATGCTCGGGTTTACCGGCGCGGTGGCTCGGGGAGGAGAAGCGGCGGCGAGCGGCACGGTGGTGAGGGTGGCTCGGGATGAGGTGGCGACGGAGAGGCGGCACTGGGGTGAGGCGAAGCTCAGGCGGCGGAAGAGCTCGGGCGGTGACGGAGGGGCGGCGAAGGCGAGCGGGGCGACGGCAACTGAGGCGGCGACCAAGGCGGGGTGGAGCGGCGGAGCCGAGGGCGTTCGGGCTCGAGCGTGACTAGCGGGGGTGGCGGGAAAAGCGGCAGAGCCGGGGCGAGAAAGGCGGCGGTGATGGCGGGGGACGGCGAGGCGACGGAGTGCTCAGACTCCGGCTCGGGACCAAGAGGCGACAACGGGGAACTCGGCGGCGGTGCTACCGGGGCGGAGGCCGGGAGAGAGAGAGGGTGAGAGAGAGAGACCGGAGAGGAGGCGGGGCGGCCAGGAACGGGTTTAAATAGGGGAGGGGGGCGGCCGGGCGGTAGCATGAGGTGGCGGTGCGGCTGCCGAGCGCTTGCCACGGTCGCACCAGCAAGCAGGAGGTGGCGGGGCTCGGTGGCAGCGGAAGAGAGAAAGGGTGGTGCAGGGGAGGAGATGAGGACGACGGCCAAGCGGGCTAGGCCGGGGAGAAGCTGGGCCGGGATGGAAGGCACAGGGGAAAAAGGAGAGGAGGAAATGGGCTGGAGTTGGGGAAGAGAAAAGTTCAAAAAGCTAAAAATACTTCTATTTTAAAACAGAGGAATATCATTTGATGAAAACACATCATACAGAAGTGGATAAAATAATGGACCTAGAGAGATGATAGTCTCAGGTCTGGGCGACCGAGGTGGTGCAAGACACAGCGTGTGGGGTGCGCCGGCCGAAGCTGCTCTTGGGTTCGTAGCTCGCCTTGCCATGACATGGCTCTCTTCTCAGCAACTTCTGAAAAACATAAATCAGATTCTCGTTGGACATTTTTGGACTTCTTCCGTGAAATTTCGGATTATTTTCGCATGGCGGGTCAACACAAGTTACATAGGGTGTCAAAGAGTGGCTCGCACTAGTAGAAGTATTAACCGGTATCAACCACGGTTTGCTGCAGGTTTATTGAATAATGTTTTCTTGCACTATCGGCGTGCATGTATGAACTTATAATTTCTAGATGGTACCACACCGTATGCAGTACAAAGATGTCTTTTCATAAATACTACGTGTAGTTCGATTGACTTATTTCATCATTCCTCAAAAGGTTTCTGCTCTTTTAAAAACCTCTTAGCAATTTACGATCCAAGGTTAATATTTACTCCTACTATTTTAAAGGTGGTGTGGCTTATCGTGATGCTGAATTAAGAGTTAATCCTAGAATAAAGAACTAAGGGCGTGTTTTGGGACAGCTCCAGCTCCACCGATTTGGTGGAGCTGGGTTTTAGTAACTCCACAGATTTGTGGAGCTGGAGCTGGGGGTACATCGGAGATAGTTAGAAGTTATATTTTATTGAGATTGTATACTAAAAGTGGTTATATAAACTACTTTATTTTAGTTTTTTAATCTTCAAATCTGATGTGGAGCTAGGAGCTGGAGCTGTCCCAAACACACCCTAAAGCATGATATTTACTCCTACTATTTTGAGGTTACACTTACCTAAGACCAACTGAGGTCACAAAGGATTGAGTCAAGTGGTTGCTCCTCATTGGCTCTCGTCCTTCCCCTTCTCTTTTCCAAAATTCAAAACTTAGGAATGAGAACTCCAATCTAAAATTTCAAAACTTTTTTTTTGCGAGAAAATTTTGAATGGATGAATTTGAAGTTGTGAACATTCCAACAACTTCTGGATTATGGCATTCAAACTTCAAATTCTTGAAGTTTAAATGAAAATTGGAAATGAAAAAAAAATCAAATGAGGTAATTACAATCTTTAAGTTCAATATTTTCAATCAAAGAGTTCGAACTCGTAAAACCTTTCAGAGTATGACATCTAGTCACAGTACAACATTTTGTTAAAAATCTTATATTTAAGGTTATCACAGCATGGTATCAGCCGGTGGCAAAAAGACAGCTGCTACAAAGGCATAGATGGTGGTGCGTCGTAGTGCCATGGCTCGGCAGGGAGCTCTCGGTCGGCAGGAACACGATGGATGAGTGGCCCGTGCGTGGTAGCATGGTGGTGCTTCACCGAGGCCACCGGAGAAGTGGTGCTCTCTTTTATTTTTTTATTACAGAGGGAGAACCGGTGCTAGCACGCTCAAAATAACACTTTTGAGTCAAACCTCAAGTGGCCAAAATGGGCTGGACACCTAGTGTTACCATGGCCCAGATGGCTAGCTGCAGTATGGCCCATCGTCCTTATCGATAGGTAATGCCCACTTGATTGGGCGAAGAATTGGCGTCTGATCGACGTGGCTTGCAGTCTCCGCCTGCTGGCTGAGTTAAGAATCTGATCGGCTCAAAATCACTAATCTCCAATGCTCGAATCTGATGTAGCCAAGAAAGTTATATAGGATGGTGCAAAGTAAAACTATATTGCAATAAACATGCTGTTATGGGGAGAAACATTGCTCAAATGTGGTGCTTTGTGCAACTCACGTCAATGAAGGAAGTCCATTGTGCAATATTCTCAACACATAGATATATGTAGTATTTCTTCCTAAGGAATTGGTGATTGATTTGTGTAGCGGAATTTGATATACACACGAGCTTTGGATTACTTTAATGCACCTTGGTTTGCTTACCCCCATTTGTTGTTGCCAAAAAGTTCCCAGGATCGGCAAGCACCGTGCTTCTATGGAGGGTGCTCCTTGGCACATGTTGGTACGTTGCACAAGGGTGCAGTCGACTTTCAAGCAAGTCGACAAAGGTTAGATATATATATAGGTGACTCAGAGAAGAGGATTACAGAGGCTGATGGGGGATCTAAAGTACCGCTAGCTAGCCCTAATGCAATGAAAAGTACCGCGACCAACGTCACCACATGTAAAATAAAATGGTATTTGCCGTAGCTACGAGACTAGGCAGTGTACTTTAGGTACTCCCGATCGGTTACATCGACCTCCGGAAATACGGGAGAAGTACGAGCAAGTGTATTGTCCGCTGAGGGGGGCGCACGGCGACGCTACCGGCGAGACGACGTGTGGAACACTCGTGTCGGGGATAAATGAAAACTCTCGTGTCGGAGCGAACTGAAAACTCTCGTACTGATTTCCAGGATTAGGGTTTATATCTGAGAAATCTGGATCCCCTTTCCATCTACCCCCCTGGGGAGTATTTATAGGGTTTGAGAATGAAAAATGGGAGATTACAATTATGCCCTTCAGTCGACCACATACCCCAGGGGCATTTCGGTCTTTTTACAGGAATCTTTACGGAATATTCAAACACTCTAATACTTTAATATCCTAATACTCGCTACAATGACGACATGTTGTCCTTGGCGATGGGGCGAAGTGCAGCCTCAACGCCTGCCGGGACGGAGCGCGGCCTCGACGCCTCGGCGATGCCAGCAGAGTTTGTTGATGCTGGATGAAACAGATCGACGCAGGGAGGGGGGTCTTGACGTCGTCAGGGGGAAGCCCGTCGGTTTGGGGTAACGCGGGGACCCTTCCCCAACAGTAGCCCCTTGCCGGTTCGGGCGGTCGAGCGACGCCCGTCCGAGCCGGCGCACCAATTCCGAGGGGTTGGCGCGCAGGCCGGACCGACGGCTTCTTTCTTTCTCCTCTTTTTTTTCTCTTCTTCCCCCTCCTTTTCTTCCCTTTCTTTTCTTCTTTTTCTTTCTTTCTTTTCTTTTCTTCTTTTTCTTTCTTTCTTCCCTGGCCGAACTCCCCCCTCCTGCCTAAATGGGCCGCAGTCCATCCCTTGTACTTGGTTGGGGCGGGGGAGGAGATATTTATCTCCACCACCGCCCCCCCATACTCCCTGCTCCCTTACTCTCCATCACGCCAGCGCCACCTTTCTTTGCTCACCCGTCCTCCTGCGCCAAGCCTCCCCATCGCCGGTCTGCCAGCGCCGAGCCTCCCCCGTGCCAGTGGCTCCTGCTCCGAGCCGCCCCCGCGCCGGTGGCCCCCCTCGCCGGCAGCCCTTGCTCCGAGCCAGCCCCGCGCCGGTGGCCCCCCTCGCCAGCAGCCCTTGCTCCGAGGCGGCCCCTGCGCCGCCGGCTGCTCCCGCTCGCGCCGGCCCAGCAACTCCGCCGGCCTCTCCCGCTCGCGCCGGCCCCACGGCCCCATCGGCCCGCAGCTTCGCCGGCCTGAGCCGCAGCCGAGCGCGGGCTGGCCCCGCAGCTCCGCCGGCCTCTCCCACCGGCCTGAGCCGCTGCCGAGCGCGGGCTGGCCCGCAGCTCCGCTGGTCTCTCCCGCTCTCGAGGGGCCCCGCGCCTCCGTCGGCCCGCAGCTTCGCCGCCCTCGACGAGAACGCGCGTTTTGCTTGGTTGTTGGTGTGCATGCAAAGCTGGTGAAGGAGAGGGACCAAGAAGCTGTCGAGGAACTTGGCAAAGGTGCGGCTTCGTTTAGTTCCTTAGTTCCTGTTTTAATGGGAATTCTATGGTTTCAGGTTGGAAGGCTTAATGTTTAGCGTGGATTGTTGTTGAAACCTGCAAATTTTGATTAGATGTGTGGATTTAGGGGGATTTGTGACCAAAGCAGTGGACTGGCAGTGTTACTTGCTTGTTTGTTGTACTGATATGGCTTTCAGTGTCCTTGATACTGGACAATTGGCGATGGAGGAGTCGAACACTCCCGTAATTTCATGGCTGACTGTATTTATAGTGTCACAAATTTACGTCGAACATATTATTTTTGTCGCGTAGTACAATGGAGACTTCGTGTACTTGTTAATACCGTGAGTTTTAGTCATCACTCTGATGAAAGGTTACAGCCCTCGATTGGTCTTCGGGTTTTTATCAAGGCTGCATAATGGAAATTTCTCGACTTGATTCAGAAGGTGTAGCTTAGGCTGGACCGAAAATTCTGGCCGTGCAAATCTTGTTAGTTCTGTCAATTTCGTTACGGTGAACAATTTAGTACAATTTTACTTGTGTAGGGGGAGATGCTACAATTGAAAATAGATAATGCTCTGCTCCAAGCGTAAAGGGCTGTTGCAGATAGACTAACTTGACGAACTCATAACGAAGCCTGTGAGGGTAGATAATTTTGGCATACTTTTTTAGAAGATCAAACTACTAACCCAGATTTCTGGTAAATGACTTAAGAGAATTAAGAACAGGATCTGATGACTGCTTTACCGCCAATTACACAAATCTGCAATTTGATGCTTCACTTAGCGTCGGAGCTTCTTTTTTTTTATTTGCACTTTCAGCAACTAAATTCGAGATGCTGCCATGCGCCTGTTACGTGCACTTATAGCACTTGTGAGCAAATGTTGAATTAACACTTACGTACAAGAGTTTGAATACATGTATAAAATACATATACCATGGCTGATTAAGACATCTTAACCTGTTACACAGATGCCACTTCTTTTAAGATGGCAGCGTGCATATCTTTGCTAAACCAAGTGATCCATGTTGTGTGCTTTGTGCTAAATATCTATGCATATGCTGAATTTTTAGGTAGTGACATCTGTGAGGTCCTTGCGAACATGTTACTCGCTTATTTGTGTCCATGTAAATACCGAAGTTCCTGGTGCTGGCTAATGTTAATTAGTAAGTACTTTTGGTACAGGTCGCACGGGTGGAAAAGTCAGTTTCAGATAGAGAAGAGCAAGTCTTGGGTGATAATTTCTGCCAGAAGCTTGCAGAGGAATTTAAGGGTGTACAACATTATTCTCCTCGCTGCACGCTCGCCAAGGGTAACGATCCCTTCTCGCGACCTGCTTGGCATATGCGAATGCGAGGTGTACATATATGCTGAATTGTTTAGTGCTCAATGCAGTAAGCCGGGATGTATGGGATGTTTGCGTGCATGTATTCCTTGTATGAAGTGAGAAATGTATCAGGGGCAGACAATGGACTGTTGCCGCTTTATTCGTAGGTAGGGCATTGTAGATGACGTATGCAGATTGCAACCGTGTTTTAAAATGTTGACATTTGCTTCGCGCGAACGGGCGCTATATATTCTTCCCACGAAAATGTCATTGCTATTATTTTTTGTTACGTCGTGACGTGTTTGAGCGTGTAGAGATACGATCCCTCGAGCGGACTTGGTAGATTCGAGGCGTCACGCCGGGCCGTCGTCTCCACTAGCTCTCCCCGAACACCCCCGAACTCGGGGCGGGCAGGCTCATGGAGCCGCGTCGGGCGTGCCGCCGCGACGCCGTGACCGCGTCGACGAGGTCTGTAGACTTGGTGGTTTCGAGGCGTCACGCCGGGCGCGCCGTCTCCTCTAGCCTCCCCGAACACCCTCGAACTCGGGGCGGGCAGACTCTCGGAGCCACGTCAGGCGTGCCGCCGCGACGCCGCGACCGCGTCGACGAGGTCCGCAGACTTGGTGGTTTCGAGGCGCCACACCGGGCGCGCCGTCTCCTCTAGCCTCCCCGAACATCCCCGAACTCGGGACGGGCAAACTCTTGGAGCCGCGTCGGGCGTGCCGCCGCGACGCCGCGACCGCGTCGACGAGGTCCGTAGACTTGGTGGTTTCGAGGCGCCACGCCGGGCGCGCCGTCTCCTCTAGCCTCCGAGGATAACGTCAGCGACTTGGA
This sequence comes from Stipa capillata, assembly GCA_019208055.1. Classification (NCBI taxonomy): domain Eukaryota; kingdom Viridiplantae; phylum Streptophyta; class Magnoliopsida; order Poales; family Poaceae; genus Stipa; species Stipa capillata. Next base: position 12,935 of record JAGXJF010003231.1, on the reverse strand, counting down.
AGTTTTTGAAGATCCCTTCGCAAGTGACAGTGATGAAGACCAAGATGTGCCTGCACCTTCTGCCCCTGCTCATGAGGAGGAGGAGGACGACAACGACGACGACAACGACGACGACAACGATGACGACAATGACGACGACGACGACGACGAGGAGGAGACAGATGATGATGAGTAGTTCTTTGGGCTGCGATAGCATCGCTCTTCGTCTCTCCTTTTTGGTGTTTAGATGCCAAAGGGGGAGAAATGAGTTCTATTAGGACGTCTCGTTGGTGGTTATGGGTAGTTTGCATGATCACAAGCCCTCTCGTTTTCATTTTGATTCTTATTGGGCTTGTGAATCTCTTTATAATATCTATCGTACTCTCTGTTGTTTGGATGTTGATACTCGCTTGTTTAAATTATTGTATGGATGAGACTTATGTTTATCTAAAGTCTATCATGGTTGTGACTAAGGTTGCTTATAGTACATACTCTTTGCCTTAGTTTACCCATGATATCATGTTATGTCTCATGCCATGTATGCTATCTAGTTCATATCATATACTTTGCATCATCCCACGGTTTCTAAAGCCATAGGGGGAGCCTCTCCAAACTCTATATTTGTGCACTTTGCATTCAAAAGCAAAGCTATTCAATAAGTGCACAAATCTAGGGGGAGCTCTTTCTATGTCCAAAGAAACCAAAACATTCAATTTATAAAATCTTTATGTGAGCTCTAATCATGGTTGTCATCTACCACCAAAAAGGGGGAGATTGAAAGGACATCTAAGCCCCTATGTGGGTTTTGGTGTAAATGACAAGTGATTAGGGGACTAACCACGTTTACAAAGTGTATGAACAGGTGTTAGTCCGAAGATTGATAAGCAAAGGTGGTCGGAGACCCCCCTAAGCAAAAAGGAGAGAAGAAGACGGCGTATTTAAATTTACGCATTTTATCTTATGTTTTGAGTCATAGGAAAGCCGGACTATTAAGAGGGGTAATGTGATGAACAAGAGGGTGGCAACAAATTTCCTATAAGATCCTTCTTCCGCATCCTATGTTCGAGAAAAACCCCAAGAGAGAGCAAGTGAGAAGCCATAACGAATACCCTATTTTTGCTCTCTGCCTGTGGTCCGGATGCTCAGTCCGGAGGTTCCGGATAGAACCTCCGGGTGGGCCGGAATCCGGATGAGTTCCGGGTGGAACTCCGGACGAGTCCCAGTAGCCTCTGGACTCGCCCGGAAGGCCGTCCGGAGAGCATCCCGGAATCCGGGTGGTCCGGAGCTACCGGGATTCTCGGTTGCTCCGGGTGTTCCTCCCCGGAGGTCTAGGTCCGGAGGTTCCGGGTTGAACCTCCGGGTGACCTTGTTTTCCGGATGGACTCCGGATGAATTCCGGATGAGTACAGTAGCTTCTGGACTCACCCGAAAGGCTGTTCGGAGGACAGCCCGGAATCCGGGTGATTCGGAGGTTAAGTCCGGAGGTTCCGGATGGAACTCCGGACTGTGCGCGCAGAGCCCCAACGGGCAGATTTCGGGGGGGCCCTATATAAAGCCCACCCCTTCTTCCCCAAGGGGCACCCACGGCTGCAGCTTTGAATACATCTCTCCTCCACCATTGTTGACCTCCAAAGCTTGAGGATCTCCTCCCCTAGTGCTCAAATCCATTCAAGCCTTTGAGAGAAAAGAAAGAGGAGACCTAGATCTACAATCTCACCAAGCCAAAATTTGATTCCCCCCTTGAGTCATCACGTTGCTTGTTACTCTTGGGATTGTGGGGATCCCTAGCCGGTTGGTGTCTCCCGGAAGCCTCCAAAGTGTGGATTCGTGCTCCGGGATCGTTTGTGAGGGTTTGGAGGCCACCTCAAGTCTACCACGAGTTATTTGAGCTCGGGCTTGGTTTGCCGAGGCTCAAAGGAGAAGAAGGCGAGACTTTGTGTTGCGAGGTGCTTTGTTGGGCCTCCGCCTCTCCAACGGAGATTAGCATCCCCCCAAGGGTGTGAACTTCGGATTAATTCTTCGTCTCACCCTTGTGATTGCTTTTTACTCATATCTATTGTGCTTGTGTGGTTCATCTTGTTTCCCTTGTGTTATACCTTGTGCTATTCATCTTGTGTCATATAGGTTGACTTACTTAGTTGCACATTTAGAGAACTTATATTCCGCACTTCCCTAAAAGCAATTAAGAAAAAGTTAAAATTTGTAGTTGCCTATTCACCCCCCTCTAGTCGACATCTTTGATCCTTCAATTGGTATCAGAGCCAAGGACTCTTTGTTTGGGTTTCATCACCTAAAGAGTAAAGATGACGACTTATAGTGAGGAGGAGGTAAACCAAATGATGGCCAAGCTTCGTGAGGAGCTCACGGCCACCATGAAAAAGGAGTTAGCCGATGCCATTAAGGCCATCTCCACCGAGGGCTCCAAATCCTCTAATGTCGAGGTTGATAAAGCCTCGGGGGATCAATTATTCAATGCGGTGCCTTACTCCTATCCCCCTCAACATATACCTCATGTGCATATTCACAATCCCGGCCCCGCACCTATTTTAGATGGCACTCAATATCCATATTAGAAAGTTTCTATGGAATCTCATCTTCGCAGTGCCTCTAATCACTTATGGAGCATCGTGGTGCGTGGATTCAAGCCAATCGACCCGACAACCTTACCGTCGATGAAGAGAGGGATGCTCAACTCAATGCAACCGCTCTCAACATGCTTCAAAGAGCGTTGACACCCGAGCTCTTCAACTCCATCATCCTATGCAAGACCGCCAAGGAAGTATGGGATGAGCTCAAGATCATGCATGAGGGCAACACAAGCATCCGAAGATCAAACTATGAGATGGTCAAGAATGAAGCCAACTTGTTCGTGATGGAAGAGAATGACACACCCCAAACGCTATTTCGAAGACTCAACTCCATTGTGGTGTCCTTGAAGGGTTATGGTGTGCATGGGCCGATGATGCATACGTCGTGAGCAAGTTCCTTGGCGCCATCCTCCCTTACCAACCGTCAATGGTCTTCAACATTCAACAAAGGGCGGACTACCTCAACCTCACTCCCAATGATGTTCTCTCACTCTTTGTCACTCATGAGAACATGGTCAAGACCGCCGAGAAGACACTTGCTATTGCGCGTGGGTCAAAGAAGGCCAACCTAGCGTTGAAGGCAAAACAAGTTCAAGCTCAAGACTCTACCAAAGAAGAAGAAGCTAGCCAGAGACTCCATCACCAAATGACTTTGAAGAAGAGATGTCTCTCTTGGTTAGAAAATACAAGGGCTCTATGGGCAAAAGGGGAAGCAAATTCTCTAGGGGCAAGTCAAGCATGCCTAAGAGACTTTGCTACAATTGTGATAGTCCAAATCATTTCATTGCAGATTGCCCAAAGGAGAAGCGGGACAAGAGAGAAGGCAAGGACAAGGAGGAGAAGACATACAAGAAAAAGCCTTTCTTCAAAGATGGGAAACCATACAAGAAGAGGGAAGCAAAGGCCTTCATTGGTCAAGAGTGCTCCTCCGACAACTCCGATGCCGAAGAAGAAGGAGAGAATGTGGGCGTTGCCGGGATAGCCATTGTCTCTCCCTCCAAGCCCACCTCACTCTTCAAGTTCGACTACTCCAACGAAATCAAGACCGACCATAAATGCCTCATGGCTAGAGAGGCAAAGGTACTTCCTTCATCAAATCCTACCTTGTTTACTCCTCTATCTCCTATGTCCTCAAATGTATTGTGTGAAGTAATGTGGAAGGAGATAGTGATAGTGATAGTGATAGTGATAGTGATGATGAGGAGGATGATATTGCAACTATAAAATTCATGACTTCTCTTCGTGGTGAGGCGCTTGATAGATTTCATTTTCTCATGAATTCTCTTGTGGAACGCAATGAGTATATTGAGAGAGCGGAAACCCTTATCATTAGGGAAAAGGAGAGTGTCAAACTCCTCGAGCATAAACTCCACGAAGAGCAAGCTAAAAATGAAACTCTTAACATGGATCTCTCTAAAACTAAAATTGGTCTTGAGAGAGCTCTAGAGGTGGCTAATGGTTTCAAGGCTTCGAAAGAAAAGATTGAGGTTGCTCATGCTAAACTCTCTAAGGATTTTGAGTACCTTGACAATGGCTACAAGCTAGTCAAGTGGTGAACTCATCAAACTTACTGAGTCACATGAGGAACTTCAATCCACTCACAAGAAACTCCTAGCCACCCCTAGCACTCCTGCTATTATTAATGTTGATGCTTGTGCTACTAACTCTCTATTTGATAAAGCATCACTCATTGAGGAGAACAAGAAGTTGAAAGCTCAACTTGAGAGAGGTTTAGTCACATGCATTCAAGGTGAGAAAACTCTCAAGGAGCTAATGAGCAAGCAAAGGGAGAGGGTTCCTAGAGAAGGACTTGGGTTTACTCCCAAGTTCAATGACAAGGGCAAAGCGTGGCTTCCACATCATTATCCCAAGACCAAATTTTGTGCGTGGAGGGCACAAGGGAAATGTTGGTGATGACATTGTGAATGGCAAAGCTACTAGGAGCTATGGTCACTCACAATGAGTTGTTGGGCACTTTTGATCCATCCTATGTGCTATGTAAGGGCAAGGATGGGCATGTATTTGCTAAATTTGTAGGTGCTAAAGTGTGTAATGTTGCTAAACTTAAGTCTATTTGGGTTCCTAAGACCCTTGTTACTACATCAAAGGACCCATCTACAAATGGGTACCTAAAATCAAAGCATGATTCTATTGTAGGACTATACCTCCGGTGGAAATGCTTGGGTGATCGATAGCGGTTGCACAACCATATGACCGGAGAGAAGGGGATGTTTGAGCAATTTGTAGAAGACATATCCTCTACATCAAACATTGTCTTTGGTGATAACAACAAGGGAAAGGTACTCGGTTTGGGCAAGGTAGCAATCACTAATGACTTATCTATTGAGAATGTTATGCTTGTCAAATCTCTTAATTACAATTTACTTTCCGTTGGCAATTGTGTAGTGTAGGTTATGATTGCTTATTTTCCATATCTAAAGTGACGATCTTTAGAAGAGATAATCTCAAAGTGGTCTTTGTTGGACATGTGGAAGGCAAGCTATATGTTGTTGATTTCTCGAAAGAGAACACTAAGCTTGAAGCATGTCTAATGGCCAAGACCGACGTGGGGTGGCTATGGCATCGTAGATTAGCCCACGTTGGTATGAGAAATTTGAAAAATCTTCTAAAGGGCGAGCACATTGTTGGACTAACCGATATTGCATTTGATAAAGATAGAGTTTGTAGCTCATGTATTGCCGGAAAGATAGTTGGAAAGAAGCATCCCACCAAGAGCATCATCACAACTTCGAGGCCTTTGGAGCTCCTTCACATGGATCTCTTTGGTCCTCCATCCTATGATAGCATTGGTGGAAGTAAGTATGGTTTAGTCATTGTCGATGATTTTTCTCGTTTCACTTGGGTGTATTTTCTTCGATCTAAGGATGAAACTCAAGATACCTTCAAGTCCTTTTGCCAAGCGAGCTCAACGACAACTTGATGAGAAGACCTTGGCAATTAGAAGTGACAATGGAACCGAGTTCAAGAACACCAAGCTTGATGAATACTTGGATGAAGAGGGGATCAAGCATGAGCTATCTACTCCATATACCCCTCAACAAAATGGTGTGGCGGAAAGGAAGAACCGGACATTAGTGGAAATGGCGAGGACCATGTTGGATGAGTACAAGTCTCCATACAACTTTTGGGCCGAAGCCGTCAACACACCGCGTGTCATGCTTCTAACCGGCTCTTCCTCCGCAAGATCTTGGACAAGACACCATATGAGCTACTCACCGGGAAGAAGCCCAACGTCAAATACTTTCGAGTATCGGTTGTAAGTGTTTCATGCTCAATAAGCGAGATAGATTAGCTAAATTTGCTCCTAAATCTATAGAAGGCATATTTGTTGGATATGGATCAAACTCTCACTCATATAGAGTCTACAACAAATCCACCGGATGTGTTGAAGAATCTAGTGATGTGGAGTTTGATGAAAATAATGGCTCTCAAGTAGAGCGAGTTGATTCAAGTGTGTTAGGTGAAGAAGATCCGTCTCAAGCCATCAAGACCATGGGGATTGGTGAGATCTTGCCAATCGAACAACCTAAGGAGAAGGAAGGAGAAGAATCAAGTTCAAAGGAAGTTGAACCTCCCACCTCAACACAAGATCAACTCAATGAACAAGAACAACCTCAAGATCATCAATCAAGTGAGCAAGATCGAGGTCAAGATCAAACTCAAGATGGAGCTCAAGCTTCAAATGAAGAAGATCAAGCTCCACGTCAACAACGATTCCATGCAACATGAAAGGACTCGACGTTGACAACATTCTAGGAAGCATATCTAAAGGGGTAACCACTCGTAGACGATTAGCAAACTTTTGTGAACATCACTCGTTTTGTTTCTTCTTTTGAACCCCTTAAGGTAGGAGAAGCATTAGAAGATCCGGAGTGGGTGTTGGCAATGCAAGAAGAACTTAATAACTTCACTCGCAATAGGTGTGGTCTCTAGTGGAGAGACCTAAAGACAAGGATCACAATGTCATCGGGACAAAATGGATATTCAAGAACAAGCAAGATGAAAATGGCCAAGTTATAAGGAACAAGGCAAGGTTGGTGGCACAAGGCTTCACCCAAGTCGAAGGTTTGGATTTCGGTGAAACCTATGCCCCCCGTTGCTAGATTAGAGGCCATTCGCATCTTACTTGCATATGCTAATCATCATAACTTCAAATTATATCAAATGGATGTTAAAAGTGCTTTCCTTAATGGTCCAATTAATGAATTGGTATATGTTGCACAACCACCGGGTTTTGAGGACCCTAATCACATTAACCATGTCTATAAATTCCATAAGGCACCTTTATGGATTAAAACAAGCTCCTCGAGCTTGGTATGAATGCCTTAGGATTTCCTAGTTATGATGATTTTGTGATTGGGAAAATCGATACCACTCTTTCACAAAAGGGTTAAAGGTGACTTGTTCGTATGCCAATATATGTTGATGATATATCTTTGGTTCCACTAACAAAGCATTTAGCGATGAATTTGGTGAACTAATGACTAGCAAGTTTGAGATGTCAATGATGGGGGAGTGAAGTTCTTCCTCGGATTTCAAGTCAAGCAACTCAAGGAGGGAACCTTCATCTCCCAAACAAAGTACACCGCCGACATCATCAAGAAGTTTGAGATGGACAAGGCAAAGGGGTGCAAGACGCCAATGCCTACCAATGGGCATCTCGACCTCAACCAAGAAGGTAACCCGGTAGATCAAAAGGTATATCGCTCCATGATTGGATCTCTTCTTTATCTTTGTGCATCTAGGCCGGATATCATGTTGAGTGTGTGTATGTGTGCAAGATTTCAAGCCGCTCCAAAAGAGTGCCATTTATTGGCGGTTAAGAGAATCATTAGATATCTTGTTCATACCCCAAACTTAGGGCTTTGGTATCCTAAGGGCTCAATATTTTATCTTGTTGGTTTCTCGATTCGGATTATGCGGGATAAAGTAGATAGAAAGTCCACTTCCGGAACATGCCAACTCCTTGGTAGATCGTTAGTTAGTTGGACATCCAAGAAACAAAATTCCGTTCTCTATCCACCGCCGAAGCCGAATATATTGCAGCCGGTAATTGTTGCGCTCAATTGTTATGGATGAGGCAAACTTTGAAGGATTATGGTATAATTGTTGGTAAAGTGCATCTTTTGTGTGATAATGAAAGCGCAATCAAAATAGCCAACAACCCCGTCCAACACTCCCGAACCAAACACATAGATATCCGTCATCACTTCATTAGGGATCATGTTGCTCGAGGTGAAATAGAAATATCTCATGTGAGAACGGATAAAACAACTAGCGACATCTTCACCAAGCCCCTAGATGAAGCTAGGTTTTGCGAGTTGAGGAATGAGCTTAATATCATTGATTCTCGAAACTTGTCTTGAGCTCTTGCATACACACATGTGCTTTACATTGTATCTTGCTATCTAGGTGCATGCATGGTATAAGGGGGAGTATAGCTCAAGCAATGAGCTATCACATCCCGTAAAGGATGCAAATATTGAAACTTGTATAAATGACCTCTTATGTGATTTATATGCTAAAATGAGTTTGATTCTTAGGACCCATTATCTCAATAGAACTCGCGGTCCTAGATCAATATGCTCAAACATATGGTAGAAATACCTCTTCAATGTATCTTATGCTCTTTGTTCATTTTTCTTTGTGATTGTCTTCGGTTCTTGTTTCGAATCATGTCCAATAAAGCTATTCGTGTTGTATTTTCCCCTATTGGATATGCTTAGAACACCTAAGGACATTCGTACTGCTGTCTATGCTCACCTCATGCCATCTACTCTACTCTTGCACAAGTCTTTTTTGATCCTTGATATAGCTGTGAGAAGTTTTTTCTCTCAGCCCGGATGTTCCATCCGGAGGCTCCGGACACAACATCCGGACCGCCCGGAATCTAGACTGCGCTCCGGGTAAGGCTCCGGACGAGTCCAGTAGCCTCTGGACCCGCCCGGAACCGGACCCGGAAGAGACCCGGAATCCGGACAGTCCGGAGGTTGAGCCCGGAGGCTCCGGACCGAACCTCCGGACGGCGCGCGAATTGGTTTTATAAGACCGAGTCGAAAACTGTTTCACATCAGTTTCTTTTCCACCCGACCCGTGCCCTAACCCTAAAAGCCGCCGCCCATCTTCAGCACCTCCGGAGGCCTCCCTTGAACCTCCGGTAGGTCCTTTGGTAGCCTGGAATCCGGATCTTGCTCCGGGTTCTTCAAGCTCTTCAAAAAGGGTTTTCAAGTTCTCCATCTTGGTGGTTCCTCACCGTGGATTTGGAGGTTTTCTTCGCCGATTTGGGAGGGATTTGGACATCTACCCACCAATCTCCCTCATAGAAGGTGCTCCTCGCCAAGTTAGGCAAGAGCATCGATGGATTCGGGTAAATCTCCTTTGCATTCTCTCTCTCCTCTAGATCTCACTCCATATTATGTGAGATTTAGTTGTTTTGTTGTTGTTTTTAGCGTAGAATCATGTCATATGGCTACTCCACTCCTATTCATGCCATACATCTTCCTATCGTTGTGTTTTGTGGAAGTGGGAGTTCTCCATGTTCATCCGGGTGTTTTTTGCACAGCCCGAAGGTTCCATCCGGAAGCTCCGGATTGAGCCTCCGGACCGTCCGGAATCCGGACCATATTCCGGATGAGGGTCCGGACGAGTCCAGTAGCCACTGGACCCGCCCGGAATCTGATCCGGAAGAGGCCCGGAATCGGACTGTCCGGAGGTTGAACCCGGAGGCTCCGGACGGAACCTCCGGATGAACACAGAGAAGTCCTGAATTTATGTAAAAACAATTTCTTCAGCCTCCGTTCTTGTGGCTTGTGCACTTATCCTATTCTATTCGTACCTATCTTGTTCTCAGGTGACAGCAATCCTTCCAGTGGGGACCGTGACACTGTCCGTGAAACGTTAAGGGGGAGAAAGTGGCTCAAACAAGGCCCGAGGGTTCAAGGACCAATCCTAGAAGAGAGGCCGCTGTTCATCGTGGAGAGGAATGCGAAGGGCAAGGCCCCGGCTAAGAAAGCAAAAGCTGCACCTCCCTAGTGCTCCTCGAGGACCATATTCCTCAAGAGAACTTCAGAACTATGACAAGGCAGAAATGGGCTAAGTTAAGGATGAAGAACCCATATGAGGAAGAAAGAAGCAATAACACCGATGAGAGATTTTGGGATTATCAACAAGAGAAGATCTTCAATGACATCTTTGAAACTCACAAGACTCAAGTGGTCATTCAAAAGACCATTGATTTCGAATACATAGAAGACTACAAGGAAAATTTTCCAGGGATCCTTGAAGCTTGTGAAAAGTTGGATGTTATGAGGCTGATGAAAGTGAATCAACCATACTGTCCAGAACACATTCGCCAATTTTATGCAACCGTACATTTCCATCGTGATGAGGAGAGATCTCTATCTTGGATGACCGGACCTCACATGCACAAGGCACCCTTTGGTCTTTTTGCTCAAATGCTTGGATACTCCTTTAGGTTTGCCAGAGACAACCGTGGTGTCCGGATTCACAATGAAGACTATGCTACCAAGGATAAGCTCAGGTTTTGTTATGGATCGGGGAGGATAAACATTGGATTCACAATGACATGCTCCCCTTTTATGATGTGATGTACAGCTCTTTCGGCAACCCTTGGTGTAAAGGTTGGAGACTCTACAGCTGTGAGAGGCTCTTTGATCAACCTCATGCTCTACACAAGGCCGGAGATGCAAACCCGTATTGATGTGATGGATTTTATTTATCAAGAGATGAGGCTTGTCGTGATTGAGAAGAGGTCTCCTACTTATGCTCCCTACATTGAGGCCTTTACTCATTGAGCTACCTCTCTCGCCATCTAGGGACTGCTCCAAAGCAAAACCATGGGTACTTGAGGCCTACTTCTTGCTACTCACCTCCTAGGAAAACCACTTCTACCTCTGAGAAAGAAAAGGAGGTTGAGCATGGAGGCTCATCAAGCCAGCCCAAGAAGAAAGAAAAGAAGAGCAAAGCCATGAGGGCTTTCAAATCAATCTTTGGGTTATGTCAAAGCGATTCATACCCGTATCCGTAAGGTGAGTGAGCGTGCAAAGAAGAACCTCCGCATGATCTATGAAGAAAGGCGCAAAAAATGGGTGAGGACATTGAACATGGATCCGAGGATAACGTCAGCGACTTGGAAGTTTTTGAAGATCCCTTCGCAAAGTGACAGTGATGAAGACCAAGATGTGCCTGCACCTTCTGCCCCTGCTCATGAGGAGTGAGGATGACAACGACGACGACACGATGACGACAATGACGACGACGACGACGACGAGGAGGAGACAGATGATGATGAGTAGTTCTTTGGGCTGCGATAGCATCGCTCTTCGTCTCTCCTTTTTGGTGTTTAGATGCCAAAGGGGGAGAAGTGAGTTCTATTAGGACGTCTCGTTGGTGGTTATGGGTAGTTTGCATGATCACAAGCCCTCTCGTTTTCGTTTTGATTCTTATTGGGCTTGTGAATCTCTTATAATATCTATCGTACTCTCTGTTGTTTGGATGTTGATACTCGCTTGTTTAAATTATTGTATGGATGAGACTTATGTTTATCTAAAGTCTATCATGGTTGTGACTAGGTTGCTTATAGTACATACTCTTTTGCCTTAGTTTACCCAGGATATCATGTATGTCTCATGCCATGTATGCTATCTAGTTCATATCATATACTTTGCATCATCCCAACGGTTTCTAAAGGCCATAGGGGGAGCCTCTCCAAAACTCTATATTTGTGCACTTTGCATTCAAAAGCAAAGCTATTCAATAAGTGCACAAATCTAGGGGGAGCTCTTTCTATGTCCAAAGAAACCAAAACATTCATTTATAAAATCTTTATGTGAGCTCTAATCATGGTTGTCATCTACCACCAAAAAGGGGGAGATGAAAGGACATCTAAGCCCCTAAGTGGGTTTTGGTGTAAATGACAAGTGATTAGGGGACTAACCTCGTTTACAAAGTGTATGAACAGGTGTTAGTCCGAAGATTGATAGCAAAGGTGGTCGGCAGACCCCCTAAGCAAAAAGGAGAGAAGAAGACGGCGTATTTAAATTTACGCATTTTATCTTATGTTTTGAGTCATAGGAAAGCCGGACTATTAAGAGGGGTAATGTGATGAACAAGAGGGTGGCAACAAATTTCCTATAAGATCCTTCTTCCACATCCTATGTTCGAGGAAAAACCCAAGAGAGAGCAAGTGAGAAGCCATACGAATACCCTGTTTTTGCTCTCTGCCTGTGGTCCGGATGCTCAGTCCGGAGGTTCCGGATAGAACCTCCGGGTGGGCCGGAATCCGGATGAGTTCCGGTGGAACTCCGGACGAGTCCAGTAGCCTCTGGACTCGCCCGGAAGGCCGTCGAGAGAGCATCCCGGAATCCGGGTGGTCCGGAGCTACCGGGATTCTCGGTTTGCTCCGGTTGTTCCTCCCGGAGGTCTGGGTCCGGAGGTTCCGGGCTGAACCTCCGGGTGACCTTGTTTCCGATGGACTCCGGATGAATTCCGGATGCCAGTCCAGTAGCTTCTGGACTCACCCGAGAAAGGCTGTTCGGAGGACAGCCCGGAATCCGGGTGATCCGGAGGTTAAGTCCGGAGGTTCCGGATGGAACTCCGGACTGTGCGCGCAGAGCCCCAACGGGCAGATTCGGGGGGCCCTATATAAAGCCCACCCCTTCTTCCCCAAGGGGCACCCAGCGGCTGCAGCTTTGAATAACATCTCTCCTCCACCATTGTTGACCTCCAAAGCTTGAGGATCTCTCCCCTAGTGCTCAAATCCATTCAAGCCTTTGAGAGAAAAGAAAGAGGAGACACTAGATCTACAATCTCACCAAGCCAATTTGATTCTTGAGTTCATCACGTTGCTTGGACTCTTGGGATTGTGGGATCACTAGCCGGTTGGTGTCTCCCGGAAGCCTCCAAGTGTGGATTCGTGCTCCGGGATCGTTTGTGAGGGTTTGGAGGCCACATCAAGGTCTACCACGAGTTATGTGAGCTCGGGCTTGGTTTGCCGAGGCTCAAAGGAGAGAAGGCAAGACTTTGTGTCACGATCTGTGCTTTGTTTGTGGGCCTCCGCCTCTCCAACGGAGATTAGCATCCCCCCAGGGTGTGACTTCGGATTATCTTCGTCTCACCCTTGTGATGCTTTTACTCATATCTATTGTGCTGTGTGTGGTTCATCTTGTTTCCCTTGTGTTATACCTGTGCTATCATCTGTGTCATATAGGTTGACTTACTTAGTTGCACATTTAAGAACTATATTCCGCACTTCCCTAAAAGCAATTAGAAAAGTTAAAATTTGTAGTCGCCTATTCCACCCCCCTCTAGTCGACATCTTGATCCTTC